>JAOXNO010000001.1:41961902-41989009 GCA_028565335.1 Limnodromus scolopaceus
GGTTGATGGTTGGACTAGATGATCTTTAAGGTCCCTTCCAACCTAGACAATTCTATGATTCTATGATTCTATATTCCGGAGGACTCCAAAGTGTTCTTCCAGTGGATACTGTTTGTAAGCCTGTATTGTGGGGGTAAAAAGACTATCCACGCCATGGGTACAGAAAGCAAATAAATCAGCTGGAAAGAGAAATTAAATGCTATTTTATTTAGCAGCAAACATATCAATGCAAGGATTTTTGTTTTTCTCCTTACAACACTCTAAAGGGCACAATGAGTGCCCAAAGGTATAAACTTAAGTTAGGTTTTAAACAACATTACTTTGTGGATGTATGATAATTTTGAACAGGTTCGAAGAAGCAAAGCAAAGGCAAGACTATAATGCAATAATTTATTTATGGAATCCCTATTAATTTCTACATGATTAAAACTCCTAATATTTTTTCAAAAATTGACAAATTGTCAGGTTTTTTTCATCTCCAACAGAAAAGGTGAATTAGGAATAAGTCCAGATTGAAATGATTGAAATGATTGAAACTTGTGATGGCAGCCTTTCTTTTTAACCAAAAAGTCCTTTGAACAAATATTGAACTGATATGAACATAACCGATGTGATTTGTCAGGTTGATCACTTTCCTTCTTTTATTGTAGATATTTTGTTGGATGATGTCACTGATGGAGCACTCCACAAAGAAGGTCATAGTGTGAAAATTTTAGTCACCATAAACAAGGGCTATAGTCGAGCCAAGGTAAGTTCATTAGCCAAAGGTCTAGATGCAAAGTTATAGCTCAGGCTAATCATGCAGTATAGCAGCTCAATTTGTTTCAATATTTTGATCCAGGAACTGAAGTGAAATACCCTAAAGATAGCTGCTCTCTTCTCTGTCATCCATGCTCAATACAGTTGGGCACTCTCCATAGACTAATGTCATATGGCTTCCTTCTGCCTTTGTGGTGGCTCAGACACTACCAATTCTCAGTTTAATTAGTAGTAGAATGTTCTGGGACTTGTTATCTCCATTTTAAAGTTGTTACAAATGAGATCTATGCCTTGGACCCCTTAGGGTGCAACTATGAATACGCTGCTGAGGTAATCAATTTGGAATTGCATTGTTGTGTTTCCATGTTCTGTATTACAAAAAAAATATAAATGCAGTGCAACTTTTATTTATATTCAGCTCTTTATAAACACAGATGTGATCAAAGAGCAGAATAAGATACTATGTTTCCTTGCTTATAAAGATGTACCAAAGTAATATCATCTATACCTGGTTCTGGCACAGAGATTATTAACAAAGATGTATCCCATTGTAAATAATGTTATTTTTCTTCATTGGGAAAATGATGAATCTTCATAGAAAAAGAATTACCACCATTTTCAGTCCTGTTTCCAAAAATCTCTCTTTGCAGGATCAAAAACCACATGCATATCTGATAGGATCAATTGGAGTCAGCGGAAAAACAAAATGGGACGTTTTAGACGGTGTAATCAGACGTCTCTTTAAGGTAAGATACTAAAAAATTAACTCAAGTATTAATTCAATTTTCTTTTTCACACAAGAAAAATTCTGTATTCTTTGGGTTGTCTTGCCAAGTTTTTGTTTTGTTTTGTTTTTTGGCATATAGCTAACAGCACTATTAAACTTTATTCGTAGTGTTACTGAGTTTTTTTTAATGATTGATTGCCTACAATCATTAAAAAAAAACCCAGCAACATTAAGAATTTTGTTCTCTATTAAATATGACTGCAAGAATCTCCTTGTCGAGTGACTTCATCTGTACGAAAATATTTTCCATACTGCTTCCATTCAATAACCATTTTTATGTCTTATGTTTTCATATAATTTCAGGAATATATTTTCCGAGTGGATCCGACTACTAGTCTGGGTTTAAGCTCTGACTGCATTGCTAGCTATTGTATAGGGGATGTAATTAGAGCTCATAGCCTAGAAGTGCCTGAACTGCTGCCTTGTGGATATCTGGTTGGAGATAATAACGTCATCACTGTGAACCTGAAAGGTAAAACCCCAAGAATATTTTTGCAGATACTGTAGAGTTCCTCACTGCAGTCCCCCTTCCCTTCACCTGACCTTTCTGTATTTTGTCTCAGGTTATTTCAAGGTATAGATATATTTTAAGGACTCATTTATCACATAAACTCTCTGTATGACATTGTACAATATCTATCACAGTGCAGCATTTTAAGGCAAATCTAAGAAGATCTCTGTCTTTCTTTGCCTGACTACTAAATCACAGCAAAGTACAAATTTCTGATTAGTGGCAAAAAACCAACCCCAAACCAGAGATTATGATGAGAAATATTTATGCCTTACCCAGTTCCGCAGGAAAAGTTCACTACATTTCAAAAGCTGTAGGGATTTGCTATTGGAGGAGAGGGGGGCCTTCAGAAGAACTATACAGACACTGATGTGACAACCAGCAACCCTTGTGGCTGTCACTTTGACCTTTTTTTTTGTCATGGTTGCCTGTAGTGTCTGAAACATACATCTTTGCCTCACTGAGCCTTCTCTTCACATTTACTTTGATTTCATCTCTCCCACCCATCTTGTCACACTACCGCTGTTTAATTTTCTTGGCCCTATGGAAGGATATAAGCATTTCCACAGTAATGAAGCCCTTGCTAGGAATTTGATTTAGGCAGAAGTATCTTACCTTGCTTTGAGTGTAGCACTGATGCCATCGGGTGCTACGCCAAACCTATCTAAGCAAAGATAAGGACAGGCCATTTTTCTTTTCTTTTGTTCCCAGGAGTGGAAGAAAACAGTTTGGACAGTTTTGTGTTTGATACATTAATTCCTAAGCCGATTACCCAGCGGTACTTTAATTTACTGACGGAGCATCGCCGAATTATTCTGTCGGGACCCAGTGGCACAGGAAAGACCTATTTAGCTAACAGGCTGGCTGAATATATTATAACTAAATCTGGCAGAAAAAAAACTGAGGATGCAATTGCAACTTTTAACGTAGATCACAAGTCAAGCAAGGTAAGTTACAGTTGAAAAGATAGCCTATTGCCCAATTTGTAGTGATGATGCAGAGCAGATCCTATTAATTTGCATACTGTTTTGTTGCTCAGTTAGCATTTTTTCCTACAGGAATTCAGTCTTCAGTCTCAGTGTGGGACAGGGACTAGATCTTTCTGTTCTAAACAAACTCTTGAAGCGCTGTGAAGGAAGTCAGAATTTTCCTTCACTTGCGGAAAGCCACCTTAAAGACAGATGCAGAATCAAATTCCTATATTAAATTCTTAGACTATCTGCAGAAAGGTTGGATATATAGTAATACTAGTCTAACTTGCTTTTTTATAGTGGTAATAGCAACCTATTCTTAGCAAAGATTTCAGAATGGGGGTTTTGAATTACTGTCTTGTGTTCAGCTTCTTAATCAGCACTGGATAAATACAGCTGCTACCATGGTTTCTGGCTTGCATCGATCAGGAAGCTGACCATACTGAAATTACCTCATGCATCATGTCACATTCACAGTGATTTACATAGCTCAGATTATCAAGCTTCTAGCATGACTACTCTGCTAGCCACAGATAATGCTATTCACTTGCTGTCCTAAATTGGGTATACTCCTAACTTGGTGCCCAGGGAAAAGAAAATAAAATGCTTTGCCAAGAGCTTTCTGATACGCAGAGAACATAATGAATGTTAGCATAATATAAGAAGGAAGAACATACAGATCCCAAAGGGGTGAGAGGACCATTCCAGTAAAAACACCACTTTTCACTGTCTTTATACAGAGGATTGTGATGCCGTTTACTTTGGCAGGGGATGTGTTTATGTTTTATTGTTGTACTATATACATTTATAACAAAAATTGTCACACAAAAGAGCAAGCTTTTGGATTTCTGGTAAATTGCTTGTTGTATGTGTCTGTATTTTGAGGTTTTGGGTTGGTTTTGGTTTGTTTTTTTTTTTTCTTTTTTCTTTGTTTCTATTAAGATTTATATAGACCTTTTGAGTTTGTAGTAAAAAAGAAAAAACAACATTGTCAAATACCAAGTGTGTTTGAATAATACAGATGGTGCTATTCTGTGGAAGAAACCCATGGTGTCCCCCTAGAGACACCTGATCATAAAAAGCCAAACAAAAATCTTTCTTGAAATAAAAAAGATTGCATGTTCCCATTAAAGAATAAAAGATTCTGCTATCCCTGATCTAGAAAGTAAAACGGTAATAGGAACTTTGTGCATAATACTGAGCATTCCCAACACTGACAGAATTAGATACCTCTAGAGATACAGCTGTAAAACTTGGCTAGCTCAGATCCTTAAGGGCAACAAAATGTTGAGAAAATATGTTTTTACTATAGAAAGCTCTCTTTTACTCCAGCACTAAACAGCAGCCAGACAGATAGCTGAGAGAAAAAAAGAATTTACAGAACAAATTTTATTATGAAGTGTGATATAGCATCCCCAAAAGATCAAACAGATTTTCAGTGAGAGTGGTGAAAGGAGATATCTGAAGGAGCAGTTCAATATGCCTAAATTGTGTGATAATTTGGTGGTGGATTTTTTTGGTATACAAATGTGCCGTTCATAAGAATGGAGGTCCAACAATTAATGTGAGTATCTCAGCCCACTGGAAATGACATATTTTATTGCAACCTATTTTCCTCTGGAGATAAGATATTTTATCAGCAGGTTTCTAAGAAGTGTATCCACCAATAGGAATGTGTACGCTTCAGTCACTTGTCTTATGTTTTGTGCCTTTGTTTTTTCCTAGCGTGTGCCTTCAGTGTTACCCTGCATGCAAGGTCTTCTTGCATGTGCTAATCCAGCTGACTGATCCACAGTGGGGAAACTCTTTAGCAGTCTCTGTATCTTTCTGAAAATTTTTTCCACTGAAATTACATCTGTGGTCTAATTGCATTAATCTTTTCTGGTTTTTTTTTAATTCTATTGAAGGACCTGCGACAATACCTAGCAAACCTAGCTGAGCAATGCAGTGCTGACAACAATGGTGCTGACCTCCCTGTGGTCATAATTCTTGATAACCTCCACCACATCAGTTCACTAAGTGACATCTTCAATGGTTTCCTCAACTGCAAATATAATAAATGGTAAGTAGTAGCTCTTCTCTCCCCTTTCACACATCTTTTGCGTTTAAAATGGTAAAAGTTGTTATTTGGCAAAATAAAATGTCCCAGTGGAAACTTAGACTCCCATAGGCTGTGCTTGAATAATTTTAAGTCCTTACGTGTCTGCTTCACTTTATGTATCTGACTCCCATGCATCTCAGTGAGATGTAAGTGTACCACAGAATTTAAGAATGTACTTAAACGCTTGAGTGCATTAGGGGCTTTTCCCTTTCACCCTGTCAGATCACTCAAGCTCATTAGTACCATGAGGACAGCTTATGGGAGAGTAAGAAGAAATGCATAGTGGAATTTGGGATATGTGCAAACCCACAAACTATGCCATATCTGGTGGACTTGCACTTCCTACAGTTTTCCAGTAGCAGAAGTATGAAGTTTGCCGACCGTCCTTTATTGCCAAGCATGAAAAAAATAATGTGTTCTGGAAATATAATAAAATGGCCGATAACATTGGCTATTTCTGCTGTAAAAGTGCCATCATAGGGTCTTCCCTTCATAAAATCACTGCATGCTGTGTCTTATTCATGAGATTCACTGGCTTTTGAAATTAAAACTCTAAGTCTACTGCAAAATTATTAGGTACATGAGGACAGGGTTACCTCATTTATTTTTTTATTACAGATGAGTACTAGTAAACTACAAATGTGCAGAGAGGGAAATCATATAAGAATAAACATTTAAAAAAGGGCATCTCAGAATTATTTTAAATGTAAAACTACAGTACATCCAGAGACTCTTTCAAAATTGACCTAGTACCGATAAGATAAAAGAATATTCTCTGAATATCTGAATGGATTCTTCCTCAAAAAACCCTAATACTTTTCTCTTTCCAGTCCCTATATTATTGGAACCATGAACCAGGGAGTTTCTTCTTCACCAAATCTGGAGCTGCATCACAATTTCAGGTACATGCATTCTGTATTTACTGTGGCTGTGTTTACACAGCTCCCTGCTTCTCAGCCCAGTTCTTCAACAAACATTGATCTTGTGTCTCATCACAGCAAAGTATTTTAGCTTCTGTGTGTCTCTCTTGTATTGATGGGCCTCTGAGTGGTGTCAGGGAATAGTGAAAGAAATAAGATACTTTCTGGCACCTCTGGCAAGTTGCTGAAGACAATTGCGTTCTTGCATTCCATTTGTCTTCAGCAGTGTCTTGAATTCCTGCTGAAACCTGTAATGATTGTTTTATAGCAGTGGGAAATAACATGGTTTATTGGAGCAGTTTCATACTTGCTGACTAACAAGATTCAGAAGCTTATGCCATTACCTTCATTTGTATGTTTACGAGGAAATGATGTATTTGCTATTCATTGCTGCTTGACATTTATCCTTTCTACTCAGGTGGGTGCTGTGTGCTAATCACACAGAGCCTGTTAAAGGTTTCTTGGGCAGATATCTGAGAAGGAAACTGATTGAGACTGAAATAGAAAAAAACATACGCAATAATGATCTCATCAAAATCATTGACTGGATCCCCAAAACGTGGCATCATCTCAACAGCTTCCTAGAAACGCACAGCTCTTCAGATGTAACCATTGGTGAGTCCATCGGTGGAGTTGTTTGAAATAAGGATGCAGGCTGAAGATTTTAGAGATTTGTGAAGGATATATCATCATTTTAAAAGTTGTCATCTCTCAATGGGAAGTACAACATCAGTGTGGGGAAGTTGTCTAGTGGCCAGCAAGACTGAAACGAAAATGGAAAGTTTAATGAGAGAGTATGTATTTCCTGATATTGCCTTGGTTGCTAAAGACTTTCAGGTAAATTATCATAATTTTTAAAAGTTAAATTTACAAAAAATTACCTCAATAGCAACTTTCCTAAGCCTAATTTTTTCCCTGCCTTCACACTGCAGTATAATTACAGCAATAAAAATACCTGGACAGTCAGTTCAGCAAACTAACAGGTGGGAGATACACATGTACCTGAGGTCTTTCAGTGGAATAGCTGTGTTGGCAAAGAAGTTACCCTTTTGTATAGCTTTGCCCATAAAACTTGGAAGGTTTCATCAGGCCTTAAATTGGATAAAATGACACTAGTTCATTTTTAATAACAAAAGACTGATAGCTGCCTTATTGTAGTCCTGTATAAGTATTTTCTTCGCTTGAGTTTTCTCCAATACTGCTTTTTTAATTCTGTGAAGATTATTTTTAGTGTGTTCCCTAGTTCAACCTTTTTTAAAACACGACTTCCCAGGTCCCCGCCTCTTCCTCCCTTGCCCTATGGATGTTGATGGCTCCAGAGTGTGGTTCACAGACCTCTGGAACTATTCCCTAGTGCCGTATCTTCTGGAAGCTGTGAGAGAAGGACTTCAGGTATGTCATTTGTTTCCCAGCAATTTTTTTTTTTAATTAGTTTCATAGGCTTTCTCCAAGCTGCTTTTAACCAATGCATCCAAGTATGAATGCTGTTGTGTTTGCAAGAAGAAAATTTGTGGAGGGATTATAGAAATCAACCTTGAACTCCTTTTAGCCTGCTTTTACTCTGATGTATAAATTAGCTTTGTCTGCTCCAGCACTAGCATATCCTGTATTTTATGAAGAAGGTTTCTTCTCTGTGACTGGAGGAAGGTTCTCCTTTTTTCCACTGTTTAAAAGAGTTCACAACAATGCTAAATACAGCTCAGATTGCCTACCTGATTCAAGGCAGTCTCAACCTATCCCTGCATGGAAGAGTTAACAGCCCTTGCACTGGTGCAAGAAAATAGCTTTGGTCTGTGTAGTCCTGTCCCACCTACATACGCATGTAGGCACGCATGCTTGGGCAAGAAAGCTTGTGAACAAGGATTTTTTCACCATTCAGAAAAAAAATGTTTACTGGCCTTATCTAACCAAATTGAGATAATTTACTCTTTGGCCCTGCTGAACATGAAGGTCTGTCCCTTTTTGCCCTTATATCTTGCAACCCTGTTTTCATTTCCCATATCTTTGTTTCTCCTTTTTTCTTTCTGTATATGGGCTAAAGCTTTCTGATGACTGTAATTCTCATTTTGGGTAACTGCCATCAGATCAGAGTGCTTCACAGTTCCCTCTATTCTGTCCTCACCAGAGTTTGGTGTTAGCAGCAGTTCCATTAGTTGTTAATGAGCTATTAAAATTTCTTCTGCTATAATAGAAAGGGGACTACAAGTAGATTTGCTGTAGATAGCACTGTAAGCTGTCTTATATAGGTTGAGATTTTAGACTGTTCCACATCTTTGGAGCAAACCTAAATCTTGAAAGTATTCCTTTTTTTTTTTTTTTTTCCCAATCTTTATTTTGCTTGCTGTCTTTTCCTTTCTTTTTTTTTTATGCACTGCAATTCTGTGTCCTCTAAAAAGATGCTTTGTGGAAAGGCAGTTTTTTGCCACACATGACACTGAAGGAAATTACTGCACAGTGCAGAGGGGATTGTTATGGACTAGTCAAAGAACTGTGTAAGCAGCTGTGGTTTCTTTATCACCTTGTATTGACATAGTGACATACAGATGCGATGGAGGTTTAGAATCTTGCCTGTTGAATATCTCACGCTTTTCTGAAACTGCTTATCTCTCTGGGAATTACAGAATGTTTATGCCTTGTGCAAAAAACTGCCAAACATCTGATAGAACAGCCACAGTGAGATTAACAGCTCTTGCTTAGAACAGCTATAAAAATGCAGTGATATTCTTCATGCTCATATTTTCCCAAGTATACAGGGTACCTACTTAAATGAAAACTTCAACTCTGGAGCAGAAGATGGCAGCATATAGAAGAAAATATGTTGTTTCATGAGTTGTTCCAATTTTTAGCTGCTTTGGATTGCTTCTATAGAATAACATTATTAATAATAAACAGAAATCATTTATGTGATATAATTAGATGTTACTGGAACCACGAACAGGTAGAAAATGCCATTCTAGCCTGGTGCTTTGCAAACTCATTTGTCAGACACAGAATTTACAAGCCTTGCTTCAGATTCCAGAAAAGATTTAATCACTGATAATCTCAAATGAGAGGAAGTGCTGCCTGCAGCCTGGAGTTAGCCTGCTACCTCCCTGAGAAACATTTCCTCTTGGCTTATTTAGGCAGATCCCTGTTTTAGCAGCCTAGCTTCAGGCCAGAAGGAGTCTGACTCTCTGTACATAATATAGGGAACTTGGCTGCCTAACCTGGAGCTCTGGATTCAGCAAGTGCCTGGGAGCAGGTGTTGCAGCGATAAGCACAACTCGTCTCTCTGGCTTCAGCACTAAAATCCTTCACTGTTTCACTCCCTTTAGGAGTGCAGCCCATCTAAATGCTCCATGAGCATATGCCCTGCCAATATTATGCTGCTTCTTGGATTGACCGAGCCTGTTTGAGCTGGGAGAAATCATAGAAAGCCATGGTGAATGGCTCCCCATCCCCATGTGTCATTGTCACAGCTAAAGGAAATCTGTAAAATAGCAGCCAAGGGGCTCCTGGTTAACATGTTGCTTGAGAACAGCAGTGTGGAGAAGGTTGCATTTTAGTTAGGAAGCTACCACACCTCCTAAACTTACAATATTCTGTTTCTGCCTTCCTCTGTCCTCCTTCCAGATTCATAAGTAATTTTGTGCTTCATAGTAGGGAACACCTATCCTTTGTGAATTTCTTCTCTTAGCTTTGTGAAAGATCTCAAACTTAAGATGGACAGGTGTCTGCTTCTGCATCCCATTTTGCTAGGAGAAAAGAACAATCTGTACTGGCACTTCCTCATTCACTTCAAACAAAATCCAATTAACTCGAATGCTTTAGATAGGTCTGAGTTAATTTCACCGATATGCCTTAAGCAAATTACCAGAAGGTTTCACTTCACATTGTATCAAGAATTTATGGCTTCCACTGTTGACTACAAATATCACTAGTTTTGGAGTGCTTTTCAACTTGCAGCCACTCCATGTATTGAAGGAGCATTAATGGAGATGAGGTCTTTCGAATGTCTGATTGTATCCGAGTGCTGAGCACATCTGAAAGTTAACCACTTATTAAAATCGTTTAGATGTTTTTGATGACTGTTGTCTGCTGTTAAAACTGGTACTGAAAACTCTGTAGGATACTGACCCATGTTATATCCATAATATAGATGTACGGTAAGAGGGCACCCTGGGAGGATCCCTCCAAGTGGGTAGCTGATACCTATCCATGGAGCTCTGCATCTCTACAGCATGAGTGGCCATCACTACTTCAGTTAAGACCAGAAGATGTTGGTTATGAAGGTTATGCATCAGCAAAGGAAGGAACCACCTCAAAGCACGTTCCACAAACTGATACAGAGGGGGATCCCTTGGTAAGATTTAAACTCTGGGGGAAAGGCTTTTCAGTATGTATTTTACTGTCACATGTTAAATTGTACAGTATACATTAAAAAGCTACTGTGTACCTGTTCCAAAGTGGGCTTTTAAAATGAATCCTACTATGATTTATTAAAAAGGATGAAAATAAAAAGAAAATCAAGTAGGAGGACAGGTATCACCATCATGTTAATATGTCCCTAAATTGTTTGCATTTCCCATCTGCCCAGAAACGTATCTAGTCTTCATCATTATCATGTTTGAGTATCACTCTTCAGCAACTTATTATCAGCTTATTCTAAAAACACCTTTCCAGGTTGGGCAGTCCTTCATCTACATTCTACAAATGAAGGACTGAGAAATGTGTATTATCTAACTTGTCTATCATAGAGAATTTAGTGGAAATGCAAATTAGACAGCCATCCTCCCATTCCTCAGAACATTTCAAGATAACTGATGACTGTAGAACAGTCTTAAAGTAAAAGAAAAGCAAGTGTGGTGGCATTAAAAGATAAGAGGTTGATTTCCCTCAATGCCATGTATTGTTTCATTTAAATATGATCCCAGACATTTGGGTTTACCATTGCCGCCTCTGATAATGGACTATTAAATTGCATATATTGAACTGCTATTCATGCACAGTGCTTTCTCTACAGCCTGCTTTTATCAGAATTCAAAATAGCATTTTAGAGCTTGCCCCTGCCTGCGGTGGAGCCGATGGGGAGACAGACACTGCTTGTGGAAACAGGACATGTCACGTGCAGTCTGCACTGCACACCCACTGCATGTATCCTGTATGCTCAAACATGGATACCTGTTAAACCTTCAGCAAAAGCTATCTTCTAGGATTAAAGAGTATTAAATGCTGTTCAATGCCTAGGGACAACTTTAGAAGATGTGCAGGTTGAAACCGTAGAAATGTAAGGATTCCTGAGCAAACTAGGGAAAGGGACTTAACACAAAACCACACAAGAATACCTCTTTCTCTTTGTTTTTTCATTGCCTGCTTTTTTTTTTTTTGTAATGACAGCATTTTTGTTCCTTGAAAAACACTAAAGCAATGTCAACATTGCTTGCAGCCCTGAGCATGCTGGCAGAAGCTGGTGTTTTATAAATAAAATCCCGATCATTACACAGAGTTAGACGTCAAGCATCCAAGTAATTTTCTGGGGCTTAACACTGCTTTTTGATGATTTTTGAGATGGGTTTCAGGTTCTGTTAATCCCCAAATTATGTGGGGGCTGTCCTCTCCTGGTTAGGAGGATCTGTTGCTACTTCCCTGCTGAGGTCAGCCCCTCGACAGCAGATGGGACTCTTCTATGAAGCAGCTGGCCTCAGTCCACCCCTCTCTCGCTCCCTCCCCGTCTCTCTCTTGCAGAGGGGATATGTTAGTGTGATTATGTTTTCAGTTGCTTTTCCAATGTAGTGTATCTACGCCATCCAAAAATTATCTGGAAGCTTGACTGTCTCCAAATATGGGCCCAGATGTCCAGCTGTGATATGGCTTCCTTCCCCTGCCCATGCTGCAGCTGCAGCCGGTCTCACCCCTGAATTTGAGTTATCAGGCAGCTCCATTGTATCCCTCTGGCTCTTTCAACCTTTAAACTTTTATTTTAAGACCAGAAGGCAATGAAAAGGGTGCCAGGAGGAGCCGCTGACACTCTGCCCTTTCTGAAATCCTTTTGTGTGGTCCCCTCAGCTGGATACCAGCACACCTCAAACAGCAAGGGAGCTTAATTAAATTTTAACACGGTCACTGCAGCATTAAATGAGACGAGATTGTGTAAACATTGCTTTCTTCTTTCAGATGAATATGCTAATGAGGCTTCAAGAGGCAGCCAACTATTCGAGCGCACAAAGCTGTGACAGTGATAGCACCAGCCACCATGATGACATTTTGGATTCATCCCTTGAATCAACTCTCTGAAAGGGACAAACCTTGGTGGAGGACGATGGTAAAATCTGTTTCCACTAGACCACTGCCAGTATTAAAGCAGCACGCCGAGGTCCCTGAGTGAGAATGGTGTGTTGTAGGTAGGCAGGAGACCTAACTCTGCAAAGTCAGGAAGAAAAATTGAAGTGGAAAGCTTGAATTAGTTTAATTTCAAGGCATTTCAATACCTATGGAGCCAAGTGAGACTCCATTTGTCAACTGGAAAGGGCCCTAGACCAAGGGCATCTAAGCAGATTGCACACATGTTAGCCAAACTGGAATATTTTTTTTCCCTTTTCCTCTTTCTCTCTCTCTCTGTTTCTCTCTGTCTCTGCTTCTCTGTACAAGTTTACGGTGCAACTTCTTCTGGTTTTTTCCTTTAGTTTACCCTGAGGCACCGCATGAACAAATGTGGTGTTCTAATTCTCTTCTAACCTCTGTTGTGCCACATGGTGCTGGTCACAGGACTGCAGTGGTGTTTGTGTTGTACGCTACTGCCCATTCCAAAATGAGTCAGAGATGATGATAGTAACTCAGAAAGCACAAACAGTATTGTGCAATCACCAGAAAACATGACTGTGATATGCTGGATAAGTGCCAATTTAATTCTAACTGCCATGGTCACGGTGATGCGCTCCATCAAGTTTTTAGTACACGAGTCACAGATTTTATAGAGTTGTTTTTACCACAAAGGTCTTTTTTAACCACCTGCCCACTCCTTAACAACAGTTTTATACCAATTATTAACCAACACTGATTAAAGGCTTTTTAGGGCTTCGTTTGTTTGAGCCTTTTCAGTGAAAGAAGGAACATTTCTTATGGTGCTGTCTCACTGCCTTAAAACAGATTTCTAGAACAGTTTTACAGTTGGTTTAATTCCTAAACCATTGGTAATTTACACTGTTTTTTTCTTCATTTACTAATGAGAAAATGTCAGTTAACACAGTAGCCTCATAACTGTATATCATGATTTTTTAAAGTAATGGATAGGAGAAAGAACAGTTGCTATATAATATTTTTATCTTGTGAATAGATTGCTCTGCCTACCCTCAGAAATACACAAGGAACCCAAACCCACTTCCACTGCCACCTAATTGCTGAGAAAATCAGCTCAAATCCATTTGGTCCCATGGAATGGAGTTTTTGGAGGATAGATGTTTTGAATTCTTATCCAGCAGAGCTGGATGCACTTGATGCAGCATGAGCACAAATATATGGTTTTTTTTTTTTTCCTTTTTCTAGTTTTAGCATGTTGTTTTGATTGCTATTGTTGTACATGAAGAATTCAGCATAAAAGAACACTGAAGCAGTGATGTCCACTGTGGAAGAGGAAGAATTTATACTGTAAAAGTGGGTTGGTTTTGCACAGTCTACTGGGTGGGTATTGTAAATATTAAAAAAAAAAAAAAAAAGAAAAAAAAAGAAAAAAAAAGCCTTGCACAAATCAAATTGAAAACAAACGAACAAAAAAAAATGTATTTTATTCTGTTGGTGTTAAGAGATGTTTCACTTGCTGAGATTTCCTGTATGTTGCAAACAAATACAGAATGCAAACCTTAAAAGCTGTTATTACCTGGTGTGTTTGTCCTGTACTTACAGTTGTTATGACTATGCAGGAGCTATCAATGCTACAGTCAGCATGTTTCAATATCTATATGAAGCCAATACATTTTTGGGGAAAAAATCTGAAAATGCTTTAAGTGCATATGTCACGGCAGGCTACAACCAGATTGCATTCAAACTGCTCAGAATAATCGGAAACGCTTTTTTTACCACAAGAGGCGTCCGGTTGAAATAGGTGCATATAAACAAGAAGGTATCTAAGGGCTTTGGCATTGTGTAGATACGTACTGTACACCTCCATGGATGTTACCTTCAGGATGTGTATTTGGTGCTATTAATTCCTTGTGGCCACCCTGTGGTCACTCGCTGTAAAACAAAGATAAATCAATGCAGTTTCCAAATGGCACTGAGCTGCATCGCTGAATCTAGAGGTTCCTACACGGTGCTATTGCCCTAATAAAACTCTAACTGAGCTTATGCATGTAGGATTCAGTCAGACCAACATCGCGCCCCCCAAATCTGGATCCATTTCTGATGCAAAATGTCAGCACGTACACCTTGGCTGACTCAAAGAACTAAAGGAAAGCTGCTCTTTCCTGTACCTGTGCTCTGAGCAAACCTGCAAATCTTTTCCTGCCACGTTTAACACACAAACACACAATATCACAGATACAAAACTTCCTGCAATACATCTCAGTGAGTCCACCTAGTTTACAACTCAGAAATTGTTTGTGAAACATTTGTCTGTACACATTTTATATTTTGTACATTTTTGATGTAACATATCATGTAAATAGACAGAAACAGTGAAATAAATCATCTGAAAAGTTTTGTAGTCTTTGTAAAGCCCTAATAATAAGTATTTGGTGTCATCGGACTTAACTGGATGATGTATTTTCTATTGGTTTATTGTTCCTCTAGCTTGTAAACCAGCTTGCGTATATTTTTTTGCAGGTGTGCACACTGTATCTGTCTAAATTATTACTTTGCCATTAAAGTGGAATTATTTATTGAAAACACAGTCTGGTGTTTTTGCAGTCAGGACCACTTAACAGTTAGATATTATTTCAAATATAAAAACATATAAACAAAATGACAAACTGAAGGGTGTAATTTTCTGTATTCAGCAGAACTAATCTCTGTAGAAATGAAATTAAGTACTGTTTCTAGTTCCAGTGATTCGGTATGATTTTTGAATTACTCTGTCTGTGGTGGGAACAGGTTGTGCTGTTCAGAAACAACCCTACAGTCTCCCCGTTCTCAAGATTATCTTCAAATACAAGGCTATTGATTTCAGTGGTGGTAAATCTGTACAAAACTGTGCAGCATTTTGCCTTATTTTCAGACTTAAAGGGCTTAGGGCTACTTCCTCAGCAGGTATACATCAATATGATTTAACAGAATTCAAAGAAAGAAAGTAGAACTATGTTAGGCAGCTAATCATAGACTTTGAGGCTGGAAAAGATCATTATGACCCTGCAAGTTGTAGCACCTCAGCTATAAGTCTCAGCAGGAGGTCTGTAATTTCTCCTGAAATTGTCACATCCCTGGAAAGGCCTTTAGACATAACAGTATGGAGTAGAAGATCTAGCACCTCGTTGTCAATGTGGCTAATTATTCACTGGGTTGAGCTGGTTTTTGACGGCTTTTTTTGCAGTTAGATCTTACATACCTCTTTCTTTTCAAGAGAAAAATCCCCCAAACTCTCTTTCATTATGCCTTTTTCTCCTATACTGAAAAGGCAACCACAGTCAAAAACATCTTTTACATTTAAGTAATAGTCTTCCTTGCTTTTCTTTTTGATAAGACAAGCAGCTTGCTCATTCTTAGCTTTTGATGATAAGGCATGCCTTTCAGACCTCAACACATTTTTTGCAGGACTTTCTGACTACTTTTTGATTTGTCAGAGTCCTTTCTGAAGTGTGGGTATGAGAACTGCACACGTTATTCCTGTGATGATTTTACTTTTGCTATAAACAGAACTAATATCACCTCCCTACTCCCACTTCATATTTTCCCTGCTTAAGCTTCAGGGCTGACATTCACTCTCTAATTGCATCATCCTACTGCAGGCTCATGTTCAGTTAATTATCTACCAAGATCCTGACTTCTTTTCATGTTGCATCATTTTGAAATACTTTGTCCAATCCTGTCTGTATAAACTATGCTCTTTGTTCCTTAGATGTATGATTGCAAATTTATCTGTATTAAAACAGGATATTCAAATCCGCCCACCCTACCAAGCAAGTCAGATCATTCTCTACAATCGGCATCTGTCTAATTTATCACTCCACCGGCTTCCCTGGCTTCTAAAAATTGCTAACCATCATCGTACATTGTCTTTCAGTTCGTAGGTAAAGGTAATAAGTAACATTTTGTCAAGAACAAAGCCCTGCTGAATCCTGCTAGGACCCTCCATGAAGATTTGTGTTTTACAGTTACACTGTTGGGTCACTTATGTCATGGGTATAGGTGTATTCCACTTAATTTGAGTCTGAATTTCAGAATGTCATACTAGCCACGTGTGTATAATATTATAGGAAATATATGATGAGTTACATGGCTTCTCCATCACTGCAGGTCTCCAAGGATGGATTAGATTAGTTTCTGTTGAAAATTACGTATGTAGAGCTGATCTTACACAGAAAGGGGAATAGACTAGATGACTTTAGCAATCTCAGTGTGGCTTTCCTATAATTCAGCGCTGCAGTCTTTGCACATCATCCAGCCGCCATTACTTAAGGGAAAAGATACAAAATTTAATTGTCAAACTCGTTCTGTGTCTACTGTCTCAGCACGTCTACCTCTTAGCCTTCATCTGGAGACCTGCTCAGTGAATGCCCACGTTCCCAGGGCAGAACAGGAACGGGATAGTGCAGCCTCTGAAAGAAAAGTGGTTTTTGCAAAGTACTTGAGACATTGCTCTTGCTTACAAGAACTCATTTTCTATGCTAACATTAAGTAGCCACAGTGTTTCTCAGCATGTGCTACTTTTTCTCGATAACTGAATAATGTCACACAAATTAAACTCTACCACTAAGTTAGGCAATGCAAGAGCTACAGAGGCACTATCATGGGAGAAATGTATTGCTGGGTAATAATACTAGGAGGAGAAAATAGAATCTGTCATGAAAGATAAATTAACTAAGACCCAGGCCATCTGACCTTGCCTTTCTACACTAAATTTCATTTACTGTTCTTTGTTCAATTGCAACCTTAATGAAATGTTGATAAATAACAATGAGTGAGCACACTGAATGAAGTCCTGTTTTTGGTAACAAATTTCATAAATGAAATAATGTTTTGCCTTTGTCAATGTATTTATTTGGTTTGTAAGCAGTTTTTATTAAATCAGATTACATAATTTAGGAAACTAAAATGCATCTTGACAATTAAATGCAAAAGCTGAAAGAAAAGGCATCTGATAACTGCTATGTAACAAAATAAAGCATTTACATGGTGACACATAACTACCACTAATAATTTTATCATGCCATAAACGAATGGCTTCGGAAGAACAAAGAAGCAGACAAAATACATACTAGCTGTGTGACCAAATCCCAAGTACTTTGTGAAATATGTCATTTAAACTAACGAACTTTACTATAGCACCTTAAATACGTCCAGCTAATCCCGTGTTCTGCACTCTACAGGCTGAAAAAAGACGCTTCACTGCTAGAGTTAATGCAGATTAGATGTTCCACTCCTGTAGGCTACATACAATAAAGAGATACATCGTCTGTACAGCAGTCCCTGAGCTACCGGAAATAATTGGGTGGCAGAATGAATAATTTAGCTCCATCATTACCACTCTTCTCATATAACTGTCATGATCTTTAGTGTTCCCCGTCCCTGTTCATCCAGGTTGCGCTAATGGCACTGTATTGGACTAGTGGCGCTGACTCTTCAGTGTGCCTGGGGAAGGTCACGCTGAAGGCAAAAATCTTGCATCTTAGCTGAACTACTGTTACAGAGCAAATGCATTTTTCATCTAGAGCAAATAAGAAATCTAAAAGCTAGGTAAGAAAACTTTATAGTCTAAGTAGTAATTGCTGGGATTAATCTCATTATTAGTTAATGTCTTCGTATTACTGCTTCTGTAGTGCCAATGTGTCTCAAATACTTTATAAATAGTTTTCTTGTAAAAACAAATTATCTATTCAAGTGTAAAATTATACTGCTTCTTTGAGAGCTGGTTAATATCTTGTTTCAGAATGCCAGCCTATTTAACAAACTACAACCACACTCAGTAAATTTATTCTTTAGCTTAAGGGTCTCTGACATTAAAGAACATGGTTATTCTTACCATGTGTTCCAAGCAAGCGATGTTCTTTAATTTCGGTCCTGAATATAATGTTAAGCATGTGAAGTGCTTACCTAATTTAGACTGCAATTCATTCTTCCATAAACCACTGTCGTTAGAGGATAAGATGGTCAACTAACTGCTACAAGATTCAGCTGAATGTTGTTTATAGCAACTGTGCAGAATATTACACTCAAGAATTATAATTTAGTCGCATGCTTTGACACAGCATTCAGTAGGATGCCATATTGCCTGAAGGACAAAGGGATACCACTCTGAAGTGGTATAAAACCATCAGACTATGTTGCTAATCAGAATGGAGGTAGGCCTCCTCCTTTGCTGGGGTGGAGCAGCTGCTAGCAATAACACCCATTTGCAGCTGCAGGACAATAGAGAGGTTACTCCACCTAGAGGGAGATAGATAAACTGTAGCATATGTTACCGGGCATGTTGGAAAAAATCTTTCATACTGAAAAAATATCATTATCATTTAGCTGGTACCATCTCTTGCTGTATGTCAGAATCAGATGAGTAACTTCTATAGTCAATCACAACGTCATCTTACCAGGTGTCAAGATATTTGTGGGTTTTCTAACTATGTAGTAATCAAAACATAAAATATAGAACTGAAACTCAATATGAACCTTAGAACAAATACCCATGCTTTAAAGCTCATGTTATATTGAAACTCTCTGCTTAACAATCAAGGACATACTACAGTGAGCAGAAATTACGCCTACGTCCACAGAAACCTCCACACTTGCTCAAGAATGGTGAGTCCTCTTCTTGTCCTTCTTCTGGGGGAGTGGGATAAAGAGAAAAAGGAGTTTCTGCTTCATTTGCCTATTCTAGTTCACAAAAAAATCCTCTTGCTGCTGAGTCTCTCCCCTCAGTTTTGTTAGAGACCTGTTGAATATCAAACCACAGCTGGTCAGGAAGTTTCCAACTAACAAGGCTGTCCTTTGAAGCCAAAATGATGCACCAAAGAATATCAGAGTAAATAAACTTTGGATGTACCACAAGCAGAGGATATTTTTGGCCTTGTTTCCTGCCAGCTGACTAAGCAGCTGCTTCAGAAGCGGGATCACAAAGGTCCACTGCTCTGGTGAAGTTTTTTCAGGACCCACAGCATGAAGCTTCTTGCTGTACAGCCAAAAAGGCTTGTTGCAGGGCTCCAGCTCCCTTGGCAGCCCTGAACACTCCCACTGCAGCCAGAGTGGGTAGGGCTTCCTGGCATCCCTCTGATGCTAGGAAAATACCCACGCTACCCCCAACTGCCATGGAGGAACACCTCCTAAAACTGAAGATGGTCTAAAAATTGTTTGGATGCGAGGAAGGGGTAGGGGACAAAGCAGATGGTTGCTTTGATCTCTTCCAGACAAAATGAGCAAAACCACTTCTGGTTTGAAAGCACGGAGCGTTTCTTTCTAGTGGAATTTTTTTAGATAAGCTTTTGCTGAAATTATTCCAAACAGACACAGGCATACACACAGAGGAATTTCCTGTAAAGGTCATTTCTATATGAAACCAGCTTTGTGGTGTTAACACAAGTTCCTTAGCAGTTCGTTTGGGCTGCAGTGGCAATGTTAGATGCAGAGTGGGGTCAGGTTTGCTTTGCTGAAGCGGACATTGCAGCTTGCTCTGGGAACTGCCATTCCCAAAGCAGGGAAGGCACATGCTCAGAGAAGTCCAGCCACTTGGGTTTTAGCCTTTTTTTTTTTTTTTTTTTTCCTCCCCTTGGATCCTTTTTTGGTTAAGAAAGAAGCCCCTGGCACAATCACAAACCTTTTCTCCCCCTCTGCATTTTGCCCTCTGCCCTTCTGTCATTTAGCACATCCTTTCTTCCTCTTCTGCCTGTCTTGTACTCTTCTCACTGCTGTTCCCCTTGACGCTCAGGTTGGCTCCCCTTCTCTCCCTGGCATGTTTCAGTTGTCCATCTCCTCACTCCCCAGAAGGCTGCTCGCTGCTCAGAGCGTGCAAGGACAGTATCGTGTCCCTTTCTGGCTCTGAAGGCTGAGCATATGCTGTCACAGCTGTGCAGTGTGTGGTGACAGCGATCCAGCCAGCGACATCTCCTCCCAGTTAATGCCTGAGCACTGGCCATTCTGCCAGCCCCGTGGTGAGACCTGTTTCTGCAGCAGGAGAGGACAGCAGGCTCTGGGAAGAAGCTCCATACCTTACCCATGGCAATATGTTTGCAGGGAAAAGGCTGAATGACTTGCAGGGTCATAGCACCCCAGTGCTCTTGTCCCTTTCTGTATACCACCTCTCTGCTGACCAAGAAATATTAAGGGAAAAAAACCCCACTTTTTACTGTTTTGTTGTTTGTTTTTTTTAATACTATGCCAAAACTAAGCAGCTTGTATTTCGTAGACTAGACAAAAAGTCTGTGGGACGTAAGATGGGAGATAGGCAAGTCGGATAGGATATAAGAAAGTGGGAACTCTCCCACTTCTCCAGCTCTCAGAATGAGTCTATTCAAAGGAGTTTTATTCTCTTTCCATATTGCTTGCCAGAGGAAAATAAGGATATCTGCACTGCTGCTCTGTGACCAACAAAGGTGAATTTTCACTGTAAAAAAAAAAAAATATGGTGGAATTTCAATTCAGTTTCAGAAAGAATAAGAAGAAACATCTCATGTTGAAAGGGTACCAAAATCTCATTGGCAATTTGGAAGAAAATTAGAAATAGTTGTGTTACTATAGTGATATTTGTTAAGTAGTCATTAGCTCTGGGCAAACACAGAAAACATTTTTCCATAGCTGTCACTGGAGTTACAATAATCAGATAATATTACTTAGTGCTTTTGAAGCATCATCTTGAACTACTTTAGAAAGGTCAGGACGAGCATTATTGTTAAGGAATGAATGGGAAAGAAATCTTATTAACAGCAGTGGGATGCAGATGACGATATAGCACAGCTTCATGCATAGACCTGTGTCTCAAGATGCTGCTAATGAAGAAAGCCTTAGAACTGATTGACAATTCTATTATCTATCATCTTTTATTTGTGGCGGGGGTGTATATAATATGTAGGTTCAGGACATTTTGTTATCATGTAAGATAATGCTTTCAATAACTGAAGAAGAAGAATTTGGGAGAGCCTTTTAGACCCACGTAATTGTTCCTAGAAAATACAAGTCATTTTGCTGTCTGTGAGAACAGGTGCAAACATATGTTCACATATGGAAAAAGGGGGAGAGGAAAAAAAATATTTGATTTGGGGCTTTTAGAAAAGTGGATTTCATGGGGCCATTGATGTTACACAAGTGATTAAGGAGCCTGAGTTGTATTTTAAATCGTGACTCTGTCTACTAAATTTCAAACAGTGACTAGTCTACTTGAACAGACTTTGTAATTAGTCCTTATAGTCTTTAAATTTACAGTAGTTTGTGGCAGTTTTCCTCAAAATCTATGTGCTTAGGTTTAAATGTGACAAGGGTAAGCATTTCAGCTTGGGCTCTCAACAGTATTTATGTCTCTGAACTCCAGATTGCAGTTTTCCCAGTCAGCTGGACTTGGAGGCTACCATGGCTTGGGAGAGCAGGGATTTCCTGTGAGCCTTCGGGAAGCAGAGAAGATTAATCACCTCCTATACTGTGATCTAATGTTATGTCTGCAAATGAGATTTCCAAGCAACTGCTAGACATATATTTTTGGATCCTGTATTTTCAGTTTGATAAGAGTAATCTTAAATATAACTAATTTACAGACTAGTCTAGTCCAGCCAAAAGACTCCATTTTATTACAACATTGTTAGAAAGACCCTCTGGTAGCAGCAGCAGCTTCTGTAACTCCATTAAACATGCTCAGCCTAGCTTTTCTCAGGAGATGGCAGCAGCAGCATTCCTGAGGTTGCTGCAAAAATTTCTGTTTACTTTGGGGGCAAAGTGCAAAAGCAATAGTTGGGTGGGAAACAACTCCTCCTTCCCCCTGAGAAATCCTCCCTGTTGCCATGTGGAATGTTACGCTTAGAAATACAGACCTGTAAGTGTTTCACACAATGTGGGTGATGGTTGAAGTGGTAGAGCTAAAGAAATATTAGAGTTAGCTAGATATTACTGGAATATTTAATAGGTAACCCAAAGCAAGTGTTTCCTTTTGAGTCAACTGAACAAAGGCACTTTAAGCAGTGCTGTGGCAGGGACAGCACCATTGCATGTCACTGCTACTAAATTCCCTACAAATGTCCCCTCTATAGATGGACCAGAGCACTGAAGAAGCTGAGAGCAAGCTCACAATGTTTGTGCTGGGTGGGGAGCAGGATTTCACTTTGCCATGGGAGACGCAGGAGAGGTGAGGGAGAAAAGAGCAGAGGGGCAATAATATGCCAGAAGCAGCCAGGGAGTTGAGAAGGCTATTTTACATTTTAACCTATATGTTTTTCTGATGCTATATTGAGAGCACCGGAGCGCTTATGTATAATGATGAACATCTGTTATGTCCTTTTTGCACTGTAATCTTTCCCCGGAAGGGATGAGCAGGGGCAGAAGAATATTTTATTTTCTGAAGACATTTTAATTTGTCTTTCTTTAAATACATGTGCTGCTGTGAGACTGAAGAGGTCAGAGGTGGGTCTCAGGCAGCAGTCAGCAAGGAGCTCCATCGCAGTCCGAGGGTCCCACCGCAGCTTGCATGGGCAGGACCCACCCTGCTCACAGAGGTACTGAGGACTGTCTTCCTCTCAGATGTACAGTGCCTTTTTTTAATGTGGCTTGGACACAGCTTCTCAAGCATTTTGATAAAATCAATGTGTTTAGCTTTCTTCTAAATGCTATGGAAAGCCTGTTTGGAGCTCAGAGAGAAGTTGGCTACGTATGCAGCATCCTGGCTTGCTGACAGAGGTAGCTATAGAGCTCAACGTTACCTGGGGTTTTCTGGTGCTGTGGACTTCATGCTCAGATATATCATAGAGCCTTAGTCCAGCTGACAGGTGAAAAAAGCAGGAATAACAATTGCTGTGTTCTTACCCTCCACTTTCTTTGCTGATTGTAATTTGTGTTGCACTTCAGCCTGCCACTTTTCATTGGTGCTTTGATCACATCCAAGTGTGAGATGGTATTGGTGGCAATGATATAATTAACTGTGACAAAAGGTGAGCTATATGTGTTGTTCACATATGGTTGCACATGGATCCAGACCATCAGCTTATTCTTCTGAGTTGGGAAAAAAAAAAAAAAGGGAGTCTGTTATTAATGCAATGGCTACTCAAAAAAAAACCAAACCCCAAACAAACAAAGAAAAAACTAAACAGAAAATAATGCTGTGCTTTTTTTCCTACACTGTTCATCTGCTCTGGTAGGAATCCTGGGGAAACATTTTCCTACAGAAAGATGGCAACTTGTCTCAGATTCATAGCCAGGCCCTTCATCCATTTCTGCTGTCTTGAGTAAGTTGCTTTGAGCCAAGAGCAGTGCCCAGATACTGAGCGACCCTTGTGGCTGCTGGATGGCATCAGCCAGGGTTAGATATTCAATACAAGTTGTTGTCATTGTCGCCTCTTACCCATCCAAGGAGGCCAGCACATCCCAAGGATGGCTATACAACCCTCTTTTGCCTAATGCCTACAGAGGGCAGAAAGGGACAGGTTTTGTGCAGGCCACAGCAGGAAACCTGTAGATTTTAGGTATACATGTGGCCTTAAAAATCCAAAATAATAAAATGAGGAAGAGGGGAGAAAGGAACTGTAGATAAACCACGTTTGCTTCAATGTGCAGAAACTCAAACAGTGTCTATGTGTCATTCATGTGCTTGGGACACCAAGAAGTTGAATACAGAAGAAAATGCGTATTCCTTCAGAGAAGGACTTCTTCATTTCTTCCCAATGTTCCTAAAAGAGAGAGCTCCTTGGAAGGTCAAGGTAGATGGCTTTTGAACATATAGTATCAATATGTTTTCTGAAATGGTGTATTTTACGCCTGTCTAGATCAGGCTTGTCAAGGGCTAGAATTGACACCATGATGTGACAGCTGAAGAACAATCATTTAAGAAGGCCACAGCCAGGACTGTGATAACAATTATCTGCAGGGCAGAAGGAACAGGAGGGTCTACAACAGCAGAGGTAGTGTGTGGGAGCAGCAGTCCTTATCTAAAAACTAGGGAGTATTTCTGTACTGCCTTTCCTATCACACCCTTCTTATTTGAAATGGTATGGAGAGGCGAGTGGTATCTGCTTTGTTGTTTGCAGGTGGCACAGCTGGAACCTCTCTGGGCTTAATTCTCTCACTGCAGCTGAGAAACAGAGGTTATTAGTAGCAGAGGAAGGTTTTTGAAAGAGTGGTTTAGAGAAATCTGAAGTACTTTCTATTAGAGAGCTGCTCTCAATTGTCTGGATATTTTACATTCTTTTCTGTCTTTAGAAGTGAAAACTGATCAAGGGAACAAAGTGATGTTTTCATGTATCCTCTTCCCACCTAAAATGGTAAACTGTAAAATGAAGAAACTGAGTAGGGATCAAAATGAGGGTGGTGAAATGCTGGAAGACCTTGCCAAGAGATCCCCTCAGATTTCTGTCCTTGGGGAAGTTCAAAACTTGAAAGGATATGACCATGAGCAACCTGCTCCAACTGCTTTGAGGAAGGGATTGGACAACGTAACATTCAGAAGTCAATTCCAACCTTCGTTTTTCTGTGATTCTAGGAAAGAAGAATCAGAAAAGAAACTAAGGAACCAAGTCCGGCCCCATTAAAAGTGCCTTTAATTTAATAAAATTAAACACTGCAGCTTGCTGCAGCCCACTGAAATTCTGTTGTAAAGAGAACAAATGAAAGCAGCAGCAGCTGCTTTCCAATATCTTTTCAGTACTGTCCACTAAGAAGAACTCACAGATAATCTTCCCATCTTCTGAACAAAAGCATCGGCCCTTTCCTGTAATCCACCATCTGCAGCTCAGACACTCTCTTTTTCATTACCAAATTTTCAGCTTTGCTGCAAGACATACTAATTGCTCCCCAAGGTCACAGCTATTGGTACTCCTTGATTACTTAAAGGTGCATGAGATGGATGAGTGAACCTCTAACGGAAATGTTCAACATTAAGAATTTACAGTTGAATTTAGTGACTGGAACAGATGGAAGCCTGATAGTTGTATAGGATCATGTGCTCTGCATCTAAGAGGGGCAGCATTTAGGACTATCACTGTTTATTATTATTATTATTATTATTATTATTATTATTATTATTGACCTGGAAACAGGTTGAACTTTGAGATTTGTGTCCAGGTGGCCAAGAAGGCACCCTAGCTTGTATCAGAAATAGTGTGGCCAGCAGGACTATGGAAGTATTGTCCCACTGCACTCAGCAGTGGTGAGGCCATATCTCGAATACTGTGTTCAGTTTTCACTGAATTTCACTGGGCCCCTCACTACAAGAATGACATTGAGATGCTGCAGTATGTCCAAAGAAAGGCAATGAAGGTGATGAAGAGTCTAGAGCACAAGTCTCATGAAGAGCGTCTGAGGGAACTGGGGTTCTTTAGTCTGGAGAAAAGGAGGCTGAGGGGAGACCTTATTGCTCTCTGCAACTTCCTGAAAGGAGGTTGTAGCGAGGTGGGGGTCAGTCTCTTCTGCCAACTAACAAGCAATAGAACAAGAGTAAATGGCCTCAAGTTGCACCAGGGAAAGTTTAGTATAGATATTAGGAAAAAGCATTGGAACAGGCTTCCCAGGCACGTAGTTGAGTCACCATCCCTAGAAGTGTTTAAAGGTGGCACTTTTAGGGACGTGGTTTAATGGTGGACTTGGCAGTGTTATGTTTACAGTTGGACTTGATGATCTTAAAGGTATTTTCCAACCTAAATGATTCTATGTCAACAACAGCAGGTAACAGCATTACTTGGATTGTAAAGTCTGGAGGTGGTCCCCTTAAGACTATGGAGGTGACAAGATCTTTCAACAGGTTAAAAAAAAAGAAAGAAGAAAGGGTACATAGTGTCAAATGAAAAATGCATTAGCAAGTGTAGGTAATTCAGCTTTTAATAAGCATGTGGAATTATTCATACACTTGCTAGGTTCTCAATTAATTGTAAACACTTGGCCATCTGTGAAAAACCTCTGCTTACTTCACAGTGGTTATTCAAAAGGCATATGTGTTGTTGGGAGATTTGAAGAATGGAATTGAAAATAACACTTGGGCTATTATGTGAATAAATACTTTGCATTCAGCTGGTATAATGATGAACCCAATTCAAAAAGCGTAGTAGAAGAAGACAAAGATTAACAGTATATGACTGGAGGTGAGATGGCCAGGGAGTTCTTGAGGAAGAAAAGATCAGTAAAAAAGTATAGGAATATCATAAGCCATGAACAATAATAGAGAAAAAAATTTAATGCTTTTAATTTCCTGTTTCTATACTACAAATATAGAAGGGGGAAGACAACCAGTGAATCAAATTATGAGTTAACAACCTGATGTTGTTGATAGGCAGGATGAGTTACAAAAACACAGCTGGGCAAAGGAACTCAGCCACCAGCAGCCAAGGGTTAGGATAAACACAGTAAGTGTCAGAAAAAAAGGAGGTTGCCAATTGCAGGAGGCCCAGGTACAGTTATTATGAAGTGAACTGCTGAAACATGATCACCACAGTCCCCACAACATGAACACCAGTGCTAGACATTTAGCAGAGTATTGGCCTCTATGTCCTTTTATTGGTTCTGACTGAAAATGATTGGCCTACCCATGGCAAGAAAGTGCCAAGCTAGATGTGAATACTCTATGTTTTACTGTTACTTTGGAAAGCATAGCAAAGCACAGCTCTTGTAGGGCTCTGGGATGCACCCTCAGCAAGTTTGCCGATGACACCAAACTCGGTGGTGCGGTCAACATGCTGGAGGGAAGAGATGCCATCCAGAGGGACCTGGACAGGCTTGAGAGGTGGGCTTGTGCAAATCACATGAAGTTTAACCAAGCCAAGTG
>JAOXNO010000001.1:41989109-42033897 GCA_028565335.1 Limnodromus scolopaceus
CCCTGGAAGTGTTCAAGGCCAGGCTGGATGGGGCTTTGAGCAACCTGCTCTAGTGGGAGTTGTCCCTGCCCATGGCAAGGGGGTTGGAACTCAATGATCTTTAAGGTCCCTTCCAATCCAAACCATTCTGTGATTCTATTCTATGCTGCCTGGCACATTAAGGAAGGCAAAGCCTGCATGTGTCTCCACCTGCTGCTCCTGGACCTCATGCTCTGCAGGAGATCTGGTATCTCAGTGGAGATGGTCTCCTCCACGCTTCGTCCCCTCCACACAGATCACCAAAAGATGGATAGCTAAAGATGATCAAATTTTCTGTTGCTGTGACATGGTACTTTTGCTTTTGTGGCATAGCTGATTTGAAGGGGGGGGAAAAATTTAGTCCAACATTGATAACAGAAAGGCAGCCAGGACTCACACCACCTGTTTTCCCCTGGTGCCTTTGTGTAGTGCTCGACTGGGTAGACTTTGGCAGCAGAAATGAACATTCCTTGACACAGCAGGTGGTTTTAGACACAGTCTTCAACTTCATTTAGCTGTTATCACAGAAAATCAGATTTGCTATGACTTTGTGCATGTAATATTACAGCAGTTCACCTTAATTAGACACAGAAACTAACTTTGGACTCCCTGTTGTCCTTCTGGATAGAAATATCAGCCAAAAGTCTTGTGTCCAGGCTAAGTATTTGTGATTGTACTCAACCAGTTTGTTGAGTGTGGGCATGAAGACTCAGTGCAAGCTGAACTGACTGCATGGTGACTCTGGCTTGTTGAAAGTTTCACAAATAAGTGATAACAACAAAACTGTGGTGGAGATTTACTTGTGCTTGACATAAGCTCATGACATAAAGAACAGTTATCAGTTACTGGACCTATTTTAGCATTCTGCCCACTCTGCAGAACAGCTTTCGCTCTTCAAAAGTCTCTTCCTCAAGCATGTACTCACAAACTGTGTCTATGACATCTCTTATCTTGCTCATTGAACAGATTCCCAGGATCTTTTTCAAGAACTGTTGATTTCTTCTACTCCTTTAGATCATCTCATGGACCCATTTCTGGTTTATAACCCTCCATCTTGAAGTCTGAGTTTTGGAACTAGGCAATATATTCTAGGCAGTGGCATCACTGCCACCTTCTAAATCTGTACAATTTACCCTGGTCAGCATTACCTTGTGTGTGCAGCCCTTGTTCATATGTTTTTAAACATGTCTAGTATCATTTATGTCACTGTTTATGTGAGGCTGAGGTCCTGTGGAAAGATCTGGAGTTATTCCTCATTTATTCCTTTTAAAGTTATGAGAATTTCTCGGGTAGTCCAAGCTTGCTAAAAATCACTGTCATCAGTGTTCACACAATTCTTATGAAAAAGTCTTCCATACAAGAATTCTGTATTTTGTAAATTCCTGCTGTTGAATCCCTGCTGTTTAACAAAATCCTAAATTACTCTGGGAAAGAAAGTATTTTATCATCATATGCAAAATTATACTATTCGTCATCTTTTCCTACTGCAGATAGATATAATTCTATGTTTTGCCTTCTATCTATGATTATTGACAATCCTGTCATTTCTGTTAATTCTTTGTTCTGAATTTTTTTGTTCAGACTCCGCTTTGTGAACTTATAATTAACTCAGACTTTCCTGCAAGAGGCTGCTTCTCCTCTCCTTTTGCCTTCCTTCTCAGTGTTCCTTCATTCCTTGTTTCTGATTCATATCAGTCAAAATATCAGAAAGATCTTACCTTGTGAATTCATCTATAATACACATATGGGGAGAAAAATATTTTTAGTTTATATATAGATATATATTCATATGTATACACAAAACAGACACATACATAATGCTTTTAATATATTATTTTATTTGCATATTTTTCCACTTTGTCTCTTAACCAATTTTTTCTGCCACTGTTGTTTTCATCTAAGTAGATGGATCACAGTTTCTACTGTTGATTTTAAGTTTCCAGTCATGTTCACATAGTTCTGTTAAATTACTTTTTTCAAATGATTCATTTCCTCTACTTTGTTTTCATTTTCAAGAACACTATTCATTATCAATAATATTTTTATTTCTCATTCTGTTTACACAAAGCTGACATAAAAAGTCATGATTACATCTGTACTGTGTGATCACTTCCACATGACCACATAGATCACAGCGAGGTCCTTTCTGTGATGCCAACATACCACATATTGCGAGCTTCTGGATCTGTGATCCAAACCCTAATTATCTATCAAGATGAGGCCTAATACAAAAATCCTTTGTGTATGATGAACACATCTGACTTAAGACATGAGCATACATAGATAGGTTAGTATTGGCAGTGTCATGCACAACAAAAGCCCTTGTGATAATGCTTTATTCACTCATGACTGTAAGCTATCTGTAGATGTATAAGGTGGTGTGTATCCTGTTCTCTAGTCTGTTGGGGTTTTTTTATTATCAGAAGTGAACATCAACTACAGCTCTAAGTCTTGGAATACTTGATATCTAAGAATCCAAGACACTGTGTTTCCCAGATATGAGACCCATAATTTTTAACCCTCTCAACCTTCTGCCCTTCAGCCCACTTAATTCATCTGAAATTGTATCTACCCATTAGTGCTAGCAATGCTGGTCATGCAAATATTCCCACAATGTCTCAATAATACCTACTGGGTGAAATGTATGCTCTGTAATGAGCAATTCTGATTCCTTTTGTTAGTAGTCAGGTCCCTGATCTTGCTCTACGGTAAATTAGAGATATTTTTTTCTTTCGCTCCTCATATGCTTTGATGTCTTGATTAATTTTGCTCACAAACCTTACTTTGGCACTCAGTTCTTCTTTTCATCTTTTCCTTTTTTATTTAAATACCCTCAGATTTTTTTTAGCTGGACTGTCCCCTCAGAGCTAAGTTTTCATTACATTGACATAGATTCTGGCCAAATCATATAACTCCTTTATTTTGTGGAAGGCTGGCCAAATGTGCTTGCAGAAGAGAGACCATCAGCTTATACCAAATACCTAGGCAAAAACCAAGCAGACCAAAAAAGCCCTGGTCTCTCTCTTCAGGTGATAGTGAAAGACAAATGAATTCCAGCATGACCACCTTTCTGTCTGTGCTCTTCCTTCAGCCTACTCCTGAGTTTCTCTAGAACAGTCTATAGACCACAAAGATGCTACAGTGCAGCAGCATTAGGCCACTGTCTTCAGTGTATCCTCATTACTGATTTCACAAACTTATTGAATCTCAAAGTACAGTACAGACTAAACTATAGTGTAGAGTACCCAGCCAGCCTTAAATGAACTCATTTGGTATTACAGTCTGCAATGGCTGTAGCCCTAGAAGTGTAATTTACTGGAGAAGGAGATAATTAGCTTGCTTTGACTTGTTTGCTGTTTGCTTTTCTGCTGCCAAGACTCAAGCAAGCCTGCCCTTTACTTTTTGTTGTTTTTTCTTCTTCTTCTTTTTTTGTATCAGTTATGAAAACTGCTTCTGATACTGCAATACCTCACTGCAGACCTGCCAGCAGCTGTACTTAGAGAGTGGCACCTTGTGTCTCTGCCTCGGGGAGATAGCACACCATCTGCTGTCTCCCTGTCCTTTACAGGATGTTCTCTCAATTCCGTTTAGGGGAGAAGGCATCACACCAAACTACATTCAGATCTGCAAACTAGTTGTTTTAAACATTGCATCCTTGAGCCAGAAATTAATCCAAACTATTATTTGAAATCTTTTTTTTAACGAAACACTGTCAAATTGACTATTCTTTCTTAAAGCCCAATTAGCTTCTGGAAAGTCTGTTGAACTTCATCTGGAACTTAAAAACAAACAAAAAAGCCATCCAAACCAGTAAACCTTCAGTTACAGCTAAGTTCAAACCAGGCTGGACTGTTTTGAACAAGACTATCTGACTTGTTTGGATAGTCGGAGTTCTCTTTTACAAGAGTGCTTAGTTTTTCTATAGGTCAAAATGGTGCAGATGTGTCTTACTTTCACATTTCTTTAATAAACTTTCCTTTCTGTTTGGCCAGCTGGCACTCTGCAAGATCAGCTGCAGTTACCATGTCAATCACCTAATGATCTAATACATTAAATGCTTCTGTTTTCCTCTTTGTTGACCAGAGCACAACCATTCTTCTCTACCTCCCAGTCCTGGTTTTCTCATTTCCACTGGCTATGAGTCACTGACCTCTCTCTGTCATTCCTCAGTGGCCAGCTCTTTCTCCTTGGAAACTGTGTCTTATCTTAAATTATATCTCATCTCTGCTTCTTGTTCTATTTTATCACTCCTCAGGAACAGCCAGCTTTTTGCATTTTATATACAGGAAGTGTCTTCTGGCTTGTGGTAGGAAAAAACACACAGATCATCTGTTATCAGAAATAAGAACTGTGGGTTTTGATTTCTGAACTCAGTGAATCTAGCTGCTAAACACATTTTAAAGGAAATATTTGAGAAGATATAATAAATTCACATGCTTTTGCATATAAACCAGGGACCTACCTGGTGTTACAAAGAATCTCTTCCTTTGTTTGCTCTGTTTTTATAAATCACCAGATGCAATATCTCAAATTAGCCAGTGGCTACTTTAGAGGAAAAAAACCTGGGTTAGATAATATCACTGAATTGTAATGTAAGGAAATTTCTAAGCTCTGTGTGAAATTCCATAACCTTGACAAGTCATTATGCCCAAAATATTTTGAAGGGCTTGCCAAATGAATTGCATAGAAAGCATGCATTATAACTGATTTTTATTTTTTTTCGGTTGCTCTGTCTACGGCAGTAACAAGCAATGGTAACTATGGAAAATATTTTAGTGATACAGACAGCTGCATAGAATTCATCAGCTAATTTCGTGTTGTCATAAATGTTTTTATGTGATTTCCAGTTTACATAAGTTTATTATTCTATTACAACTTGGAGTTAATAATCAGATGAAATAGAAAAGATTTCTTAATACGTATATATTAGATGGGATAAGAATAAATTCTTGAAGATAAGAAAAAACATTGTAAAGGTATTTATGAAAGAATGTAACGTAGTTAAGCATTCAAATCTGTACAACTACAGGAAGAATAAGGTGAGGTAAGTAAATAGCAGCCAGGATTTAAACCCCCTGTTGCACCTCTTTGTATTGCAAAACCATGATAGCACTGAGGTGGAACAGGACTGCCCAGGCTTACTAGCTCTGAGGATCCACCACTCATAAAATTTTAATAACCTTTATAACATGCAGCCTTTCAGAGATAAAGAGCCTAGCTGTAAAATTACAAACAGTCTTTGCAGAGTAAAGGCTAAAAATGCAGAAGAGCATCTGGACTAAGATGAGCTAGCAGAAAATACACATGCTCGCACCAGAATTAATCAGGAGACACTGTAAAAATCTTGGCTTTCAATATATCTTAACTGGGGGAAGAGAGGTTGCTCATAACACTGATCTTCACACAAGCTGATTCCTGCCATCTCCTTTGAAGTTCAGAGATGTTGCTATTAAAGCCATAGTCCTATTTTAGTACTCTAAAGCAACCTCTGCTTCAATTATTCATATGTATTGCATATAAATTGTACTTGAAGGACTTGTGCTGTTGAAAACAGAAGATCTTTAGGATAATTTCTTAGCCCTGTCCTTCATGATACATGTATATTCATCGTTCTTTAGTGTAATATTTTAGACCTATCTGTTGTGATATATGCATTTGCATAACTTTAATTCACAAGTAAGAGATTAGAAAACCAGTCATAGCAGTGAGGACAGAGATGAGGAAAAGGTAACTTATTAGTTTTTTTTTTGAGAGAGAGAGAGAGAAGCCCCTTGGCAGTGTGGAGGTAATACAGGAGACAATGTTGAAAGAGAAGACAGAAAAGCAGCAGAAGAAAGAATAATTAGAAGAAAGAAGCAGGGACACTGGTGAAGAAATTGGGAAGAGCAAAGGAGCTGATAAAGCATAGCTTTTAACCAAAGATGCAGGTGGGAGCAGTCAAATGCCAGGGGAGAACCTGGTGCCACCAAGAACATGCCTGCCAGCAGAGAAGCTGGAAGGAAAAAGAGGAATGAAGTTGGTGTCTGAGAGGACTGCGTTTGCTGGAGGCTTGCAATTGAATGCAAAGTCTGTTGGCAGACAAGTCTGTGTAGGTGCTGGAAAAGATCAGCCAAGACATAAACTCTTGAGTTTGGTGTCAATTCATTGCCTCTCTAAGAGGGCCTGGCCTTCTCTTTCTGTCCTGCAGCTTTCAGCATACTTAAACTGTATGTACTGCTCTCCATATAAAGGCATTTACATAAAAAACATTTTTTTTTCTCCTGTTCGGTCTCCTACAGCATGCCAGGTGGCCTGGAAGGCAGAACAGTTGCACAAAATGCCCTTTTTATATCAGGCAGCGTTTAAATCGCGTTGTTCGTTCGGTGTGGCCCTCTTCCCACAGAACTCAGTGGGTGCTATTGAGCAAAGGTACCACGATGAGATTAGGCCTTATGCTTTTGAGGCACTGCCCCGTTATAGTCCACACCTCAAATAGCATCTTTTCTCTAACAAACAAGCAGGGATGGATGGGAGCAAGCTGCTTCCCTGGCTGTTTCCTGCAGCACTATTCTGTACCCACCGTCTGCCCACCCATCTGTTCAATTCCTGTTATGAAAACTGAAAACATTCCTGCTTTTTAAATGGGTTAAAAATGCCTCAAAAGAGGAATAGGTACTCTGAGATCTCCATTAAATGACTGCCATGCTTTTCCCAACTAAACAAGATAAAACCAGGAAACTAGGAAGATTTTTGTTTGTTGAAGGATATGGTCTTTTCTGAGCATTTGGTGAAAGCAGCATATTTTGTCAAGGGTCTATCAAAAAGCCGGTGATCTCTGGTGCCACTCCTGGGATAATCTTGAAGTGTTTAGTGGAGCAAAGCTGCTGGCTGATGCTTCTGGGATCCGTTGGCAGTAGAGTGAGCTGCAGAGCTGAAAGCTGAGTCCCCAGAGCAGCCACAAATGTTGGGAAGCCACTAGCTCTGGGACTTTACAGCCTGACTCCATGTGGTGGCATCATCAGTCATTGGGTAGCCCTGACACGCTATGGATCTGGCTTTAGCCACAGGTAAAGCTTTGGAGTGCATGACCAGGCCCTGGCTCACCTTGAGGATGGCAGGTTGGTCTTCTCCTAACCTGATGAAACAAGAACAAGGCAGAGCTCAGAGGGGGCGATGAGGGACAGGGAGAGCTGCTGCCATGGGAGACCCTTCCCAGACTCCTGAGCCCCTGTACAGGCAAGTCCCAGTGGGGAGCGACAGGGCTTAGTGACCTGGTGTGATGTCTGCTTTGCTGTATTGTAAGGGGCTGCCTGCATTAAGAGGGGACCACTCCTTGCAATGACTGAAGCCAGTGCCTTTGAAAGGCATCTTCAGAAAAGTCAGCAGATGATGGCAAGGATCCCTTCTCAGTAAGGCTGTGGTCGTTCTGTAAGATGAGAAAGGAGAAAGGCTTTCAGGTTAGAAAGTAGGAAAGGGATTTTTCTACAGCAGGCAGATAAGGAGATCCATTAGGAAGCTCCTTGAAAGGATGAGGTAAGGCTACTTGGCATTGTGCCATGGTTTGGAGAGGCGTATCAAGCCGGCAAATACTCAGCGATACTCCTCGAGTGGGGAGGGAGTCAACTTGCTTTTAGATACGGTCATAAGGATCACCTTTAAAAAATCCAGACTCCTAAGCTGAAGTCTTACTGCTGCCTTTGCAAGTAGAAGGTGAATAAAATTTGTGACAACTCCAAAGAGAAAACTGTAGGAGGAAGTAGGTCTGGCTGTGCGTGAGGAGTGGCTCATTACGGTTTATGGCCCCTAATTTTTGGTCTTATAATAATTGATCAGTTTATTCATCAGCTGTTCAGGAAGGGGAAAAAAAAGGTAGACTGAAGACCCTCCCTGTGACAGCAGAGGACACTGCTGCTGGCGCCACCTGGGCTAGTGCACAGATGAAGGTGTATGGAGACGAAGAAGTGCTTGTGTGAAAACAGACCCAGCTGGAAAACAGTCTCTGGAAATCATGTAGTTCAGAGCTGTATTTGCCTTATAAAAGTAGCCAAGTTCAAGCAACATCCATCTGATATGACATCCTTATAGAGTGATCTAGTCTTAGATGGAGACCTGCTACTAGTCACAACTGTTCATTTTTATTTAAGAAATAAAAAGAAAAAAGATACTTGCTGTTTGACAGAGTGGGCTGGTGCTGAACTTCATCTTTTCCTGACTTTTTATGAAGCCAAGACAGCTCAGCACCCCGGCTGTTTTTCATACCATGACTAATGCCAGCTACTTTCACTGAAATCAAGGCTTATGAAAGAGTCTCTTCAAACCTTCGAATTTGAAGTTTATGGCTTAGGCTCTTATCTGAGGAAAAGGAGTCATGCATAACAAGGAAATAAATTTTAGCTTGAATTACTGAATGTGGATTCTGATTCCAATAAAGACTAAGTCACTGGGATTTGGGATATTTTTAAATATGAGTTTCCAATCAAACTGCTTTCCCTCTGTTGACGATCTTTTCCACACAGAGAGCATCTTGCTGCATTAAAGAACAGGCTTAACAGCAAACAATGTGTTGCAAAAAAGACTAGTCTTTTACAGTAGACTTGTCTCCAATTAGAAAAATAAATATTAGAAACTACTGAGCAGGTACAGTGAGCAGAAAAAGCAGTGAGCAGTTAGACTCTAACTGGGAGAATATTGTCTGCTGTAAAATTTGGGATGGAAGAAGGTTGCTTCTGGTATAAATGGTGCTAATATGCACCTTAAAAGATTGATCCAACAATTTCTCTCATTTTTTGCCTTTTACAGACTACAAGTCCCACTCTGCAGGGCTTCATAGTGCTGCAGGACAGAAGTCAGCTTGCAAGATGCGGAGCTGAATGTTGGGAGATGTAGTCTGTGCATAATGCAGCTCCATATTAAAGGTTTTTACAGAAGACCTGTTTTCTGCCAGCAGACTACAATACTTATGACAATTTCTAACATACAGTTTGCCTAATATTACAGTCTTCTGACGCTTAGTTAAAAGGGAACATTCTTCTGTAATTTGAACAGACAAAACCAGGTGAAATAATCAAATGTTTCTTAGGTGATGTGAGAACTTATATTTTTATAAAATTAGCTTCTTGTCAGGGGAGTAAAAAGAGATGGAAGATAGACTACTCTTAAACTCTGTGTAAAGAGCTTATGGAATACGTGCTTCAGCAAAATGTATTTGTTATTTTTTAAACTCAAATATCCCTGGAATTCCGTCTGATCTTACGGAAGTATAGATGGCCCAAAGGTGCTCCAAATGCTAGCACAGGGGAAAAAAAAAATAGTGGTGAGAGCCTGCTTTGCTGTTTCTGATTGGTATTTGGACAATGAAGTCAGGGTGTCCTCGGTACCCTTGTGCCAGGAGGCCAGGTTGGTGCACGCCAGTGGGAGCAGGACCCTGGCTCCCTGACGGTGAGGGCACCCCTTCTGCTGCCTCTGCTCTTCCCAGACCCACATGAAACTACTGCTCATACCTGAGTCCCACATGGCTTGTGTAATCTGTAGATATTGGAGCTCGGCAGTCATTCCAGACCCGGAGGCATGGAGTTTCAGGCCCAGGCTCTGGGGTGCATTATGGGCTAAATGAGATCTTGCGCTCTGTGGCTAACACTGTAATTGCCATTGTCAGCACTGTAAGGCTGGAGCTACCATCCATCTCCAGTAGATATAAATATATGTGAAGAAGGTAGTAAAGAAAGTCTTAATGTGCATAGAGAAAAAAAAAAAAAAAAGAATAGCTGGAAGTCTTTAAAGAAAGAAGATGTGTATTAACATAGGAGCTCCCGACTCCCACAGCAAATAACAGGTTTTCAAGAGAGTTTTCTTTTCTCCTGTGTTGGCAGTCACTTTGTTAGATAATTGCTGTGTTCCAGCCAAACGATACTGCTACACAGCTTCTGGAGATTGTCTGGTGCTTATTAGGGCAGGGAGTTTGTCCATTTTATAAGTGTAACAGACAAAATAATAGGAAACTTCTAGCATTCTGTCTTTACTGCTGTGCATACTACTGGGATTTAGAAGTCAGTTTTGCTGGCGAGTTGTCTGTTTTCTAGTATCTAGCTCAAGTGGTTGTGCTAGAGATGTATTTATTTTCTTCTGGAAGAGAGGGGTTCATTAATTTCTCTTTGTTATTAAGATGGAATTTCTCTATTAAGAATGCAGGAAAGGGAAGAAGCAGTGAAGTAGTTTTCTTCTAGACTAGGGGGCTATGCAAGCAAGTAAGGAAATAAAGAGTTTTTCCTACTTCTCACTGCTCTACTGTTACTTATAATTGAGATGGAGGAGTACAGTCTACCTTCTTTCCTCAAACTCTCTGAGTGGTTTCATAGGAAGCACGTAGTGTGGAGGAGGACAGCCCATATGATGTGTTTGCCAAGTTGAGAAATGAAATTAAAGAAGAAAATAAGTTGCAGCTCTTTGCAACAGCCTCCTAATAACTCCATGACACAGTGGAGAGGGGAAGTCCAGTATCTCTTGTAAGACTATTTTAATCAGCTGGTCCAAATGCCAAAATAAATCTCTACCAATTTGCCAACAAGCTTGTTTAAATGCAAGCAGTTCTTAGTTTGCTCGCAGAACGATTTAGAAGACCACAGGGTGAGGCAAATTTGTCACTTTTTTTGCGATTATGACCAAGTCTGGTACTGTAGCTCAGCACCCTGACAGGATGCTGAGGGTGCCAGGTCTTATTAGGCTCCTAATCCAGCCCTGAAAGCACGTTAAAGAATTTCCTTTACTGCAGCGAATCACTGGGACAACAGTCTGGATTCAGCCAGTCAGAGTACAACTGAGATTTTTGTCTTCTTGACTCAAGGACAAATCCTGAGTCTTCACCTAACACATGCCAGCATGATCTTTCCTTGTCTGGTTACATAAGGTCACCTGAGAACCCTTTTTATAATATGACATGGTAGATCACTGTCAGTGGCTTCTTAACACAGTTTGTAGATTAAAGAGCTAGGGATTTAGTAGGGGAAAGGATCTGAACTTCATATTTGAGTATATTTTTCTGAAAATGGAAGGTATTGCTTCATCCTAATGTAGAAAACCAACCAAAATAACTTCCTTCCAATGATAGGTCATTAAAGTTATGATATCTAATATTAAGCTAGCTACCATTGGCTCCTTTAATAGAAACAAGTTCTTCTAGAGAGCGATTCATCTCATCTGAAGAAAGACATCTAAGGCAGGACAAATGAATTGCTCTTTGCAGACTTCTATTTTTCTTCCTTGAGTATAAAGGGAGATTGGGATGAATAACTGGTTCCTGAAAGTGGAATGTCTAAGCCTAGGGGAGATGAATCTTGCTTGGAACAGTGAGCGAGAGAAAGGTCTGTGGCAGGGAAGTGTAGTAAACCTTGCCAGGAGACAGACTTCACCAGTGTAAATGCTCAGTGTATACACAATCAATATTTATTTTATGTTATTTTTTGACATGCTAGTAACTCCTTAATACTAAGTTCCTGTTTCTCTGGCTTTATGTTGCCCATATTTCTTCTCTCTGCATTCTTGGATGACCTCTTCCGTTCCTGTCTAACAATTATTTGTTTTCCCTCTCCCTCACTCTTCCTTTATTAGGTTTCTCCTGACCACCTCTATCTCTCGACCTCTCTCACAGACAAGAAGTGAGAGGAACCCCATAGGTGACTAATACAGAACTGCATGAGCTGACAGTTCTTTCCATGCTGCAGAGCCTTAAGGAACTATAATTGCACAGAGGAGGATTTGGGGGTTTGAGCACTGTGGGTTGTCTTTGGCATTGCTGGCAGGGCTCCTGCATGAGAGACTGACTTCTTTCATTCCTTGTCTGATTTTGGTTTTTGTGTCCTATTTTTCTGTCAAAGGGAACTATACCAGCTTCCTGCTTCTGCAGATGGAATTGGCTTCCTGGGAAACTGGCAAAGCCCTCTCTGAACCAGGGAGAAGCCAAGTCTCTTCAGCAGGGAGACAACAGGGACTGCTGCAGGCACATTTTTTTCCAGACCAGGGACTCTAAGAAAGCCACTGCTCAGGAAAAGCATTTCCCTTTTACTGTAACAGCTTCTTTGGAAGAGTTTTAGGGAGTGAAGCCTGTTTGTAACTTCACTTGCAAGTCCATTTAGGAGCCACTGTACCTACTGGAATGTCCATTCCATATGGATCACGGGTTCAGCATATTCATGGCACAGACCCTGGGAGCATCTTCCTTAAGGTCATTTCTTTTATTTTTAAAGTAATCTTTTCTAATATCCTGAGTACTAATGTTACTTTAATTTATATTCCTTGACAACCTATTCATCACCCCTACCAGAGTCCCATATTTACAACAAATCAGAATGGAGCATTTTCCCCCTAAAACAACAGATAAAAAGTGAATGAGAGAGAAAAGGTCTTATTATGTTCCCTGTAATACATTTGTAGAAGTGTTCTGTATAAGTCCTTGGAGAGATTAAATGGATGATAGTTGTATTAAGTTTTAATTGATGCTGCCTCCTAAGAGATAATACAGTTATAAGAGAGCCAGATCCTTCTGGTGTGTAAATTGCTATAATTTCATTGACCACCACTCAGCTTCACAAACTCACACAACCTGAGGATTAGATCCACGGGGTCTCACCAAATCTTCAGAGTCCACTGTAAATGGATCCTGCTGTATTTAAGACTGGCATTAAGGAGAAATAAGTAATTTGCTGAAGTGGGAGCAATGTTTTTATCATTTTCAACTTTTGCTTTCTCTGTTATTCCCTAGTCCATTAGTTTATTTTTCCTCTTGTCTCTGTCTTTGTTCAGTGACATTAATTTTGCTTATTAGCAAAAGTTGTACTGAAAGATGTTGAAACAGGGGGATGTGTCTCATGCATAACATAGTTTTATTATTTGTTACAACTGAAAAACAGTCTCTTATTGCTTATTTGCACAACATTAGCTCTTACAACCTTAACTAGGTCAGGGCCCCGCTGTACTGGAGGGGTATGCCGTAAAAGAGAGTCCCTGAAGCAAAGGACTTAAAACTGTAGAGATAAGAAATGGCAACTGAGGGAAACAAAAGAACAGGGAGGACATGAAAAGGTCTAGATAGGCATGAAAAACAGACTCTAATTTCTATCTGCACAATTCCTGGGTGTATTAAGCCGATCAGTAGCAATGATAGCACCTCTGTTATTTGCTCTTCCAGTAAGGCTAGGCTGAACAGAATTTAAATTTCAGAGCACTGCATACTAATTGTGTTTGTATTACCCACTTGCCTTTTTTCCTGGTTTTCAGATGCTTTATCACAGACTTTGTATTAATTAAAGCTTTTAGCTGAATGGGATTGTTTGGCCTGGACAAACTGGACTTAAAAGATCAGCCTCTCTCACAACATCAAGGAAGCCAAGGCCAATTGCTTGGATAATGACCTGCAGAGCAAGGTCCTCCCACCGTTATGGTGCACAAGTTGATCCTTTTCCCTTCTGCCAGGCACCAGTGGATCTATCAGCAGTCAGTCTAAAGCCATGATAACCTCAAAGACACTTTCCATGACTAGTATGTCACTAAATTATAGTTGCTCCTTCTGTCACGAGATACACAGTGCTCCATGGTTTTAGTGAATGCAAACAGCATACCCTTAAAAACAGTACAATTATGAAGAGATGTGTGGGACACCACATTTGCCAGATTGTTTAATTTCTTAAAGCTTACTGGGGGACAGTGCAGAATTAGACTGTACATAATTAACCTCAGTTTAACATTCAGGAAGATTTGTCCAGAATCCATCATTTTCATTGATGCCACCTGCTATTTCCATTAGTTATTTCAATAACCAGCATATTTCACATAGTCATCCTTCCTACTACCCATTTTCCTCATCATTAACCTCACAGACTTCTAGTCTGCATGTTTCTAGTAGAAAAATTATTGAGGTCCTGGGCTTAAGAGGTTACTGTCTAGTCCAGCAGTGTTCTGAAAGGAGTAAGATAACAAAAAAGTATAAGAGTTAGCATCACAAACTTTATTTGCTGTTTCATATTTGATGAACCAGGAAGTTGTAAAGAAAATGTGGTACCTAATATATGAGAACACTAAGGTCAAAGGAGTTTTAAGGTGACAAAGTAGCATGATACTAACTGTGTCTCCATGGTCTTGCATCTCAACTAGCAGGTGCACACAACATGATCTGTCCAAACTTGTGCTGTACCCTGTGACATCTTCAAAAGTCCATGCGGGCTGCCTTCTTTACATTCTTACCCCAGCCCAGTTTGCAGATAGATTACCTTCTTACACCAACACAGTCAAAACTGAACTGTACCTCAGGGGATAACATTTTGGCAACAAACTAGCTCTTCTATTTGCAAAATACATCTCTGCAGAATCTTTGTGTCTTTTCTGTCATTACAGCTTTTTAACTTGTTTGCATATAAATGCTTATGTCTCTCATCAGTATCTTTGATAGCAGGCAGTTCTTTATGGAATTTGTATTTACCAGGTTATAACATCTACTGATGTTAATGCTTTAATGCTTCAGAGGAAAGGCAGGATTCTTGGCTGAAGAGAAAGCATCTTAATTTGTAGTTTTGACACAGCTGGAGATGCAAGGAAGCAAGAAGTGAAGGAAGAATGCTCTTTGTGAATAAATAACTGAATCACCCAGACAGATATCTTCATATCCTGTGAAACCAAATTTTTATTGGTGTTTTTTTTCCTTTGCCAATAAATCAATATTTATTTTATCTGATGCTGCAGAATTCAGTAGTCACATATTTCCATCTTGAAAAAGCATCAGGAACGAAACAAATACCTTTCTTGAGCTCTGTAGAAGGAGGTTTGTTTCCTTTTTAGGCGTTTTTAGGAATGCATAGCCATACACACTTCTTCCTGCTTCAAGATATGTGAAGTGTTCACTTCTAGAAATTCAGTATGCCTGTACAGCTATATGTTTAAGCATTTAAAAATGTGACTTTTTTCTCTAGCAGTAGGCCAATATTCCATTTACATTTCCATTCAGTAAGTGGTATTTTCTCTGTGGTTTCTTCAATTATTTCTAGGGATATATCTAGACATATTGGTAAACTCTTACATAATGAATGTGTTTTGCAATATCATACTGTAGGAAAAACATAAAATAAAACCCCATGCAATCCTAAAATCAAATAGCCAGATCTCGAGCTTCCTTAAAGTGGATAAATTTTTTGTCTTAAAGGAAGAAAAAAAATCCTGTTTTATTTCTGGGAGTTGTGGTACATCTTCACCTCATGTTTGATTTAGCTCTGGTACCTTACAGAAGTAAATCCTAATCTGTGTGCAAAATGGTTAGAGGAAGTAAGTCTGATTGGGAACAGACTTTGTGAAGTATGCTTGGAAAGTCTTGCAGTTCCCCTGGATAAAGAATTACTCTGAGTACTCTGAGATTTCCAAGTCATTCCAATTCCATGCCCAATTTCAACTATAATGCAGTTGGAAAAATCTTTTGTATTTCTTGTATTCTTGCAGGCAATCTAAAACACTCCTAGAAGAATCAAATCTCTGTTCCAGAAGTAACTCGCCAAGATAGACATTTTTCCATTTAATTATTTATTATTTTCTAGGTCATTCAAATGTGCAACATGGGAATTATCAAATGTATGTGGACATAAATGCTTTGAATTCATGCTTGGATGGTAACCGTAGTCATTAACATGCCATAATATTTGGCTGCAATAGTGGGATTATAACAAAAATCACTGATAAGTGATGTCAAGGCAGACTTTATTATTGTAAAAGCCAGGAACAGAATAGTTAGTGGATGCTTTTAATAATGATAATAATAGAAAATCATCCCCTCAAAAGTTCTGTGTTACTTACTTCAGCATCAATGTGCTTCTCAGATATCAGCTCATGGATGACTGTGTCAAAGTGTGCTTTCTCTATGGAAAGGGAGACCAATTTACCTGTTAAACTTTTTGTGCAGCAATTCCCATCCATTTAGATGCTATAAATTCTGAAACTGCTCCCAGGAGTTTACACAGTCCTGATTCATCAGAAATTTGTGAATATGTCACGCGTATACTCAGAAATATCCTGGGTTGCATGTTAAAGTCTAGTGACTGGTGAGCTGTACTGGTTCTGCTTCCAAAATTCGCTCTTGGGCATGTAAGGGTTTGATCAACAAGCAAATGAAGATCACATACGCTCATCAAAAGGCAAACATCATTTGGTATTGTCAGAACAAATTCCATCTTGGTTAGATTTTCTCTTTTATTCGTGATTCTAGCATTTTATCAGCCTATCACTGTGTAAAAATAATACTCCTGGTCTTTCAGGCTTTATTATTTAGGAAAGGCTTAAGAGGAAATTAGAATCTGGCTTCTTGTTTGGAGAATGATCAAGACAGGACTTACTCCATTCTCACCTGCTTAGGGCCTCTTTGAGAGTATTTTGTCTCAGTATTCAGGAGATTTACATTAGTCAATATTTACAGACAAATGGAAAAGCAGAGGATTTCAATAACTTTTCCCTGACCCTCAAAAATAGATGGATTCTTCTGCAAGGCTTTAGAAAACCCAGTTTTCCCCAAGAGATCAGATGAAGGCTCAGAGACAAATTCCAACACAACCACAGATATATGTGTTGAGACTCAGCCACTGTTGTCCCAGTGATACAAACATTAAAGCTTATATGAAAGAAAAGCCTGTATTTAAAAAAAAAAAAAAAGTTGAGAAAAAGTTTTGGACTGATAAAATGATAAATTTCTTCTCCAGGCAACTGAATCCTTGACTATTAATTTTTCCAGAGCCAAAAATTTCCAGAGATTATGTTTCCTTTCAAGAGTTATAAGCATGTACCTGCCTTTCAGCCCTTTGAGAAAGTAGGCTTGTGAGCTATAAGGCAGCTTCCCTAGTGAGCGACTGGTTTCTCTTACTCTCCAGGACCTCTGCCTAATGGAGGTATTTGTCTTCCTCTGGGTGGAGAATACCATCACTTCATTAGAAGTGAAGTCAAACAATTGATACAGCCTTGCCATTTCAGAGCATGAGTAATGCTCATGGCAAAGGTTGCCACATTTGGGCTGTTACTAACATTTCCTGAGGCAGTAACCCTACTGGATATGGGACATTCTCTAGAAGTGTGTTCTCCCCCTTTAACTGTAAAATGAACGGTGAATAAAACAGTTCCGTGCTGTGTACCAAAACTGTAGGAACTGTACTGTTAAATCATAAAGATTTTAAATCTTACTTTCAGCAGCAAACAGGGTGCAGTCATACGCTGCTGGAGAGCTGAACTGCTGGTGGATGAGGCTGAGGATGGGCGGTAGGAGCTGGACTCGCAGGAACTCCGCCTTAAGGTTTTGTTCTGAAGCCTGTGAGTGCTGGCTGTGCTTTGCTGGACTTTCTTCTGTAATGGCAATTTTAAAGTGACATCGGGGACGAATAAACAAGTAGTCCTCACAGTGTGGAGTCTTGACATTACTTTACTTAATGAGGGAGTCTGCGTGTGAGGTACCTGCATGTGTCTAATCCGTAAATCTTTTTCTCCTTTTCCTCAGAGGGAAGCTCAGCTCTGGAGTGGGGAAAGAAATGCAAGTTGTGTCACCCAACACCTATGTGCTTCCTCTCTTTTTTTTTTTTTTTTTTTCTTTCTATTTTTTTTCTTTAGTTCAAGGAATGAGTAAATGGCATGTACCTTAAACACAGCCTGTTTACAGAACAGTGACCTTAAGAGCTTTAAATGACTACATTGTTTAATGTGAAGGAAAAGAATACCACAGATCAGTGGAAATGTCAGCAGTATTTTTAATGAATCAAGTTTGTTTTAATCGATATCCAAGTCTTCTTTCCATTGCCCTGAGATTGTTGTGCTTTGCAAAGAGATAATAGTAAATGTCACGTTCTGAAAAAGCGGTGGCTTTGTTGCTATAAATCAATGGAAGCATTGTTCTACTAGATGTGACATGAGTGACAGAAATGCTGTATTTCTGAGAAATTATTTCCAAACCCTGTTTAGAAATGGGTTCTGGGGAGCATTGCTTAGAGCCTCAGCAATCTGCTCTCAGACAGACTCTACAACGGACAAGACAAATGTGGGAAAACTCAAGCAGGATATCAGAGACTGAATCTGGGGAGAAAGCCACCCAAAGCAGTCCAGCAGACGTACAGTCCTTTTTGTTTGTAGCTCTGTACTGTGATTTTTGCTGTCCAGTGGAGAGATTAGCTCACATAAGAGCTGAGAAATAAGCTCATTTCTTTTCTACATTTAGGTGAAATATGAAACGGCAGAATGATACCACAGGGGTTTCCTGTATAGGCAACCAAAACCTATCTCTAAGGGAAAGTCTCTTTGCCTTTTCAGGTTTTCTTTTTTTTTTTTTCCTCCCCAGCCTTTACAAGAATATCTATAACTTGTTTGCTTGTTTGTTTGTTTTTATAGGTCATTCTGTCATGCTGTTCTGGGGTATAGTTAGGAGTAAGAGCCTGTAAATTTAATAGCCGAGCATAGAGATGTCTGACTTCATAAACTCAGTCAAGCACTGGCCCTGCCAGTGAAGTAAATGAGAGAAGTGGTCTGTCACCTCGTTCAACACAACATCCAGTGACAAGAATTCATTACTTTAATGCCCAAAGCAGGCAAAAGTATGCTAAAGTACAAGCTGCAATATATTACATTTATTCTGGACCTTGAGACTCAGGCAATTTTGATTTTACGTTTACTTTCTCAACCTTAACTTTATACCTTTGTAATTTATGCAGTAGTGTGGAATTTGAATGGGCAGTACATGTCTAGGTTTGTGCTCCAGAAGCTTTATAAGCTTTCTGAGCCCTTGGAGTGAGCTCCTTTCAATGTCATAGCCATGTCCTTTGATTAACATCCTGCAGGCGTGTTGCTGTGTACCCCCGGACCGTTGAGGAGGTCGCAAACTGGTTGCTGTTGGCTGCCTCTCTCTGCTCCTTTTGGTGGTAACAGCTCTTTTTCCATTTTCTCCCTGTGCTCAGGACACTGCCCCAGCAGAATTACCCCTTACCTGCCTCTCTCTTGCCTGAGGCCTTTCTAAGTACCCTTTATCTCGTATCTTATTGTCATATATTTATGAAACCAGCATCCTCTCTTCTTGCCATCTTGAATTTACAGCAATGCTGTTCATGCCAAAAAAATACAAAAATCATCCCATCAGGAGTCAAAACTTACAGATGGATGGAAAAGCCCAGAGCACAATAATGCAAAATGGTATCTGTATATATTGGATGACTGCTATTCCCTAGGAAACAGGCCAGTTGTTTGAACTTCTTGACAACTTCTTCAAATTTCTGTGATGGTCAGTACTGACACTGATACCAAAAGCCCCCAAGTAAGTGGGAGCCTGGGGCTGAGAGAGGTCGGCTGCGAGTCAGCTTCTTGTCTGTGCTGTACCAAGATCTGTAGTGTTAGCTTTTAAATTTAGCTCTATTTGAACAGAATTTTCTGTCTTCCTTTTTGTCTTTTGAAGATAGCTTCTGTTTCACTGCAGCAGAAGGATAATATGGACCCCAGGCAATGCAGCTCTTGCTGACCTATTTCTTTAAGTATAGGACTGGCATCAATTCTGGGATGGGAAAACATTCCTTTAAAATTCTGCTGAATAAACCCAGGCTCCACCACAGACTGCATGTTTTGCATCCTTGTTTGCTAGCAGACAGATACTACTGACAGGGTTGGTACCTGTCAAAAGAAAGCTTTGTAAAGGTGGTTTTCTGATTTGTAAGTATTGTAATAAATAAGATGAGTTTGGGGAGCTAATTATATAGATGAGTTTATAAGACTCTAGATAGGAAAAAAGCAGAATGATGACTACATTGCAAGACTGGAAAACTTAATTCCTATGTTTTATACAGAGGTTGCAGAATTTGAAGAGAGAAAACTTCAGGAGTTTGAATCTAACTGGAAAATATACACAATCTCCCGATCAAATGAAATGAGCTTTGTATTTGCACTTGAATTATGAAGGGTGTTAAGCTAGGAGGCATCTCTTAACTATGAGGATAACTACGAAATTGTAGGCCAAATCCTTACCTCTCCTTCTGCCTTACTTCAGATGTTCTGATTGAACAGGCACTCTGGGGTGGTACCTAAGGCTTGGTTCTTTGGGTGGTGAGTGTGAAGTATCCCTACTCATAGACCTTCTTGGTCTACATAACCCCAAAGTGGCTTATAGACATCTTTTCCTGCCAACTCCATCACTTGGGAGAACCAGGCTTGTGCTGTCACACTTAGTTTCAGGCGTGGCTGAGTTCCACTGTATTCTTGGTGACTTCTTGCTCTGATGCATATTAACACCATGTGTCCAGGGCAATTGCAAATAAAATATGTAAGACTTCCTTGATTAGCTTGTTCCAGTCATGAAAGCAAAAATACATTTATGGTAGAATAAGCCTGACTGGCCTGCATTTTATACTGCAAGTAAAGTATAAATACCACCTTGTATGTCTGCAAGTTGAATACCTTTTTCTGGTGGACCCATATGCAGACTGACAAATGACTGCAATGAAGGATTTTAGGAAAGGTTATGTCTAATATTTTTTTACATTTAAAATGAATTATATATACCACATAATCGAAAACTGGCTTGTCCTTGCGCACTTGCAAAGAACTGTTAGACTACTGAAGTAAGAAAAAACAAATTACTAGCACTCCATGAAAGGGTAAACATGCTGAGGTGCCCTCTGTGATATAATTCCTTTTGGATGTGTTAGATGTTTTGCTGCATGCATTTGCTCTGAGCGTGCCCTCTGAATAGCTTTTTCTGTCAGCAAGTCCCATCATGTTTATAGGAAGCTCTATTAAGGGTTCTGGGAAAGCTAAGAAATGTATTTGCTTCAAGCATAACGCAAAGAAACTTGTTAAAGCAAAGTAATTCCCATGCTACTACAGTATGCAAAACTGGACCACAAGATTACAGTTGGGTTAACATCCTGAAATGAAATAGTTGTCTGAGGAAGAGAAAACGTGGCTTTTCGAACATTAGTAAATTGGCAATTTTAATGAAAGATAGGAGGGGCAGGTAGCATTCAGAATCAGCTTGTTAGGAAGGGGGCTACATTTCTCAAGCAGTTATGTACTCATGTATGTCAGTGCCTTGCTATCCAGCCTAGACAATGAGTTCAGGCTCAAATCAGGCAAAACAGGTATTTGCTAGATATTAAGCACTATGTAACAAAGAGTCTTCTGGGATCCTGGCCAGCTGACCACCAGGAGGTAAACAAGGTTTCTAGAGGACATAGGCTGCTGTTGCCAGTCCACAGGGAAGCCTGGCAAAGCGTCATCAGTAGCCTTGACTCAGTTTCTCCCAATCTAGACAACCATGCTGACGCACTCTGTGATCCACAGCTTTTATAGTTTGTCTTAATCATTTGTGACCAAGCCTTGTGCTCTTCATGGAGTTCCAGAGGTTCCCTATGTCCTTCCACAACTTCTTGCAACTCTGCTTCATACAAGCTTCACGGGATTACTCACAAAGCAGCTCTGTTAAGAGAAGGGAAGGAATATGACATTTCATTTGAATTGTGATGACTGAACAAAGCAGGGCTGCAGAAGAGGTGTTTTGCCTACACACCAACATGGACACAGCTCCTGGCAACCATTGTAGGGTAAAACTGAGGCAGTGAACAGTTGAATATTGTTAATACTGCTTAAAAAACATACAAAGAGTAGGCTTTTACTAGTGTTTTGTTTCTTTTATGCAATTGGATTGTGATTGTGTCACTGGGTGTATTCACAAGAATGCAGGATGTAATCATACAGCAGATGGTTGTAAAATAAAGGGCCCTTTACATGGAGCAGATATAATAAACCGTAAAAAATGTACATATAATAAACCGTAAAAAATGTGCATATAATAAACTGTAAACCCATATACAGAGATATTTAGGAATACAGTCATCTTTAAATCATCCAAATTCTATCAAATAATAGTAGAGCTTAGCACTTGACATAAACTAGAAAACGCTTCTCAGGCAAGCTTCTACTTTGCTCTCACGACAACATTATTATTTATCATCCCTGTGTTACCCCGTGTGTCTCACATTCTGTAGACTCCATACACGGGTCAATTAAATGTGTCCAGGAACATTCATGCGCCCGGAGGCACTGGTACAGCACAGCCTGTGCCCAGACCTGGGAAATGAAGTGTCTGTGAGCCTGCTGCCTGTGGGAGTGTTCCCTGGAGCGTACTGCATCCGAGCCAGGCTTGGGAATTGCTGGGGACAGGGCTAGTTGTTACAGGCCAAAGCTGTGCCAGAAAGGAAAGTGGCATAACAGTTTACTAATGTGGGCAACAGGACTCCAGAATATTCCTGAATGCTTTGATTTAGTAGGATACCTTCAGCTGAGTTTTACCATGAGGCTCAACTTTGCTTTTGGCACGTCATAAATATATTTGATAATCTTTAGCAGAGGCAGTAGGATCCCATATAGTATATAAATACACTGCTTGCTTTTTCACTTTAATTCAGCAATTCACCTCAAATTTAAAGATAATTTCTTGAATTTGCCAAACTCATTATGTTTATTACCTTTTTCAGTTATATGTCATGTTTAATGATAGAAAAAAATAAGAACCAAATGTTGCTTATGTTTTCTTCTCCACTACTCCTCTTCATTACAGAAAAATCTGTTTTGCCTGAAAAAGATCTTGTCTGTCCCCCTTATCTGCTAGAGAGACTGAGGCTTATACGTACATAAATATACCTGTTTCACTCTGCTTAAAAAAAACACTAAGCTATTTACAATAATCACGTGTAGGAGTTTAAAGACCAAAGGGGATAAAATCAGCCAGTTAATCCTGTTAGCTGATGCTACAACACCAGATCATGATGTATTTGCCCAAGTTCATTATGCCACTGATGGTACCCTAACAGAGAAGTTCATATTCATTTTCCTATTTGCCAAAGGGCTTACCACAAAAATTTGTTTTATGAGATACAGACTGCATTGTTTTGGTGCCTCTCAAAATGGTGGTATGATTTTACATGCTGCATGGGGTGGGTGATAAAGCAAAGAAAAATTGGTTTTTTTTAATAGGAGACAACAGGAGAGTAGACTGGCTTGTGTCAGAGTTAGCTGGCTTGTTTTGCTCCCAGCAGTGCTCCAGTGGCTGCCCACCCTTGGAGACCTTGAGGGTGCTCCATCCTAGGCGTAAACACTGCTGATCATATTCCTCTGCAATACTAAGGATGTATTTGTTTGTATTGTTCAAGGATAAAACACCTATGATTTTAGTACATATAAATATACTTTAAGAGCTCAAACAGAAGTGTGAAGTTGCTCTAAAATTGTGAGTAGAAGAGATTCTATCTGTCCATCTCCTTGCCAGAGGTGTTGTTACCTCTGATTTACCATACCTGGGGCTTAGAGAGATGAATCTTTGCAGCTAGCAAGTAATTCAATAAGTTGCCCACCTCCTTTCTCTCTGCTATACCATGGAAAATAGGAAGAAAAAAAAATCCCCACCAAAATAAACAAAACCAAGAACTTTCACAGCATGGGGATATCCTGATACAACCACAAGCCCATCCCTGGCCAAGCATAATTGCTATCTTAAATAAGTGTTGTATACCAAATGCAGTACACTTAGTACTATAGCATTCAGGAATAGAAAGGGTTATATGTGCTGAAAATATAGCATATCCCTATTGGTCACAGAACTATCATTCCACATGAACAGAGCCTCATCTCTGGTATAGATTTACAGAATTTTATAGCACTATGGTATATGTTAATTAAATACCCAGTACAGTATTCTTACTCATAGAAAGATTAATTTTATTGAGAGCAGAACCTACTATATTTCTGATATTTCACCCTTCATAAGAGTGTCTTTTGAAAGAATAAAGAAGTCCCATCTCCCTAAAAATGAAATATACTGAAAAGCAGCAGGGTGTTTTCCAAGTAACCTAAATACTACAGCAATATAATCAAATTTCTAAAACACATGATCCATAATGACGGGCAACAACTGTTTCGTGCTGTCATGGCAACAGGAAATCTTAGGGTTGCAAATCCATGATTTAAAAAGATTATCTTGAGAGTGCAAAGGGTTTCTATACTGCAGCTGCAGCCATAGTATACACAGTATATAGATGCTGGCTACTTCACAACCTTTTTCTTTAGTTTGTCCTGCTTTTCATGGTGTTTTAAGCCTCATTTGTGTGTATGATGTTCTTTTCTTTGAGGATTTGTTTGTCTTTCATTTCACAGTGATGTTTTTATTAATCTGATGTCATGCTAGTTTATAATATGCTTTTAGAAAATATCTGGGGGGGTTGGCCACCTGTTTATTTTGTAATAGCAAATTCAGGTCTTCTTTTAAGAAGTATATTTTTTCTGCCAAGACTATTTTTTGGATTTAATGCTATCACTGCATATTATCTTAGAATTACGGGTACCTAGATACTGCTCCCTTATCCTTTACCTGAAGCACTGCTGATCGCTGTATAACTTCTTTTTTAATTCCCCAAAGCTTAGTAAGAAGTAAGCAAGGAGTAACAAGAAGTGGAGAGGTTTTCATATTTTGTCTCTAATTGTTGCCCCTGTGATTTCAGGAAGTGGAATTGTACACCTTTATTTAATGTTGAGTAGCCATAGCATTAGCCATATAATACATGGATTGTAATATATAAAAATACAGTTGCCTTTTACCGTCACTGTCATCAGTGACAAAATTCCTATAATCTTCTGGAAAGCCAAGATTTTAAAGTAAAGGATGTTCTGTTCTGAGCAAAGGGGGCATGAACAAATTATGTAATGTTCTCTCTTGATCTAAGATGCAAGATTGCTCTGCTAGTCACATGGAAGAGAATGTCTCCCCATCCTAAATTTATCCTTAGATAGCAATCATGGAGGAGGAACATTGTCTGAGTAGATGTGTCTTGTTAACACATTTCATAAGACTGAGGGGAACTCCTGGACACATGCCATCACCAGAAATTGTGTCATAAAGTTAATGAAGCTTTATCTTAAAGCTACACAAGCTGTTTTCCTCTTCATTACTCATACTGAAAGGCCATTCCTGTAAATATTCCTCTAACTTCCAGCCTAAACTGAGTCATACCACATACCCATTTGTTCTTGTGTTAGTTTTGCTCTTCAGCTTTAATAGGTCTTCTCTCTTCCTGCTGTCACCCTCTAATGTATTCAGAGAGAAAAATCATATCTCCTCTCAACCTCCATGTTGAGAGCTGAGCTCTTGATCTCCAGAGCTCGCCTTGTCTTGGCTGATCTAGTGGCTCTTTTCTGCAACTCTTCCCATTGAATTCAGTTGTCCTGAAGAAGGGGAAAGGTAGATCAAAGCTGGTCACAGGGTAGCTGGTGCCACATGGGGTACTTGAGTAACATCCATAGCTCCAGATCCACTCTGTTCCTAAATATGCTTTTGTTTTATACATCATAAAGTGGAATTAACTTCTTACGTGTTCATTACCTCTAAGGATTTTGTGTCTCATGTTCTATTGTCACTGTGTGTAGAAATAAAAGCGAATCAATATAAACAAGAACAAAACTCCTAATTCATGTGAACAGGCATTGAGGCCTTGTGTTAGTCAATAGATACGAATAAGCAAATCCTTAAAAAGTCCATGCAGTGCGTCATATGAGATGTCAATAATATGAAATGTTCAGTCCCCTTCAAATTCCAATATGGCAAAGTATGGATCTTAAGCTGAAAGTTAGATTTGTTGGATGACTATTCTGACATGCATGGCTGAAAATAAACCTTTAAGTATTTCTGCATTATAGGTCATTCAAAATATAAATAAAATTCATTTGTGGCTTTTTTCAAACTGGATCTGAAAAGCTCATACCTCCACAGAATCATGGCATCTAAAAAAACTGTCTACATTAGGAAATAATTTTGTGCTTTTAAAAGTTAAGACTGAGTTAGAAGGCTATGGCTAGGTTTGCAAAACTATAAGTCTTAGCAAGGACTCACAACAAAACTCTGAGGTAATAAATATTGCCATAAGATCATTACTGACTAGAGGATAGATAGGGATTTATCTTTTTAAATTCTTATCTGGAATAGCACATACAGAATACAGAATAGACACAGCATGACTTTATCTCACTCACATTATTTCACAGTGCTGTGAATAGTTATAAATTAGCTCTTGAGACTTCAGGAATTTTCTGGAGCAAGACTGAAGTTTGCATCAGAGCACACATCCTGAGGCTTTGTTCCCTTGGCGTAGCTCTAGTCATAAGACCCGCACAGAATCATAGACTCGTTTGGGCTGAAAAGGATGCTGGAAGTCTCCTAGTCAAACTTTCTGGGTGAAGCAGGGTCAGCACTAAATTCAGAGTAGGCTGTACAGGTCTTTTCCACATCTGCCTGGGCAAACTGTTCCAATGCTTAGTTTTTCTTGTTGAGATTTTTATTTTCCTATAATTCAAGTCAGAAACTGTCATTTTAATTTATGAGCATTGTCATTCTGTCATCATGCACCTCCATAAAGGGTTTGATTCCATCTGCCTGGTAACCACCTCTTTAGTACCAGGGGGCTGCTGTCATATCCTCCTTGAAGCCATCTTTTCTCCAGGCTGAACAAGCTCCATTCCTGCAGCTGCTCTTCACAGGGCAAGTGTTCCAGTCCCCAACCATCTTGGTAGCCTTGATGATCAGATTAAAAGATCAATTAAAAATTTCTTTACTTCTGAACAAGATGTTATTATAAGAACTATAGAATATCAGTGTGATCTCAATTGCTGAGGAACTTGGTATTGACTAGTATTTAAAAACACTGATATATTCTGAGTGCCAAATTGCTGCTGAGATGAAGGGGAATGGTGTGATTTCACTTTGGAGTCCATAATAACTTCAGTGGACTGAACACGGCTGGCACATTAATTAAGAAAAAAGTGGTCTATTGGTAACTCACTACTGAATCCTGTTTAGGAAAAAAAAAAACATGAGTGCATCACAGCAAAGCTTAAGATGCCTCTCCCTGGCTAAGCATCCAACCTGCCACAGGTGGTTCCTGGCCATTCCCCCATTTCTGAAGCCTTGTGCAAGCTTTAACCACAACTGGACCAAGGATACCAGGACTGGGCCAAGAGCCCAGCCCTGTACCTCACTCCCTGAAGAAAAGCAAGGGACTTTATAACGACTGTTGGTTATGCTGGTTCTGGCGTCAGACTCGAGTTTTGAGTTTTCCCTTCGCCTGTCCTTTCTTGCTGCTCAGTATTTCAAGGCTGTGTGAACTCAGGCACTTGTCTCTTCTGTTTCTTCAAAGCCCTGCTCCTGTGGCTGCTCAGTTCCATGTGTGGAAGCAAAGCTTTGAAATCGATGCTGTGTGACCACAGCATCCAAGTAATGAGTATTTAAAAAGAAGATTTGTGAGCACTAGGGAAAAGGAGGAGAGGGTGGGCTGAGGGAAATGCTCATCTGTTTAAAATGTCAAGGCTTAAAATACTGCTCCCCAGGAATTTCAGGGAGCTTTGAGCACAGCCAGGAGCTGCCTGCTTGTCCCACTTCAGGCATTTTGTCTTCAGAGAGCTATGGCCTGTTTAGACTAGGGACATTTTTTCCTCTCGTTCTGGATTTGCATGCTCCTTAATGCTGCTTGTTTGGAAATTCTGATTTATTTCTTTTAAATCATGACGATATTAATACAACATTATACACTCCTGAGTGTATATTTCTCAAGTTGAACCTAAACTTACATAGTCTGTTGAAGGCACGCGGTGTTTATAGACCTGACAGGTACACATAGATCTTAACCCTTTGAATAACTGTCTCCCCACTGGCTATAGCACAGTCTTGATGCCCTCTCCATCCCTCCCCCCCATTTTGCTGATGAATGCATTGTGTATTATTCCTTGTGGTTTTTAACATTCATATTACTCCAATTTAATTAAAACAATTAATATTCATGCAGTAATAAATGGTAGCAGCAATTTTGTGAACAAAATGGCTTTGAAAGTACCCTATGTGCATACAAATGGTTTAATTTAAATAAATATTATAATTAACCTCTTATTTATAACATAAATCAGGAAATGCTTACAGAGCTTTGTGTTGTGCAGCACTTTTGAAAGACAAAGCTCCAGGCACCTGCGAACATGCAAAGAAACGGGGCAAGGGGAAGAACAATACAGCTGCTGTACTGTTTTCTACCATTTAATATTCCAAGGTACATATAATCACACAATAAAAGCAAGATACAGGATCAAATAAAAGGAAGATATAGATGGGGAGCTGAAAGACAGAAATCACACTGCTGTGACAAAAAAGATTAAACTGAAATTACCGTGAGGAGGTGCTGAGTTTGAAGCCTCTCACTTGTCACCATTTCATTACGTTATTTTTAGTGGGAAGCTCAATATGAAGTCTTTGCTGGATGACAAAAGTCACTGTCTTCCTGCAGATCTATAATTCTAAGCTATCAGGTGTGGAAAAACAACCCACATGCACAAGGACATCCTGTCACTGCGTCAAGGTGGGAGAGCACTTCAAATATTAGTGCTGTGTCCTGGCTTCAGCAGGACAAAGAAGATCAAAATTATTTGCAGCCAACTAAAGATCTGTCTACAACATTTTGTTGTTTGAGAGCACTGTTCTGCATTAAAAAAATATTAGTAAGTAGTGCTGGAACCTGGGAGGAGGGGGTGAATGTCCTTCTGGAGAGTTCCCTGCTGCTTGCTTTTATTAACAAGGCTTTCTGCTGACCTGATTTCTCATCTGAGCAGAGATGGTCTGCGGAGACTTTCAGAGGGAACTGTATGGGACACCCCCCATGCCTCCCATCACCCCCCACAGCATGTCCAAACTGTTTCTTTTGGAACAGTTAGGCACCATACCAAATCAAGAAGGAATACCTGCTTTTTTTCTAAGTAGATACTTCAGCTCTATCAGAATAATTCCTGAAACGTCACATCTGAAGGTAGACACTTAGTAAATACTGTTATAGTGCATGGATCTAGAAGGGATTTCCTTCCTAGGTATCTGAAACACCTGTACCCCATGCAAATCCTGATCATCCCCAAAGCAGCAAACAGTGCAGATGTAGGGAATTTGTCCTTACTGTTGTGTGCATTCTTCTATGGACAGAGGCTGCAGGGTATTCGGGTAGATGAGGTCTCTTCCTGCCATGTTGAAACCCGTACTGGGATTGTGCTAATCTTCAACCAAGCTTGGAAATTTTAAAAATCGAGATACAAGTAATTAAAAGCCGGTATAATCTGCAGCTTAACAATTAGGATATTCATATTGGGAACAGGCTAGGATTCTGCTTCCTCCTCTCTGGCTTTTTTCTAATACTGAATGGATATGTCTTTTGGATAGAAGACAGCAGTCCTGACTAGCTCATGGTCTCTGCGTCATTTTGGAAGAGGTAGCAATGATGTCTTGAGTTTTCTGTAACTGAGCAAACCAAGGTAGACTGACAGTGATATGCCTATATTTTTACGTAAAGTCATCAGCCTGAGAGATGCAATTTCAAGAAGTGATATTTTGCTGAAAGGGTCATTGTGATGCATGTGGCTGTATCCATATTCTGGTTTATTATTATTATTTAGATTGAGAGTCTGTTTTCCTATGCAGAGAGTGAATACTTTCTAAATATGCAACAAGAAAACAGTCTGTGTTCCTTGCAGATTGGAAGGGATTGTAGATGATCCCTTTGTGTAAATGCAGAAAGAATTGTAGAAGAGATACGCCCATAACAGTGCATGGATTAAGCAAAAAGGCATCTAAATAAATATTGTCTTATTAGAAAATACATTTGATACACTATTTATTCATTTTTCAGGGAGGTTTATTTACTCTGGGTCTGGTTTTGGGTTATTAGTGTTATTTTTGTTAATTTGTTTTTTACCATTTCCATGCTTTGTTAATAAACACTTCTCGCCTTGTAAAACACTTTTTGCTTTTCAAGTTAGTACTCTTGTATGATGATAAATGTGTTGTCAGGCCTAGGGACATTGAGGACAGTGCTTCAGAGAATTGGAGAACAGGCACAGAAGCAGAGAGAGTACAGAAGACAGTGTGGTAGACAGAAGAATGCTTTGGAGTTAGCACAGAAAGGATGTTGGATGGGATTCATTTCCCAAGAAGCCTCTCATCAGGAAGCCTGTGTGTTTTTAACGCTTGAACTGTTGTGAAGCAATTTGTAGGTTGTAGTTCTTCCCTTAAGGCAAGGCTTATGTTTGAAGCATCAGTGTGATATTATGAATAGATTTCATTTAGAAGGAAGGCCAAATGAAAACATCATGTCTATTTCTTTCAGGAAATTCTGATGCATCTCTTCATTTATATCTTGTCTCATCAGGAAATTTATTGGCCCAAGCAGAACTGCCAAGGTTTAATTTGGCTGAATTCTTCATTTTTTTCTGCAGTAAATGGCTTAGCAAGAAGCAATAAATTGCTATCTAATTTTGTTTCTTTATCCCTTTGCAGTATGCAGTTTTCAGTTATACTTCTGGAAAGCGTTACTTCAGAATAGCAATAGATTCCTGTTGTGGTTCAGGTTTAACTTGAATCGCATTGCCTTGTCATTACCAAAGGGACCTCTATTAATGATCTTATAACAGTATAAAAGGAGTTTGGCAAGAGAAAGAAAGCAATTTCTACAATCATACAAAAGTGCTGATGTGGATATCCTGGAAAACTGTTTTGGCTATATACCAAATCCTTAGTCATCTGAATGACTGTTCTGAATTCTGTACTCCAGTGAACTGTACCATTCACGGCAGCATCCACTTCAAAGCAGTTGCTTGATTTTTGTCCACTCTAGCAGAGAAAAACATCACTTTATCTGCAAATCTGTTGTATACAGATGTATACAGTCAAAGTGGAGGAGTGCACGGCCCTACAACAGGGAATCAGAGAGCTAATGGGCAGCTTATTCAAAACATTTCTCTTGCAGAGTGGATGCAAGAGACAAATTAAAATTAAGCTCAACACATTGGCTTAATTTTTAAGAACTTAGAGCAGCACAGGAAGGTAAAACCCAACCAGAAGCACCTGAGTGAAAAAAAGGGGTGAGCAGTTCAGGCAGTGATAGGACAGTCAATGGTACTATTTGAGAAGACATTAACCAAAGAGCAGGAAACAGGCTGCAAAGCTATAATACAGACAGACAAAATGAATTAGGTACTCCCCATAGATCAGATAAGCTAAGTTTATCTCTTTAGCTCCCTTTTACATGGTAGTAGTGGTGAAGGCCCTGGCAATAAGAGTAAAGGCTAACATTTCCATAAAGGTACAGTACTAAACTTCCTCCTTCCCAGAAGAGGGGGCTTAATGTGGCCTTAATGAACTCTTGTTAACATCTGAGTCCCAGAGTTCTTCTAGATCCTCATCCCAGCTACAGAAACCATCTTCATGGTATCTACAACCCAAAGCACTGCCCACGGTGGCTTCAGCAGTGTCCACTCTTTGTTCTAGCCATTCCCCTGAAGTGGTCCCCCCACTTCCCTCCCCACCACTAGCCTCAAGGGCAAATTTACCAGTCAGTCGGAGGCTGAGGGACTCCTCCAGCTCCCACTGGAGTCAGCAGTTTCTTAAACCCCTTCTTCATCAGCTATGGAATTATATAGTTTACTACACTAGGTCCACTGACAGCTTCTTCTACAGTCTTCTTACACACCATTCGGGAATTCTTTCCAGGTTTTCACTGGGCTTTCAGGCTTTCTTCCAGCCACTTTCTGCTGCATGAAGGAAGGGCTGAAAATGGGAAAGTTAGCCAGTGTTTCTTTTTTAAAACCTAGCCATCTCATCTGCAATTCTGTTCTGGGTCTGGCGATGCTTCTTTTTTTGTCTCTCTCTTTCTGTGTATCTTTCACACTTGGGCCATAGCAGCAGGTTTTTGAATTTGCCTGTTCTTAAATATTGTTTGGTGTAGGAGTCCTTTGGTTCCCTGAAGATCATGATTCTATGTCATGCTTCTTTCGAGAGGGGCTGGAAGGCTCCACTAATAATTTCTGATTTTCTTAATTCCAGGATTTTCCATTTACTATAGACTCATAGTTTTACTTACTAATGACAAATACAATTGTTCCATTAGTGGTTCCACTGATATGTTGGCAAAAATGGTCTAGTGAACATTGAGATTATAATACATTGAGAAGGTAATAACAAAAGTTGTTGAAGCACTTAAACTAAGCACTATGAAAGCAATTTAGACATTATGGATAAAATGATTGTTTTTCTTGTTACGATATTTTGTTAGGCTCTACTCTTAACTCTCTAATATGCCTCCTAGGATTTGATGGAGCTTGTTCAAAACCTCATCTTACATAGTTACCAGCTTTTTGCATCAAGCAGCATAAATAGATTCTCAATACAGTTTAAAACAGTTTAAGACTATTACAGTTATACCCATATAATTGTGCAATGTGCTATATAATGCAAACAATTACTTGAATGTTCAGAACAAGAGAAGACAATTGGCTTTCTAAAGACAATTAGAGACATTGACTGGATTTCAGTGGTACTTAAGCATATATTTTTTGTGTGAAGTCAACAGTGCTCCATTAGTCCTTGGTTGACTCCACACTTATAGAAGAGCTAAGACCCATTTATTTTAGGGGGTAGAGGATGTATCAATTTGCTGTTTGTATCAGTCTCAGAGGTTTGCATGATATGCCTAGGTGTGTATGCCACCTTTCTAAGGAAAGTCTCTGTACCGCCCTAGGACCTCTGTTATATGAAGAGAAGGTTGAATGAAACAGACTGGGCATATCAAGAAGAGATTCCTCCCACAAGTGCTTTTCTGCAACAGATGTTTCATACTTGAAATCTTGTGACAAGGCAAGGGCTAAGGAATGGCATCCAGAAATGGGTTAATATCTTTTTATGTATGTGTATGCACGCATAAGCTACTAGACAGCTGTCAGTAGAGTTAAGTATAAAGTACTTATGGCAAACCTCTGCCTGGTTTTATCCTAGTAACATGGGACATCAGTCCATAGGAGCAGTAAGAACAAGTGAGATTTTTTTTATAGCCACAAGGTTCCCTGTGGTATCCCATGCTGTGATTCATAAAGAGAAAGGCGTGGGGCAGGGAGGTGGGGTCCAGGAGGAAGGAAGAAAGGAACACCTTGATTCTTATTTATTACTTATCCAGGAACAATGATCCCTACAATGAGACAATGATCCCACACACCTTGAAAGTAAGTTCTATCTCTTCTTCATCAAACAGCGTAATTTATCTCCCCTTGGAACACTGTGTTACTACTACTGAGTGAATACTAAGCAAATAAAACCGTCGGATCTTTCATAGGCTCTCATTAGATCTCTGTCTTTGGTATCACATATACCAATTTTGAGATATGGCAAATGAAAAGAGAAGAGAGAAAGGTGACTATTAGCATGACATTTGCATTTTAATTAGAGTCCTTTAGTGTTCCTATTATTGTAATTTAGAAAATAATTTACAGGTGATAATTAAAGAAAATGTGTTTATTCAATCTTTATCTAGGACTCTAGAAAAAATCAAAGGGATTTTTATAGGAAAAAGTGAACTAGAAGGAATCTTTCATATTGAGTTTATCTTCTCTCATTACTGCCATGTTCAATTCCATTCATTAAACAATAGCTTTTAAGCTCTTTCTTAAACACTAGTTAAATTTCTGACCTCTTTTTTTCCTATTATAAAGCTGCTTCACTCCTTGGATGGTTAGAAACCTTTTCTCTTTTCCAGCCTAAATGTATTTGTGACTGCTTTATACTCATTTATTCTTGTGTCAGGTCTGCCTTTGAGTTTAAAAAGTTACTGTGTCTCTGCATTTATTCTTTCTTCCCCCACCTTATGTATTAATAGACGGGAGCCTTATCCACCCTCATCCTCCATATAGTTTAGCTTAACAAGCCAAGTTCTGCTAGTCTCCTCCAAATAGCTCAAGTTTTCAATGCTTCTGCCAGTCTAGGAAAAATTTACTGCATCTGCTCGATGTATAGCATTTCCATTGTGAGTCAGGTATCTTGAGCATATGGAAACAAAGATGTCTGCCTTGCAGATGAGGTCTGGTAGGAAAATGTATGTAAACCATACATAAAAATTAAAATATATAACATATCTCTGTCCTGCTGATTTTAACCCTCTTTTTGGGTTTCTGTGTCTGTGTAAATTATAGTTTATAAATATCTTGAATCATTTTTCTTACATCTCTTTAGTTCTAGAGGTACGGGACCACTCCCTGAGGACCAGCACACCATCTCATTGATGTGAGATCTTGGATCACGTTTGTCTTTTTTTGCCTCGTTTGCAACTCGTCATTGCAGATTGATTAACTCAGATACCTTGCTTCTACCTCAGATCTGATGCTTTCACTTCCATGCCCTCCAGACCTCCCTTCCCACTCCCTGCTAGGAAAAAAACTGCCTCAGTAGAGGCTTCTTACTATCCTTCCCTGAAGTGGTTGCAACTCATACAAAAATCTGCTTTGTTTGTGTTATACTTTTTTTTACCTCATATGTCATTACATCATTAATGCAGGTTATATGAGCACCTTCACCTCGATTTCTTTATTTCCTAAAGAAAGTGTATTGTTTGGCACACATCTTTCCCTTCCACCAGGTTTTGTTTACCTCTGCAACATAAATTTTTATATTCTAAATCCGTGGTTAGAGTTGCTCCTTACAATAGTATCCTAGGAGCCCTCCCAGACCCAGTTTCCTTGAAGGATTAGATGTTGCAGTTTAATTTACACCACTGTCTATCTGGCTACTGCTCTCACCCATATGGGTACCTTCTGCTCTTTTCAGCAGGTTTCTGTTCTTCTCTCATTAGAAGCCTGAATCAAAACCCAGGGCTCCTCCTTTCCTAGCTGAAGGGAGTGGTAACAACAGTGACATGAAATGAGAACTAGGTACAAGCACAGATGGAAATTTTCTGTTAGAATAACAATTGTTATTAATCTGCATTTCAAAATCCGTGTACCCCATCCCCTGTTGTCCCCCCCCTCCCCGGGACAAAGAGTCAACAGCAGGTTGCTACAGCTCCACACTACTGTTTTACTGTTCTACACCTTTAAACTATTGTAATAAACAGGGTGATCAATAGCTCAGTTACAAAAGAGTTTGGAGGGGGGGGAGTGGGTTTGCCTGCTTGTGAGCCAGACAGCTCATCTCATGCAATGAGGCTGAACAACTTCTGTTTGATGATCGTCACGGTTGGGTGAAGTGGAGCAGGGAGGGAATAAATGTCTTTCAAATTAGATTGCAAAACTACAGGGGGAAAATGCCTGCCTTGAATTCTCAACCAACCACAGATCTGGTTAGCTAGAATCATGTCTTTATTTAATTTGATAGCTACTTTCCTAATTTAGGCTTAAATTATTACAGTCCAACCCTTTTCAAGAGAAGTCTGTTCCGAGGCTTGTTTTGCCTGCACAGCCCTTGATGGGTACCACTGAGGACAGCTTTGCCTTCCCTCCCTGCCTCCCCCAGCTCTCCGTGCATCCCTTACCTCCACGCAGGCTCTGTAGGAGTCTCTGGCAACATCAGAAGTCAGCTCATGGCATCCTCCTAAGCCACCTAAGCCCAAGACACTCTCAGGCACCTGGGGTGTCAGAAGTTTCAAAGGGGGCAAAGTTTGAGTCAGGACACACCGAGGCTCATCCTGAGAGACAGGCAGAGGAGGCCCTCAAAGGCCAGGGAAGAAGTATCCACTGAATTTTAATGGAAAGGCTGCCTTACTGGGTTATGGATTGGCAGCCCAAAGGCTTTACAAGGGTTCTGTTTGCTTTAGCAAAGTCTAAAAATGCACTTGAATTCTTTGTTGAACCAGGACCTTTCAGATTCAGACAATAAAACTGAATAAGCAGGATACGAGGTAAATCTCATATGAACTTTGCTTCCAACTAAAATGCTTCTATCCTATTTCTCAGATGGTAGCAGTCAGTTAATTTGCTTCTGTTGCTGTTCTAACAGATGAATTACAAATGTGTTTGCTTTTCACAGTAACTTTGGGTTATGCTGGATACATCACGTTCGCTTTTGATTGAGCAAAGTGGATGCCATGTTGCCAGTCATTCTGTTTACACAAAGCTTTTCATCATCAAAATTTATACTGTGCTCTCGATCGGCAATGGTTTACAAGAGTGATACGTGGAAATACTCACATGATAGAGGTCAGGCATCTCTTCAGAGTGGCAGCAAAACCCTTTCTTTAGAAGCTTAGGTGAAATTGTGACTGTGCTGATTTACACCATTTAACAAGCTGGGCCTCCAGTATTAGCCCAGGGGGAGAATAAATTTCTTTAGAATAGCTGTAATTCAGCAGCAATGTTCCTATCTCCCTGCTGCTACCCTCCAAAGGAGAGTGATTGACTTACATTTGTTGTGGTTTCTCTGTCAGGGAAAAAAAAAACAGGTAAATGGGACTGCCTCTGCCATCAGCAAGAGGTGTCAGGAGCAGCCTAATGGACCGATGGACAACCTGTTATGACACTCCCGGGGACCTGGAGGAAATCAGTTCAGGTCCTATCACTGGAGAAGGATTTAGGGTAAAAGAATCAATTTACCCCACACAACTTAGGCTTCAAAAGAATAAAGCTGTCCTTAGCTGATTGTAGCGGACAGGAGAAATGAGGTGTCACTAATCCTCCTGCTGCTTTCGCTGGCCATTTGAGGAGCACAGATCTCTTTTTAAAGGCCTCCTGCAGGCAGGTCTGTCGCAGGTGAGTCCATCTGTGGTGACAGTGGGCCTCTGCACTGGCACCCATGTAACGAGGAGGAGTCGTCCACTTCAGGGTCTGGAAGAAGTTAGGTTTTAGAAATAAATATCCTTTCGTTTTCAGGATAAAAGTCTCTAAATGCCACGTTTAGTTGTGTTAGGGTTTAAATTATTCTAAATGGGACAGGTCAGTTTGCTTTTAATCAACAAAAAGACTACCCTTGTTTCAGCTTTGCTGTAGCCCGTACAATTAGCACTAGATTTGGTAATGGGACCATGAATTTTATTCCTCTTTTCTTCCACTGCTTTTCTAAACTTCGCAGTCTAAGGAAGCCTTAATCCTTAGTTTATGATTTGCAGCCTTGTGTGTTGGATTATTTGTGGCTGTTGTTTGGGCACAATGCCACGATGCAACTGAAAATTACCAGGACAGCATGAGCTAGGACAGCTTTACAAATAGTTAACTGTCGCATGGGCATCTGCAAGATGCCTCGCTATTCAGCGGCTGGGGTGAACTGACCTGGCTGTGCACCAAGGACGGCGGGCGTCCCTGCGGGCAGGGCCTGTGCCCTGCCTCGTGCCTTGTCTCACCTTCATCGGAAAGCCGCCCTTAAGAAGTGTCTTGTTTGGACTTATTTTTGCTGGACCAGCCACAAAACAATCCAGCCTCTGGGAAAAGGAGGTGGAGGGGTGATGTGCGTTTGAGCAGGACTGAACTCTGCAGAGACGGCATCCGGCTCGCGCAGAAAGGCATTTTAACAAAGCTAGGCCAGTTCTTTCCTGCAGGCTCCCACCGTGGAGCAAGTTCATGACCCTTGTTCTTTCTCAAGCAGACATATTTTCAATTAAAGCTGCCTCCTTAACAAAAAAGGATACACATTAGAAAGGGCAGGCTGGGACATGTGATGGCTCCTCCAGGCTCTTCCCCTGCAGTGTGACTAGAAGAATGGCCTCAGGCAAGATTGCTTATGAGAAGGGGGAAAAAAAGTTTCTCTTGCTGCCTTTCACGATAAGGCAAAGGTGGAGGACTTTCTTTTCCTTTGTGAGTTGTTATTTTTGCTCTCTATAGCTATCCCCTGATACAGTTCGGGCAGCATTAGTACATCCATTATAAACCTGTTTATGTGGAACTTCCCATCTATTTTATATGGTATTTTAAGCGGAAATAACATGTAGTTTATAAATATGGGGATGAGAAAACTTTTAGTTTGGAAAAAAAAAAACCAACACAAAAAAAACAGAGAAGCTGTAACATTTCCTTCCACACGGTGTCCCACCAATATCAGTTGCACGTTCCCTAGTGACCAGATTACTGTGTCACCACCTCATCAGCTCTTGAGTCTTGCTTGGTCCACAGGGCTGGATCCTTTCATAGCCCCATTCTCATACTTCCTGGGACAGACCTGAGGTAACCCTCAATAAAGCTTTTCCAAGAAAACCCTTGCACGTGAGCTTCCTTGTTTCTCAGGAACTATCCCTCCATTTCATATTTTAATTGTCCCATATTACTCAGAGCACTGACCTCTCTGAATTCTTTAAAGATCTGCCAAGGTGGAAGTAAATAGATGCATAGGTTCATCCTCTTTGCTCTCACTAACTAGTACAAGTGTGCAGATCTTGGCACAACAGTAAATGACAAAAGAGCAGCAGTAGGGGGTCAGGCCAAAGGCCTGTCAAAGGCCATATTCTGATCCTGATAGCTGTCAGATGCTGATACTTCTCTGTAGACTCTGCCGCTCTTCCCTGTACATCCATTTCCTCACCACTCTTGAGACAGAGCCAAAACTCCTGCTTCCTTCCTCTCTCACTTCTCCTTCAGGTGGCTGTTTCTCTTGAGGATCTTTTGCTGCTCCCTGATACTTTCTGCTTCTGTTTCCTAAAGTTCTTTAACAGCTCCTTTACTTCAGTTGTGTTAATTTGCCAGTGCTTTAAACCTAGGTCCTAGGTTTATAGTTCTTTATAGGTGCAGCTGTTTATAGCTGTGACTTGATTTCACTACTTCCACTGAGAGTCTTGAGCTTATTCCACAACCATTCAGCTCCCTCAAAAAGAGTAAACCATGAGCGAGGCAGTCCATTTAACTCTGCAGGATTACCCTGCACATACCCCTTTTTTATATTTTCCCAATAAAGGGTTCAATGTTTCATGTAATGTAGGTGAAACGCTGCACCTCACCTATGAATTGACACCTTTTCTGGTCCCTCATTTTCAGAGCGAATGCACCTCCCAGCAAGAAGGTGTTGCTTCTAAAACCCTGGAAGCCACTCTGTCCTACAAGAAAATGTTTGCTGAGGCTGGGACTCAGGTGCAGAAGCAAAGTATTGGAGTGCATGAAGGATGAACAGAACTAGTAGATCTATGCTTTGACCCCAAGCCAAACCAGGAGTTTTCTGAAATGTAATGCCTAAATTTTTTTTCGAATAGGTAACTTCCTCTGGCTGGGATTTTTGAGAGTCCAGCAATATCCTGTAATATGGAGCAAAAGAGAAAAGAGAGCAAGGAAGTAGACATCTAACAAATCCTTCACATACAATCCTTGAGACATAACTTGAGTTAGTCTTCTGTAGTGGTTATAGGGGAAAAACAGTTGTATGGCCTATGAATAACACAACCTCTGATGCTCCAGGGTCTCCGGGGTCTTTGCCCCTTCCACTCTGCAAAACTGCAGCTGCTCAAGAGCTGTGCTATCACTGACTGTCTGCAAGCTTTTATTTCAGTTAAAGGGCCAGAATGTTGTCAAATGAAAATGAATGGTATCACAAGCAAATTTAATGTCTGTGTTTACAGCAAGCAGTTCTTCCAGTCCTGATTAGGACATGGCTCCATCTGTCTCTGGCTGGTCACTCCACCATATTTTGTAGAAGGCCTGTGTAATTTGAAAGATTTGAAAGCGAACTACAATTTCCTCCTTGCCCTGCTTTTTTTTTTGTCTATGCGCAGTATTTCTATTTCTTTTGATTCCCTGATTCCCACAAAGCAGAGAATATGAGGCAGTTTTATTTTCTGAATAGGCAGTTGATGCATCCACTTGAAAATTTTCTAAGGTGTTTTTTTTTTTTTTTATTATTTCTTCTCCTCAGCTGTTAAAAGCCTTGATACGCTTTGGCTTATAGTCCATGCAGTCCATGTGGCCCATTCACATACACTGGCTTGTAGTGATGCCAGTGTGGAGTTTTCAAAATAATTTGCACTCACTGGATTGAAACAATAACTTAAAGGAACCGGGGGGGGAAAAACTATATAATCACTGTTTTTTTGGGTTGTCCTCAGTAGATAATTATGGTTACATTTGTTTTATAGTATGAATATAAAACACAGACTTATATCAGTGACTTCCATATGTGCTACTGCACTAGCAAAATAACTTCAGCAGACAGCAAGGAATTGGCTTAGAGGGATGCAACAAGACACAAGAAAACTAAAAATGATAAGAATTTGTATGCCCATGATCTTAGGTGTTTGCTAAATGTAGAACAGGTGATATTGAATTATGTAGCCATGAGCCTGTGTTGTTTTTTTGTAAATCCAGTAATGCTAATTGTTCTTGTGCACAGCACTGTTTTCTTTGTGAAGCTACTCACAGCAGCTCTTAACTCCCAGTTCTGTGCTTTAATAACAATACCATCTGGCTGAGGTTTTCAGACTTGCCTCTGGGGGTTGAAAGCCCGTTTTTCCATTATAATTAATGAGATTTGGGTGTCCAAAACCCCTGGGCAGCTTTGAATACATCACCTGCATCTTCTTGGGTTCATAAGTGCTTTGAGACTTTCAGAAGTAAAAGCCATTAAGCTGACCTGAGATGATACAATGCTATGCAGTCTTAGTGCTCGACACACCAGTTTCTGTGTGAAGTGGCCAAAGCTTGCTTTATTGTACCTGAAAGGGAATGTTGTTGGCCCAGTTAAGAACGGAAAAAAAAAACCTCTTGAGATCCTTATCAAGTACATTTAATTTATATTCCTAAAATAATTGACTAGAAGGCCAGAATGGTATTTTTTGTTGTTCGGTATAAATGCAACATTTTTAATATCTTATATTAGAGTCAAATTTAGTACTCATAAAAGTACATCAGATTCTGGCAGCCATTGGTAGCAGCAGTTATCTGTGGTATCACAATTATGCAATAACTTGCTTCATGATGCTCTGGACCAAGGGTGGCCAGCCTTAATGTCAGGTTCCAAAATTTTCACATAATCACAATCAACAAAACCCCTTCCATATTTACAGAAGAGATTAGAAAAGAGGGCAAGCAGTCGCTCCTAGTCATCTTGCAGGCTGGATCTCAGCTGCAAGGGCAGACCTTAGCTGTCCCTCCTGCATCACTTCTCCTGGCAGCTGAGGGCTTGGAGGCTCCCACAGCCAGAGCAGTTGGACCCAGCTGTGCTGGGGAGTCACACTTGAATTGCACATGGCTCAAGAGCCACCCTCTGGTCACTTTTTCTTTAGCAAACTGCCAAATAGCTCGACCTGAAATGCTGCACTGAAGCATTTCTATCCTGTGGATAAGTAACACCTGTCTGATGGCAGGTGTATTTCATGAACACCTGCATAAGAGGGTCTTTGGCATTTATTATGAAGAATTGCTGCATGAAAATTGTGTAAAAATGGAGGTTTGTGAGACAGAATTAAAAATGTTCTCTATCTACGGCAGGAGAATCCTTTCAGCAGAGGAGGATAGATGGGCTCACTAAAATAGTAAATGATATAAAAAGAAAGTGGCTTCATGCAGAGGACAGTCATTTGCAGTTAAATGGCAAATAAAAAATAAGTAGTGAGTCAGTTCAAATAATATTGTTTGGGGCAATCCATTTGGGTGTGCTTATATAATCTATTTATATAAGAATCTACATAAAAATCTCTGCACTCAGTCTTAAGAGTCTTGTTCAGTTTTATGTTGTTTGGACTATAACAAAGGTTCCTTCTGTATGCCTTGCAGACAAAAAAAATGGGGTTGTTCTTTAGAAAACTCACGGACTATCAGGATTTTCATGCAGTAATCTTCTGGACTAAAATATGCTACCTCAAGTATGACTCAGTTATTAGATTTGTAAACTGCATATGGGAGGATGTGGTTTCCTGCTCAGTGTAAGCAGATACATATCTTGTACCACCTCTCAAAATAGCAATTTTAACTGCAGGATTTCAGCTTTCCCTTGTGCCAGTGTTAGCAGGGAGCAGAATCTGGCTGACAACTAATCTTCATATGGGAAAATTTAAAGAAAAAAAAAAAACAACACAAATACACAAATTTTTCAGCAAGGTCAATTTTCTTGGCTGAACCAACACACTGAAAGGGTGGACGCACAAGGCTAAGGGCAGAGTGGGAGCAGGAATCACCCTTCTGGCCTCCGTGTGGTCTCAGGTTGGTTTGTGCCCCTTGTGTCATCACACTCCATATGAAAACACCTATGCAGGAAACATACAGGCAATTCAGGACATCAGCAGCAGCTGGCTACATGCCAACATATCATAATTGTTGATAAATCACATTACTGGCTTTGGGGTTTGGTTTTTTGTATGTTTTTGAGGGTTTTTTTTGTTTTGTCTTGTTTTGTTTTTTAAGACTGTTAGCTCTATATTCTACAAGGACTTTAGGCTAAATCAGAGAAATAATTAGCTATGTAAGTATGTGCAGCAATTTCTCTATTAGTGAAACAGAAAGAAATCCTGACAGACCTAGATGAGAAGGAAGAAAGGACAGCAGTTTTCCCAGGAATAAGACACATGTTTCAGAATAAATGCTGTGTGTAAAGAATATGACAGTAGGCTCAGTAGGATGTCAAAAGATATGGGTATGGTAATGTCTGCATTATTATTTGTTATGAATTTCAAAGACTGCAGACTGGCCTTTGGAACAGTTTATTAGCTGGGCTCAGCAAATCACCTCTGCCCTTGTTTACTAGCATAAGTGAGCAAAAAGGGAATAATACTGTAATTCAAGGAATTACAAGGAATTCATTACAGAGGGTTTGCACCATGTAGCCAGTTGTTAAATGATATAAACATTAAAAAGGCAAGACCCCACTTATGCTTCTGGAAGGGTAGAACCTTTGTATTAAAGTGAAAAATAATGTTACCCAATTTGAGAGCAATAATCCAAGAGGGGATTGTTGATTCATGTATACTGTAAGAGCTACAGTGTGTGTATACTGTAAGAGCTATACATTGTGAGCTACTGCAGGCTTCTATTTATTTTTCCATGTTTCCACCACCCCTCCCAACACAGTAGCTGAACTGTGACTGAAATATTGTTTTTCCATCCCCAGATGGCAGTGCTGCCTTCCAAGATAATAACAGTCAGTAGCTCTGGGAGAGAAATGTGTGCCGGTCTCTGGCTGGCTTACGTGCCATGTTTCTTTGTTTCAGGGGAAATATGCTACAAATTCTCACGTAACAAGACTAGGGTAATCAGGACCAGCTTGCTCGTCCAAGTCTGACACAGAAGCCATCTTCTGTGAGAGGCACCCTCCAGATCACAGCCCATTCCTAAGAAATGACATCTTATGTTCATGTCAAATGACATGAATGCGAGGTGGGATTTCTGCTGAATTTTATTTTAAACGTGCAGTTTCTAATATCTTCTAGATGGACAAGAGAAGAAATAAGTGAGATGGCCAATTTGGCTCTTAAAGGAGCTGCAAAAGAAGGCCGCGTGTGGGCTAGTCTTGGTCCACAAGGCTTTGGCATGGGGCCCAATCCTGCTTCCATTTGCCTTACCAGCACAACCCTTGTGGTCCCCAGCAGGGTAGGCACTGAGCAGTGCTGTAGATACTTCATTAGGCTGTTAAACCTCACACTGGCTTGTAGGGTTGGATACTCACTTGATCCCCCGGTGCCTTTTCATGGTCCCTGCAGATGCCTGAGTAAGAACCAGTCTCACTTATCCTACCCTGAGCTGCCCCCACTGGGGCATAATAATGCATCTTTAGTGGGAAATCTTTAATGTTAATTAATTAATCCTAGACATAAAATAAAGACAGCAACAGAATAAAAGAAATCTGGTGCATGAGGATGGCTGCCTGTGGCACACTGCAGAGGGAACAAGGAGCTTTCAGCCCACAAGAGGACCTGGGAGAGTCAGCCCAGTTCTCATGCAAAGTGAAGCTTTTTAGTGATTGAAAATCCAACTGAAATTGTTGAATTTTCCCTTGTTTGAAAATGATGAAAAAGGTCCTTCCAGGTTGGGAGGGTATGACCTTTTTCAAGGATTTTCACTCTCATTACAGGTTTTTTTTTGTGGCCGGCAGGCAAGGAGAAGAAAAGGCACTTTGCGGCAGCATTTGCATCTTGTTTCTTTCCTTCAACTGGAGATATTTGTGTGTTGAGCCCTCTCTGGAAATTTCTGCTACTTCTTAAAGATCCTAAATCATGGGTGGCAAAAGAATACTCTTAAAGATAATCCTCTGACCCTCTCCCCTGACCACCCATTCTGTGGTTTACAGTTCAGTGAGGAGAAGTTTTCTTCCACCTTCCCTCACCACGTGGTCACAGAGCCAGAGAGGAAAGGTTAAATGCAAACAGAGCTCGAATGTGCATTGCCCTTCCCCTGCCAAGCCCAGGAGATGAGGGGGTGGAGGATGAGAAGGGGGGTCCCCGGTCAGAGGTGGGCAGGGAGGAAGGAGGGGAGGACAGCAGTAACCACATGTACTGAGAGTCTGCAGCAAAGGTTTCATCCCCAGTCTCTTCTGGAAGTGGTGTTGCTCTGTGCTGCTCTTTAAATGGAGCAAGCAGTAAATATAACCTGGCCTTCCCGGTTAATAGGATAAGGGAAATGCAGATTTAGTTCCAGATCAGCTACTGTATTGCTAATGGTGCCTGGGTCACAGCTTCCATCCAAGCCCTCTTTTACCCTCTTTTATTCCCTTTGCTTTTCTACCTGGAAAAAAAAAAAACAAACTTGTTCAGGAGGGAAATATTTATTCTTCCTTTTCAGGTGTATCTAATTCCCTACTTCCTCACCCCAAATTCCTGTCATGTCCAGAGTCATGATTTCCAGCCCCTCACCTTCACGACCACCTCTTCAGCTGACCTCAGAAATTACTAAGCCACCCTACCTAGAATGAAGAGCTATCAAACATAAATTGTGCCTTCTCAGCTCTGCCACAGCCTGAATTTCTCTTCTCTTCTCTTCTCTTCTCTTCTCTTCTCTTCTCTTCTCTTCTCTTCTCTTCTCTTCTCTTCTCTTCTCT
>JAOXNO010000001.1:42033997-42050537 GCA_028565335.1 Limnodromus scolopaceus
TTTGTGGTGGGGTGCTGTGTGGGTGGGTTTTGGTTTGGTTGTTGTTGTTGTGTGTTTAGGTGGTGGGTGGTGGTTTGTTTTTTTTGTTGGTTGGACTCGATGATCTCTGAGGTCCCTTCCAAACACTACGATTCTGTGATTCTGTGATTCTAGCGTACTGACAAGTCCAGGATCTCCTTATCAGTCCAACACACTGAGAGTCCAACAAATACACACATTTGTAAATAAAAAACAATAGGAATGGTATTTGAAACAGAGGGGAAGAAGCTGTCCTTCAAAATGGGGTATGTATTTTACAGTATTTTCTCAGTTAAAAGCCCTCTCCTTCTGATACATGTTAGCAAAGATGAAAAAGACAGTTTGGTTTAAAAGCCTTATTATCAAATCCCTAAAATATCTTTTTTTTTTTTTTCCCTTAAATCTGCATACACAGGGACGAGGGAGGAGGTACTCAACCATCTCAGCCATTTAAAGACACATCTGCTCATCCCCAAAATTTGATTTCAGCTGTCACCAACTCACCTGAAATTATTATATGGGAAACCAAGCTTATCAACTCCAGTTTCCTATTTCCAGTGATTACAGCATTTTGCAATTCTGATATTTTTTGCCTGCAGAATATGGCAGGCAATGGTTTATTTTTTAAATAACCAGATTGCTCAGTTCAAAAGAAAAGCAATGCAAAATAAAATCAATATTTCTGCTGCTTCAGAATAAAGATTCTTCCATCTTTTAGAATAAGTTTGCTGCCAAACTGATTATTTTTTCATGGCTAGAAAATATTTTTCATTTAAAAGTGAAATATGTGAAGTTTACTGAAAACAGAGATATTTTCTCTGAAATTTAAAAACGCAGAACAGTCTTTTCCCCTCTAAATAGAAGAGAGCATTTGTAACTGCTTTTTATGATTTCCTTTATATGTGTACTGAAAAATTATGTTTGACACAACTTGGAAATAAGCTCTCCCTCTTATTTCCAATGTATTAAATTGGAAGACAGTAGCAAAACTTGTTGCTATGGTTGAATTAAATCACCCTGACATCAATATCACACATCCTTCATTATTAACAGACAGTGTAAAAAAAAAAAAACAACCTTTGGTATGTCATACTCAAGATCGAGGTGGTGCAACATCTTCTGGGATAGCCATCCCTGGGATACTTACCGGGAATATGTGGGTAATTAACAAGTGTTTAAGGATTTCTTCTTCTTTTATGGGGAAATAGATGTATTCTCTGCCCCTGTGTGAAAAAAAAGGCAGGGGTAACATTACAGAGTCTAGGACAAATAAGTAGTTAGAAGAAAACTAAAAATTAAGGTTTTTAGGAGCAAGGACTAAATAAAAAGGGGCTATAAACTTCCTCTTGCCCAAGTTTTATTCTTGTTTTGGCCTGGGAACCTTGGTCAGAACTACACAGGTTGCATAGGAGAGATGCCTGTCTAATCTTAGACTTTCCTTTGAACCAAAATCCTCTGTCTAACTGCTTGGGTCAAAAAGGGCAGCCGTGTTTTACAGCTTAGCCGGCAGAACTTGGTTAAATGTCTGTCTCCTGACAAATCAGTATTTTTGAAAACAGAGGTGACTCAGAGACACATGAGACAGGAAGGCTGTGCACCTCAACAACTGGCAGTCCCTTTATTCTCCAAATCCTTCCAGGCAAGGTAAACTCATAAGAAACGTTATTTGGATTCAGTGGTATGTATTGCAAATATGAATACCATTGGGACAAAGAGAAATAGCAGATGCCCCTTACGCGATTTTCCTGGTTTAAGAGGGTATTTGTTCCATAGCTGAGCATAAATGGGAGCCCTCCTGCTCCTGATTTTCACTTTCTGCCATTGACTACTGTGCAGCTGGAGGGTAAGGTTTATTCCAGCCATTTTAATTGCAGTGTTCACGAAGACTACTAATAAACATGAACTACCGCAGTGGTACTTTGTGTTTCAGAAAGATCTCACTCTGTCTTGCACAGTGACAGATTTTGTTTTCTTTACCCATGTGAAAAATATCTGATTCAGCCAGTGAGCAACTGCACTGATTTTGCTGAGTGAGCTGGAGGGGGACATCCCTCAGCAGTCCAAAGGACAAACTAGCCTGACACCCTGTGATCCCTACCAGGGAGCAGGATCATGCCTGGATCCAGATAGCACTTCAGCCAGATATTGTCAGTTCCCATTAACTTTAATTTTTTATTTATTTATTCACAATTACTATCCAGAATATTCAACCTGGACTGGATTCTGACATTTTGAAGGCCTAATTACTAGTCTTACAGGGAAGCCTACATTAATTGTCAGTAAGATAGCATGGCTATTATCAAAGTAACTGCTGGCAACATACCCAAAATGCCTGTGATCAGCAAGGGAGAAAGTCTGCCAACTTTTTGCTAAAGAGAGTTTTTACTCAGAGTGAGATTTTTAACTCTGGAAGTTAAATAAAAATGCAGAGGATATTTCCAAAAAGAATTGTTAGGAAGGGATACTGAAAAGGAAGGTGAAGCAGGGAGAATGAGAAAGAAAAAGCTGCATGGGAAATTTTTCCCTGGATGCATAATTTGGTTGGAAGGAAACAGAGAATGGGGAACAGAAAAGAGGAGAAGTTACCTTTTCTTTTGAAGCACTGGAGACAGGTTGTGGGGAGTGGTACAGGAGTACTCCTACTGCTTCTAAAAATTTCTCAGGTGCTTGATTAATATAACTTGCTCAGGTTTAAAAAGACTGACTCATTTGTGGGAAGCAAAGAATATTTCCACAGGGTAGATATTTGAGATCTGTTTTATTTCTGTTTTTCTTGCCCTATTGCATGGGGCATTACCACAGATGGTCCACAAATTTGACTTCACAAATTTCTTCCTAATTCAGAGACCCTTGATCTTTTCTGTTCTGTTTTTGTGACACATTGTTATAATGTGCTTTTACTGTTTAACAGTAAGCCTTTAAGTGTGAGTGGTACACTGAGGGTACTCAGGGGTATTTGGTATAGATGTTATGGAGCAAAGTCCTGTAGACCGTTCTGAAATATATTTTTATTGTGATAGCCTGTGTTGGTGAGGGAAATAAACCTGTTGGAGGAAAGAACTACTTAATGACAACTAATGCCATCACACATATAAACCATGAAATCGCATGCCATCTTGTAGCCTGCTCCCTGTGGAGCACTGGATGTGCCCTCAGGCAGGACTACTACCCTCAGGGCTTTCTATGATACAACCGTGGCAAGTATTTAACTCCATTTTTTAAGTTCTAGATGAAAGTAAATAAGCTTGACTAGCTCCCGGTGGTCATTTTCTTTATTAAAAGTTGATGTTTGACCATCATTTCTCAGGGTGGTCTAGTTCAAAAGGAAAGAAACCCTTCAAGGATAACTTGAAAAATTATCACATTTTGGTATTTACTACCAAATTCTCTGTTGGGCTATAATCTACATGATAGCTGTTCCTCAGAAATGATCTAATAAACTTTCAGTAAGAAAAGTAAAATATGGAGATTGCTCTGGAAAGTAATCAGTCAGCTCATTTCTGTTACCTTTGCAATGCTTCATTCTGGAGTAGGTGCCAGGAGGATGTCTTTGTGACATCAGATATTTCTGCTCACTGAGGCCCGCTCAGTTGTTTGCAGATGCTTACTCCACTGGGAAATTTCTTTTGACGTACGCTTTGTGATGCTTTATCCCATTCTGTAAGAAGATCTTAGGATAGACTTGATAGGAGATAGTAAAAATTCTTCCCAGAGAAACTGGAAAAACTTCTTTTTATAAGCTCATGCTTTTTGCCCATCTTGGAAAAGTTTTTAAAATATAGACAGTATTTAGCAAATCCAATTGAAAAAACAATTTATAGTTCAGATTTGTTGGAGCAGCTGCAATGGGATGCGAGTGCTGAATTTGGCTTCCAGGTATTGACTGTGCAATATGACAGTATTGATGTTGGACTGAAGTGCTTTTTCTTGGGATTTAAAATGTGGGAATCTACATGACCCTAGCTTTGAAACTCTAGTCATAGTGCCAGGAACTGCTCAGCAACAATTCCTTTTTTTTATAGAAAAAAGATCATCTGATCCTCTTAGTATTTTGCCTGTAATGAAGGATCTAATTGTCTTTTTCATCATTATTCAGGGTCTCGGCTATTAAAAACTCAAGAGCTAGAAAACCTCCATTCTGTTTCCTTAAGTGTTACGGCTTGAGTTTCCCAAAGGTAGTTTTAACTTTCTTGATTGCCTTCCCTGCTGTACAATCTAACACTGAAGTATGATTGCAACAATCAGTTGACGCACTTCTGTGCTTCTAATCTGAAAAATAATCCTAATTTAATTTATAAAAGAATGTTTGCTAATTTTTCTTGGCACGGGAGATTTGGATTGAGAATTAAAGTTTTTCTGGTGTTGAAATTCCCGGTATTTTTTTGAGTCATGCTTTGCAATATGTTTCTTCCCTTTGCCATAATTGCTTGGTTAAATACAAACTCAGTTTATTGTGAGAAAGTGGAAGTGCAGTTGCTAGAATATTTTCTATTTCTGTGTCTGATGGGAGATCTTTGTTAATGCTTATTATGGGCACATACCAAACCCTAGCAAAGTAAAATAAAATGTAAAGTAAGTAAGTAAAATAATGTTCAAGCCCCCGGATAACGTCAAACTCCAGTTTGAGTTTCAATGGCTTCTCCTTCCACAACCTTCCCACATCTTTGCATTGAGGAAAGGAGAAAACACTGTTGTAATATCCTTCGCTCATTTAAAAGCAATGCTTTTAGAAGGAAATAAATATGATATTGTGTACCCAGTTATAAAAGCCATGGGTAAAATTATGCTGCATTGGTTATTGTTCTTTACATATATTACCAATTGAAAAGGAAATAAAATTTGAATTAATGGACCCATTTGTACAAACATGATTGTTAATATTAATATGCAGGGTAAGTCAGTTGGCAAGAGCAGAAATAAATTAGTGGGTCTCTCGAACACAGTATTTCACTGGAGTCTAGCTGCACGGATGCTAAAAATACAATCCTGTAGTTAAACCAGTGTGTGGGGAGACTTCTCTTAGAGTTCAAGGGAAATATCGAAGTGCAGATTCCCCGCAGTATGCTCTTATTGTCCAAAAGTCTACATGCACTGCCAGGAGATTATTAGTGTTTACACAGAAAAAGCACTCTGTGAAGGAAGGAGCTGGTGGAAGTAACAACCTTCCTCATTTCCTTCCACGGTTGCAGGGCTCACACTGTGGCTGCAGGATATTCTGGATGGATATTTCAGTTGAGAAACTAGCCATGGGGAGTTTCGGTTTTGTAGGCTGAGGAAGAGTTGTTAAAACCCAGTTTTCGAACCCTGTCTGTCTGGGTAGCGCTCAGGTTGACTTCCACATGCCTCCACTGTAAGGGCAGACATCACAAGCAGAAAGACTGCAGGTACCTTTATTACCCTCAGATGTGCAAGCTTGCAGGATGAAACCCTGTCCCTAGTTAAGAGGTAAAGCTTTGGAGAGCTTGCTGGGAATCTCATTAGTAGATTAGAAGTTTTGCTAGTTGATTATTCGTGTTTCTAAACTATTCCTCTAAAGACATTCAATTTGTGATCTTCAATCACAATGCTGAAAGCCCTATTTTTGTGCATCGAGTCCAAATTTCTCTTAATTATTAATTATCTTGCAGGAAATTAGCTTTTTGGGAAAAGGAAAGCCACTCACCATAACTACACATCCTTGTTTGTAATCTCCTTCATTATGTCTGATTCTTTCCAAAAACAGTATGGTAGTATTGCTGGTTCAGTTCAGAGCCAAGACTGAATTAGCTTACTGAGTCAAAGCTGTCAGTCTCTTAACCTGAAGAAACTTTACAGATCAATCAAAAGCTGTCTTGTAATAACAAGGAAGGTCAACTTTTCCTGAAATCAAAGAATCCCCTTGAAAATGGGCTTTCTTTGTTTCTGTGAAATACTTCACATTTTCTTTCATTTTTGTCCATTCATCAAGCTTTTCAAATGTAACAGTGAAATAACAATGTTAGGAAAAAACAGGACAATCACTAAAATGTTATATTCTGCATCTGAATGATAAGAATCCCATTAAAACTCAACATTAAAGCGTTGTTTGCTGGAAGAAAAAAATGATCATGGCTTTGATAAAGAAAAACAAAAACAACCTTGGCTTTTCCAGCTTTAATCAAGTAATTTGTGACCCAGTAAGGGCTCTGTACTGCTGAGTTATTTTCAGAGCATTTATCACAGGTGTTTCACATGTGTTCAGCACATCCTGATTCTAATCCTCTTAATACGCTTAACAATAGTAGGGCAGCTTTTGAGAACAAGCGAGCTGGCTCTCCTGGTTATTTTGGACTGCGTTCTTACACAAGGACTATTTATTGGGGATTTGAATCCCCATATTCTAGGACTCATTTTATCCAAAAACTGACTTCATCTGTGCAGAGGGGCTTCTTATCCTGCATCCCTAGGCTGAACAGTTCCTGCTATATAAAAACAGAGACCGGACAAATCTAAGGCTTTGGCCAGTTCCTTCCATGTTCATGCAATTTTCAGTGTACTGGACACCAATCATTTGAAGGAACTTTCCTTGCCTGAGTGCCCAACATTTGGAGTCTTCTCATTCAGTTGACTGGCACCTGGGCCATACTGTGGGGTTACACGGTGATGTCATGCAAACAGGAGCAGAAATAACCCACAGTTCTCTCATTAGCCTCATTAATTCATTATTTGTGAGAGCTCGTAGCTTCACTGGTCCTATGATGGATTGCAGCAAATGCAATGTGTCTCCCAAGCCAAAGGCGAGGGCATGTAAGAGAGCAATGTCCATGAAATGATCTTCAGATCCAGCAGCGAATATCTCTGTTTAAGTATTTAGTATTTTTTTTTAAAGTACTGCAGGTCATTTTTCTTTGAATGATTATGCTTTTACTGTGTGATAAATAAGATTCTGCCTAAAGATACCAGAGAGCATGTGGCTCCAGAATATCTCTGCAACATATTCTGAGGGGTGATCACACCATTTCTAGCTCACCATATGGCTTAGTGCAGATGTCCTAGCATTAAAATGACCTTCTTCATTACAAAAAGGTCACAGATGCAGGATTCAACATTTTGTAACCCTTGGCAGGGGTACAGGCTATGTAGGGAGTACACCTGTTGCTTTGCCTGCTGTTCAGAGCACTGTCACCCAATAATTGACTGAAACACTGGGGCTGAATTTTAGCTTGTATTGCTGTTGGTAACATCAGCTAATAACCTTAGATGCTATTAAACTGTTCAGTGTGCTGAAATTAAGAAATAAAAATGCTAACATGCTAGAATCGACTTCTATATAGGTTTTAATTTGGTAGCCCTAGTAACAAGAAGCATCATTTCCTTCTTTTCTGAATCTCTGTCAATGGTCGTTTTCTGTCTTTAAGAAAATTAAAAACAGAAAGTTAAGGCAATGATCAGGGGTTTCTGTAGATAAAGTAGTTAAATTTTATTCCACTCAAAAAAAGATTTTTTCCTGCATCTGAATTCTGTAGTGGGCATACTGGCCAGCTTTAACTGCTCCCCCTTGCCCTGTCCCCCAGAAGCTGTTCTGTTACAGCAGGGCTGAGCTGGGTTTCCCCGCCCTTCCTAGACTTTGCGTCATCCTCTGTTTCTCTGACAGAAAAACCTTGGGATGTTTGTCAGTGTTTCTCCTGATGCTCTGTGCTGCTTCAGTCCAGCAGCATGTTGAACAAGATGGAGTACCCAGCCTCTTGGTTTAATCAGGATTGCAAAGGTCAATAAAGGTCTCAGATAGCCACCAACACACACTTCTGCTCTCATTGGAGTGTTCAATGGTATTGTCTTTTGTTGGGTATCACTAGAAAAAGTTGTAGTTTACATGCAGCTCTGAAGAATGGCTACATAGGATGTTTTAAAGAGCATATGCTAAAGGTAGGATAGGATAGGACAGGACAGAACAGAACACTTAGAAGGAACCTATACCAACCATCTAGTCCAACTGACCACTTCAGGGCTGACCAAGTTAAAGCATGCTTTTAAAGGCATTGTCCAAATGCCTCTTAAACACTGGAAAGGCTTGGAGCATTGACTGCCTCCCTAGCAAGCCTGTTCCAGCGCTTGACCACCCTCTCAGTAGAGAAATGTTTCCTAAGTTGTGCTTGGCATCATTCTTTCCAGCTGACCATCCAAAAGTGCTTTTACACAGCTACTGCAAATGTAGCAGTTCTTTTGGAGGAATTTCACCAGTACAATGCTAATATATTCAGGAATATCTCAAAATCATATTCCCTCAGCAAGTCTCAAAGCACCCTATCACACATACTGTTTCTGTCTGCTCTATGCATCTCCCTTAGTAGTGAGCTTCCATGGAAGTTACTGGTTTAGTTTGTTTAGTATATAACCAAAACATGCTCCCTGACAACCTAATTGAAATAGGAGCACCTGATGTGGGAGCATTTCATTAAAAGGGGTACCAACCACTGATCTGGGATGTGACCTTTTTTTGATTATGAATAAAAAAATTCTAAAGCTTATGAAAAGTTGACCAAAAAAATATGAAAAAAAACCCAACCTAAGACTGTATTTTATTCCCACAGGTAAAGGGACAAAAAGAAGTGAAAAGGCACAGAAGGTAAGGTACATGATGCTCAGTGAGATTGGCACAGCATTATGAAGCATCTAATTTCAGCTGTCAAAGGGGCTCATATTGATTATTTTTTTTTCTTTCATTCTCTGTGTGTGCTTTTATAGAGACTTGAAATAGAGTCTCCATTTTGCTCTTATGAAAACCACGTTTCTTGGAGGGCAACGTAGGGGAGGGAAAAGAATAGCTCTTTCTGCTTGGAAAAATAGCAGCCTACTTAGCACTTACCAGAGGATTATACAGCCTAATGTTCTGAGAGGCTTCTGTTCAGGTAGGTAGAGGGGAGCTGGATGGCTTAGGAGTATTTTTAAGAGTGATTTAAATCTATGCAGGCTACCGTGTGTTTTCCCATTTGTGCATTGTGAGAGAGAAATCCAGATTCCAGACATCCCTTTTGGAGCTATAAAACCTAAATTAAGGACGAAGAACACGTAGCAATTCAGAAATACATCCATTTGTAGATCATAACTGAAGTTATTGAAAAGGTTGTTACAAGGAAAACACTCTTTCTTCAGGGCTGCCCCAGCAACTACAGTCTGGCTCCGTGATGTTCAGATAGGGAATAATATGAAAAACTCCTGTCATGGTCTAGGTCTGACTAGTCAAAAGATCGGCTCTTCATACAGTCAACCATTTCTGACAGTTATGAAAATTTTCAATCTCTGCAGGACCAAAGGAAGATTTATTAGCAGCACAAATACCTGAACTTGTTAGTTTTTTTCAGTGAGGTGGCTATTATTAAGTGGAAAATGTAAAGGGTCTAAGAGTTGCATAACTCTTATTAACAAATAAGTTTTACTGCAGTGGGAGGAAGGGAGAGAATTCACCTTTCCTTATTTTTCCCTAGTTGGTTGCTGTGGAGAGGGCTTCACCAGAGCATTCCCAACCTTACATCTCTACCATGCCTTTTTTAGCAGCTGGAGGAGCACCCAGCTTTCTGCAGTCACACGCTTGCTTGCAGTTGTTCCCTGCACTGTGTTTTGGAGATTTAAAATGGCCAGAGGCCATAGCAGATGTATGGCTTCCACTGCATCCCTGGCACAGCAGTCTGGTTTCATTGTTTTTTAGGACAACATGGCGGGAGGGGAAAAAAATTTAAAAATAGTCTGTTAAAATTCCAGCAAAGGAAAAGTGAAAATACAGTAAGGAGTCTGAATCTATTGCTGCAAATGTTAGCTGCCTCTTTCTGTTTGGCACCATAACAGACCAAAATTTGAGCCATCCAAATGACAATTTTGAGAAGGGAGAGGGAAGGGAGGACAACAAAAAAAATCTCGTGACTCAAACATCTTTCCTTTTTCTCCCCATGTTATCTGGCAGAATTAAAAACCCAGCAGGAAATTAAACACATACACCTGACAAAAAACTGCTTAGAAAATGTGATGTGTGATTATAGATGACTCATTCTCATTCTGGAAGACTGTCTCCTTTAAAGATTCTAGCAAGCTCTGTTGTATCCTTTCTTTTTTTTCCAAAAGCCATTTTACAACTACATTTTCTAAATATGATTTATAGTTATTGTTTATTGCATACAAAATAGCAAATGTAACCAGTTTCTTTTAATGCTGCTTTCTAGCTAGTCAAGTTATTATGAATTTATATGCCAGGTTCACAAATGAAAATATTTCAGCAGCCTGTTTTCCCAGTCCATAGAAAGAAAGAATTCCTTTCTGGCTGCCTGTGAACTGTATTTTTAAACTAGTGTGGAGCTAGCTGGAGGCTCTTCTAAAAAAAAAGAAAAAAAAAAAAAAGCAGTGTAATAATAACATTGCAAGCAATGCAATAATACTTAACATATATATGGCACCTCTTCCATAAAAGTCTGCAGTGCCTTCACAATGACTGAAATAACCATTTTTCATAACACCCCTAAGATGCAGATAACAGATACGTGATGAGTACTCAGTAAAGGATGGAGTCACCAGAGGTAATTACCTCTGGTGTACAGGACAACTACCACTTAAAGTCTTCATCAATAATAAATAGTTTAAACAGTAACTTGGTTTCCATCTGGGGATTTGAGTTTTCAGCATGTTGTTCCTGAGCTGGAAGTTGTCCAAGGCATCCAGGTTAAGAGGCAAACTGTGGCTTTCAGAAAAATTGCTGTGAGTGTTAAATGATCAAAAAGGGGTCACGTCCCAACAGTAGGCCCCATCAAAGGATTAGACCTGCATCATCAGGGTGCTCTTTAAAAAACCCCTATCGGAGTATTGGCTCAGTACAGACTTAAAAGGAAGACTGCAGTCTAGTGAATCACCAGCACTGTTTAGTGCAGACTGAGAGTAATGTCACTTAACTTGAAGGATTTGACATGATGAGAACACAAAGTGGTGAGATGTACAGCCTACAACCACCAAGGACTTGTGCTTTCAAAAAACTCATTTTAAATATTGTACTACATTTACAAGGACTGTATTCAACTCCCCACTATGCCAGGCAATCATTATCACTATAAGAGATGCACCTATAGAACTAAGAAGGCCCTTCACGCTGTACTGTGAGATCCTGATACTAACTGCTTATAACATTTAACAACTGGAGTGGTTCAGAGTAACGTTTTTTCTGCTCAGGTGCATCATTTATTTGTTTGTGAAAGTTTAAGGTGTTTCCAGAACTGAGATTACTAATAGAAGAATGTTTTTCCCATATTAAAAAGATAGAACACTAGCAGTTCTTTACTGAGAAACTCTATTGCTTCCAAGCCTTGGAGCTGAAAATTGTAGCTTAACAGGGTATTATATTGTTTTGAAGAATACAGTCTCTTGCTGTTTTTTTAAAACTCAACAAGAGCTGGACCAAACTCTGGCTCAAACCATAAACTGGTGTTTATGATCAGTAGTAACTTACAAACCTGGTAGAAAAATTCTCACGTGTTCCTGACCTTTTCCTGCCAGTGGCCTCAACTTCATACCCTATCTCCTTGTCCAAGGACCACCTCTTATCTACTGGACCCTGAAAAGCTCTAAGCTATGCTAGAAAACATCTTTTTTTCTCATCAATGGGAAGAGGTTGGATCAAAACATAGAGTGGTGAAGAACTGGGGCAGGAGACAGGCAGAGGAGAAGACATGAGGACAGAGGACAAAGGTCAGAGCTAGAACTGGGAACAATTAATTTGCAACAGAAGATCAGGAAAGGAATGTAAACAAGGGAGTGGGAAGTTACTTGAAGGGAGCGGGATTAAGGAGGGAAAAAAAAAGAGGAAGCCTTTGTTCAGCAGCAAAAGGGAATGGGAATCGTCTTTAGGAGTGATGATAGAGGCAGGCACTGGAGAGAAAGGGAGAACGGAGTTGGGAAAGATTCAAGAACTGGGGAGACGAACATAAATAGAACAGATGAAAGAGGAGAGAGAACATTTCCGTCTCCCATGTCCATGAGTCTGAACAAGGACTAAGTAATAAGCTGTGACCTCTCCCAGGAAACTCTTGTTTTTTCCAAACTTACTTAAATGGCAACTCTTGATACAGCTCAGTGGAAATTCACCCCTTAGATTTCAAAGTCTTTTTCGCCCTCTCAAACTTGCATAAGTAAAGCTTTGTTAAAAGCATGGTAATACAGCTAAGCTATGAACACAGATTTTAGGAAATGACAGAGTCCACAGTGACTATTTCTGTTAGACTTTGCCTGGTTTGGGGTTAGGGTTGTGGGGGTTTCTTTGCTGTTGGAATGAATGGTTTATATTAAGTCCTGGCAGCTATATAGGGAGAGAGAAGGAAATCTATAACTATTTGGGGGAAAAAAGAAAAAAAAAAAAAAAGGCAGAAGCTGAAATAGAAACAGCAGAGGAGGGGAGAAAATTGGAATGGGTGCAAGATTTTCTGAACTATATTGTTGGTCATAATTGAACCCAGGCCAGTGAAGATTGAAAATGATAGTCATCTTCTGGCCTATGAAAAGCTTTAAGTTTTGCTGGAAAGCAAAGCATATTTTTCTTCCTGACAGGAAACAGCACTCTGAAATGAAGCTGTATGTGTATGGAATATGACCTTTTTTTTTTGTCAAAGGACAACTGGGACATTGTGAATTCCATATGATGAGACCAGAAGCACAGACACCACATCTAGTTTTGGCATGCAAGGCACACCTTTGAGGGGAAAAACGATGTTGATTGCCAGTGACCCCTTTCTGGAAGGCTACAGACCACTTCCCTGGCTCTCGATACTAGTGCTGGACCTGACACTACTGCAGGATAACTGCAAACCCCTTGCATACACTACTCAGAAATTACTGAAATATGGTCTTTGGTTTAATTCTTTTACTAAATAAAAGGCATAACCTAGTCTGCTTTGCTAAAGCTCTTCTTAAACTTGCAATATCTTTGCTTCCAGACAACAGAGATTTACAGATGTGTACAAAAAAACAACAATACCTGACAGCAAACTCCTCCCTCTTGTACCATCACCGTTGCTGGGATGCCTTTTAGCATCCTGAGGGAGAGTGTGTCTTTCCAGTCCTTCGCTTGCTCAGCTCAGCCCCTCTGATGTGGTTGGTGATTCGTCTCTTTTTGTTCTTCCTGAAGAGCCTGTTTCTTTGATGACAGTCTTTGATGTTCCTGTTCAGATTCAAAGATACTGCCTTTTTCTACCATAAAAAGCAAGTCTTAAAGCAAACCGAAGGTCATAGTAATAAATAGAGTTCATAAAATCAAACAAAATTAATTAAGATTGCATAGACAGATTTCTCACAGTCTCTAGTGCAGTGGAAAATCACTGATAGTTTAGGAATTTTTCTGTGTATGTTTTTGAATTTAGGGTTGAGATTTTTTTTTACTAGTATATGTTTACACAATTTAGATAAAATTAAAATTATTACAGTTTCTATGAATCATTTCAGATGGTATTCACTGCTTTATTACAGTCATTATGACGATAGTGTAGTCTCTAAGTGATGTAACTTACCTTATTGAAAGACATAATTACTGCTGTTGAGAGTATTTGTATAAAGGGAGGAGAGATCTCCTAATAATGTCCCCTGATTTTTTTTCTCCTTGGGAAACCCTCCAAATCATTTCTTCCCGGTGCCTGGAGGATTTACCCAAACTCTGCAGTAGCACAATAGTGACAAAATGAATGCAAATCATAAGTAGGTACCTCCAGAATCTGTCATTGCTTTTATTGGTCAGATACTGCCATTATGGTGAAGCAAAAGTCTTCTCCTTCTAAGGCACTGAATTTTCAGCTGTGGCAGTAGTTTCAGCCATAGAAAGTCACAGTGCTCAGGGTTGAAACTGGGCTCTGTGCAGAGCGGCGTGCCAGTCACTGCCTTGGCTGCTGGGATTATTCCCCCTCAGTTATTCTTAAATGGTGTCATATACTGTTCCTCTTGAATCTTAAAGCAATGAAAGATGCCATTAATATAATAGACTCCTTGACTTTCTTGAGTTTGAATGATCATAAAATTCATTCCTCAGTAGGGATTTTTAAACTGTAATGAAGAATTAAAAAACCTAGCTGCATGTCTAGGAACCTGTCAGATTTTCCTAAGCTCTTTCGTCTATGAGGTAGGAAAGGGCAGAGAGTTGAGCTGTTAAGAGCTAGAAGAGCTAGAAGATTCCTCAATAGAACTCTCTCGGGTCTACACAGGCCAGTAAGCTGCAAACAAGGAAACAAAATGCATGCTTGGAGACCACTATACATTCATTATGTCACTCTACAGATGTTTTCCACAGGAAGCACCAAATTAAGATTTCAACCATTCTGACCAGTGTTATGACATTTTAGAGGATGAGTTAGGGGAAATGTGGGTGCAATTTCTAGAACAATATGGTTGTCTATAGAAAGTTCATGGTTAGAGTCATTAATAGTAAATTTAGGCTTGTAATTTCTATGGCAAAAGAAAACCCAGCTCTTCTAAAAAGCATCAAACAGTTAAAATTTTGTCCCTGAGGAGTCTGACACAATTGTGTGGGGTATTGAGAACATGTTAGCTATTAGCCATAGTTCTATTCAGAGCATGACTCTATAAATGATATTGCAACAGCTTTGTTCAGGAGAAAAGAGAGGGAAGATTCATAATTCCCACTGTAGGATTCACTGAAGAGAAAGTGGAACTTAACAATCAAGCCTCAGCCTGCCTTTTACTTGGGGAAATGAAGTATCCATTTAAGCCAGATGCTTTGAGGGATGCGAATGTTAAAGTTCAGACTGACTCTCTAACAATATTGATTGCAATATGTATAAATAACTGGCAGCAGTTACACCGTGATACTAACTCTCACAAGACTCTTATCTCAGCAATGCCTCTGCTTGTCATCTTTCTGTATCTTTGAGGATTTAGGTTGGGAATTTCAACCATGGAGGGTACAAGACAAGTCTTGTTCTTGCCCCAGCTCAAGAAGATTGTAAAGGTGGTCTGAGGTCTTTCAGATCAGGGTAGATAAAGGAGACCATAGGGATTCAACTGAGTGCAGGGAATAGGCCTCTTTTTTTTAAAGCAGGATACAGGGGAAGTGGGAAATGGGATAAAATGAGATCTGAGGAAGCATCAAGGGCATATGGTAGAAGAGGCGGAGAAAGAGGTGGACAGGTGACGGTTCCTCTGCCTGTGCGTTGACTGGTGAGAAGATAGAGGGAAAGAGACAGGCAGACTGGGCTAATGCCTGCAGCCTTTCAAAACCCTCACCTCTCCCTCTTGCCAGTACTGTGTGCACACACAGCATGACAGAATCTTGTTAAATTATTGGTGCTATTTTACCCTAACTTTTCCGTGCTTTACTTTGCAGCCCGAATAGGTACTTTTACAATGGTCTCTGCAACACTGAGAGAAATTGTATGAGACAAGTTGCAAAAGCCCTCAGTGAGCACCCACAGGCATGCAGGCAGTTAATTTCCTAGTTATCTCAGACGCAGGTTTAAAGGGGGAGAATAATAAAGCAGAATGGCTAAAGACTCACCAAATAAAAGAAAAGCAAACAAATCCATAAGTAAAGCTTTCCTGGTGGCTTAGAAATATAGCTTCTAGGGTTGTACAATAGTTAATGTATACTTTCTCTTTGACTGTATTTCTGTTATTTTTGTGCCAAATTCTGCAATTTTTCTGGCAATAACACAAAAAGGGAGCACCTGCTTCTAATTCAAAAAAACCTGTAAATTCTTGTCTTAAAAATAAAACATTCTGAGAGTAAGGCATTTTTCTATCACGTATTGTTTTCCTTTGTCAGTTTACAATGTTATATTTAGGTTTTTCAGTGTTTTCTTCCTTTTTCCTTTTTTTTTTTTTTTTCCTAGGGCGGGGGATGTTTGTTGGTTTTTTTCCCTGGGGGTTTTTAGAACTTGAAAGTAGGAAATCCTTAGGTAAGGATATGTATTATTCTTGACCAATGAAATGTCATTCAGATCTGGTTGAAATATGAATTATTTAAAAAAGCTAATTGCATGCTGTAATGTGTGTTGTTTGGGAAGATTCTGCAGTATGTTAAAATTAATGAGTGTCTAGAAATGCTCTGCAGAGGCTGGCTCACTAGCTTGATCAGTATCTCTAGCACCAGCCACATCACCAGTGCCTGGCTGCTTCTTTCAGAAGCGGCTATTATGGAAAAGATTATGAAATAAATAAACCTACTGTGTTTAGTACACATCTCCCTGGACTCAAAATATATCTGCAGTGCCACTATCTCATCTCATCTCATTTGGGTCACCCCTGGCACTCTGCCATATTCTGGTGGTTGAGGAAAAATGTACAGAGTTCTCTGGGTGACAGTGAAAGTCATCATGGGGAGGTTTCGACATCCCTCACTTCTTATCTATGTGTGAGTGTTAAGTGTGGGAGAAGGCCAAATGGTCAAGTCCATTGTTGGACTTGATTCTTCTGCATCATCCCTTGGAGAAACAGTGTTCTCCTTTATCAGCTGACTTTTGATTTAAGCCACGGCCCTACAAAGGGCTTTGGTATATTTAAGTATAGGCTGCCCAGAGAGGTGGTGGAGTCT
>JAOXNO010000001.1:42050637-42063987 GCA_028565335.1 Limnodromus scolopaceus
TAGTTAGAAGAGGCCCAGCTGAAAAAGTAAAATTACTGAACAGAAAATTAGTTCTGTTTTACCTCAAACCAGGACAGCTGTTTATGAGCAAGTATTCTGCAAGATATCTATTCTGGAGGCATGTAATTCAAACACTCCTAATGATAAATCCTGAGTTTGTTATAGGAAGGTGTGCCACACTTTAGTTGAAAAGCCAAGCTTCTGAAATACAGGTTGTTCCAGTAATTAGGCTATGTGATCTTAATTCACATACAAATTTTAATGGACAGCTCCACTTCATAATGCTTTCACCACAGGAGCCAGGTCTTGGTAATATATACGTTCCACATACCAAGGAGATAGCTAAGGATTCCTAGAAAACCATGGAAAAGGTATTTTCCATCCTATTAATCTTCAAATCCTGTGGAGCAGCCAGAATTCATGGTGTAGATGCAGAAATCCCTTGTCAGTGTAGGAAGCAATAGTAAACATAACACTGCTCATTACAGTTTTTTGAAAGATTGTTGGAGGTCATTTAGTCCAACTCATCCCCCCAGAGGGCAGGACTGCTGCCAACACCAGGTCAGGTCAGCCATGGCTTTGTGTAACTGCATCCTGTAAACCTCCAAAGTTGGAGATTTCAGAGTTTACCTGCACAGCTTGACAGAGTGCTACACTGCAAAGTTTCTTCCTAGTGAAAAGTTTTTCCTAATGACAATCTTAACCTTCCTAAATCCTTTTTTTTTTACTACCCTTCAAGTAGTTGTTGCCTACTATTATACCAACCCTTAGACTCTTCAGCAGACTAAAGACTTTGCAACCTTTCCTTGTAGCCCAGGCCTAAGAACACCTTCTTAGTCCCCCACAAGAATCTCTCCAGCAGGTGGTCCAAAAACTGGATTCATTTTTCCACATGCAGCCTCACAATCTACAAGCAGAGGGAAATAACAACTTCCTCGTATCTCTTGGTCACCTTCTCCCAACACAGCCTGATCTGCATCTTACCTTATTCACAGGAAGAGATTGTGTTCAACCTACACTTCTTTTCAGCAGGACTGCTACTCATCCTTTAATTATGTGCAAGCTAATGCTCTCCCTAGAGCAAAAGTTTACTTTTGCCTTTGTTGAACATCATGAGGCTTCTGTTGGTCCATTTCTCAAGTGCATCAAAGTCCCTGTGGATTCAAGTTCTGCCATTCATTGTGCAAGTCTTTCCCCCTAATTTAGCATCACTGATAAATTTGGAGGTGGTGCATCCTGGGTCATCACCTAGGTCATTGATTAAGATATTGAACGATATGAGCAGGGGTTTAGGCCTTTGGGTACTCTGCTTATTGCTGGACATCAAAAAGATGCCAAGCCAGTCATTGCCACTCTTTGAGTCTAGAGGTACAGGCAATTTTTGGTCCATCTAACTGTCATTTCTTCCAGTCCACACTTCCCCAGCTGCCAAACAAAAATGCTGTGGGATATAGAGTAATAAGGTTTCCTACAGCTGAGGCATATCACATCTGCAGGCCTCCCCTTATTCACAGAGACAGTCATTTTCTTGTAGAAGGCAATCAGGTTTGCCAAACATCACTTGCCCTTGGTATATCCATGCTGATTACTGCTTTAAACTTTTTGTTCTTCACGTTTGGAAATGCATCTGAAAAAGTCAGGCTGCGTGAACTTTCCAGGGACTGAGGTGAGACTGGATGGTCTATAAGTCCCTGGACCTTTGCTCTTACCTTTCTTAAAGATGGCACCCAGAGGTGCTATGCAAACCATCCAGCGAAAGCAGGTGGGAGCCTCAGGGAGATCTGTGTTTCTCTGTGAAGGGCAGGGTATCCTGGAACTGGTTTGCCCTAACAGAAGGGTCTGAGCCTGGGAAAGCATCATGGTCCTGGCAACATCCAGAGAGCTCTTGCTGGCCCTTGAAAATCTTGAGAAGGTAGTGTAAGTCTCATGCCAGACCATGCCCATGTGTGCACAGGTATTTATCCTAGCTGACTGTGCCATTTCTGTGCACTCATACTAGCTTTAGGCTTCTCAATTATACTTCTGAATTAACAGGACAGGTCACTGCATACATAATTCCTCCAGTAGATAATCCAGAACTCACCATTTAATCAGTGTTTTAGCTCAGCTTCATTCTCAGTGTTTAGCCCTCTTAGGGGAATATCGGTTATAAAGGAATCTTAGTGCCCTGAGCTCAGGAATCACTCCCTTAGGCAGTGTGACTCGTCCTGCTGAGTTCAACTGGAAAATTATTTTGTTGCATAAACCAGCAAAATATGATTCATATACTGTTAATACTCAGCTGCATGTTTGCAATTTGAGCACTTAATGAATTTCAGTTCAACAAATTAATTGCCAGTTTGGTCTGAAAAGGTTTCAGAGATCCTTGGGAATAAGAAAGAACATAATTCAGTTCCCTCATCTGCGTGGAGCAGCACATGACGTCTGCAGCTACAGCTGTCATTAGAAAAAAAAAAGTTTTTTCTATTTAGAACAGCCATCATCAAACAAAACCATTCAGAGGTGAAGTCACATGCTAAGAATGCTTTTGCTAATTATTGCTGGGCATTAATGCAAAGAAGATAATTCGTGTCAGCCACAGCAATCAACTCTCTACTTGAAAACAGCCACAGAGCCACAAAGTTTTGAAACTGCAAGAGCCTTTTAAAAGAATTTTTAGGAAAATATTTGAAGACCGTTTTGTTTGGAGGTAGTTGCATTTGGAAGCGCCTCAGTGGTTGAGGTCTTTAGTTTTGCAGCTAGCACACTGTGAAAAACTTCTGGGCCACCAGAGGCTCCCTGCAATGCAGGCCCTGAACTGCTCATCCTTGATCCTTTGGCTTCAGTGGCAGTATGGGGAATAGCCACACAGAGAGCACGAGCAGAGGCAGCCGGGCTTGTGAAAAGGCTACATTTCAAGCTGGCGAGCGTTGACAGAACAAGTTCAGGATTCCCCCCCAGACTTAAGTTGTTTCTAAACCGCAACCTTAAGAACTTCCTTCTGTCTCTCGGACAACATTGCTACAAGGGATAACAAACACAAAAGGCTAATAGAGAATTTTGGAGAGTGTCACCAAAAGGCCAAATTAAATCAGTGGGGGAAGCATTGTGCGGCTTTGTACATCCTGAGTTTCTGGATCCTGTTAAGAGAAATGCAGGAAGAACTCCATTCCAGCATGGATGCCACTGGAACGATGTTAATTGAGGGCATGGATCATGAAAAATATTGCCAGCTCTGTCACCTGTTACAAGTTGTTGATTTTTATGGGAAATGAGAACTACAAACGTGTGTTTGTGGACAAGCATTCATGTTTCTCTCTTGGCATAAAGGGCTGAGAATAGAGGTGAAAAAGCCAAGGAATGAGAAGAATACAAAAGATACCCACACATCTAGTGAATATTATCTTGTTCAGTAAGTGACATGCTAATTTCCTCTTTGAGTATTACATACCGTGCCCTTGCTAAAGTTTATTATCAAGTAAATTAAACTGGAACTTGCAGCCTTAGGTATATCAGTCAGTCCAGGGAAAAATGCATTTCATTATTATTTTTTTTTAAACAGAAAGAAAATTTGACTTTATTTTCAAAGAAGTAGTCAAGTGGAGTGATGCATGCTGTCTATGCTGTGGTTTAGGTGGTTTATCATGCAATTTTGTGTCTCTACATGAGGTTGCTTAGAAGTTAAAGCAAATTAGCAAAAAGAAAATAAAAAATTCCAATTTCTTAAAAGCTTGTCACTTTCATTGTACATCAACTGGCTCTTTAAATAAAGCAATGTGATGGATGCAGGAGGAATTATGTAAACTTTGCCCCTTGTCTCTGAGCTATTCCTGAAGATAAAGTTCTGCTTTACTTACTATGCTGATTTCAAAGGAATACGGCCACGTGTTCACAAAACTATGATCTAAACCTTTAGCTTTCATGTATGAGACTTCAGAAGAGAGTAAGAAAGCTTGTGTCTCAAATTCTAAAAGAAGATAATTTAGTCACTGAGAGTTCATAGTGTTTATGCGGTAGTTTCATATATGTCCTACAGTTAGAAACCCAAAAGACCCAAACAAGAGTTTTCAAACCAGCAATTGTAAGTCATTCCCTTTATTTCAGCCTGACTGCAAGACATGCTGTTGTCTTGGTAATTTACAACTACATTTTCAGAGTTCCTCCAGTAATCATATTTGTATTAATTTATTTGGACTTCATCCGAGGTAGGTAGGATAATGTGTGTGAGGGAAGGCAGTAAAGTGTTTGGCATAGAGGCAATGCCAGTTATCTGGCTGTTGTGATATTCAGTGTTCTTATTATGTATCAATCTGCCATCAGCAGGTTATAACAAATCCGATTCCCTAAATTCTGTAAGGAATCAGTAATTCCTTAAAATCAAATTGTTTTGCAGACTCTCAGAATGCTTCCTATCTGTTCAATAGGGTATGCAAGAGAATTTCTCTCCAAAAAAAAATTTAAATAGTCCTTGAAAACATGACACTGAAAAATGAAGCCTGTGTCGGGTGGTGGTTTTGGGTTTTGAGGTGGTTTGTTGGTTTTTTTAATGTAAAATTTCATAAAAAATAAATAAATTGCTTGCTGCAGCCATTGCTGAACTCACTGATGGCTCTGTGTGGGTGTTTCTTATTGTGGTTATGCAAAAGAAATCACGAGTCATAGGCAAGTGCAAGAAGGCAGTTACTGGAGGCACTGACACTGAACCGGGGAATGGCAGAGTGCTGCAGGCATGGGGGAGAGCTGTAATTCTCTGACATTTTGGCTCCTTGCTCTTCCTGCAGTCTTTCACTTGAAATGTTGCTTAAACGGTGAAGAGAACAGCTGCAAATTAGAAAGAGGAGCTGGGACTGAACTAGGAGAAAATACAAAAATAAGATGGATTAGGTAAAATGAAGAAACAGAAACTGAGGAACATGCTGATAATGATATGAGAATTATAGTGATATTTGATTAGGGACCAGTTTATAACAACCCCCAAACCTACCGTATGATTTGCCCACCTGTAGCAGCTGTGATGAAGGATAATGTTTTCCCACCTCCTTTTCATTCAAGTGTGACAAACAGGATCAGCAGCAAAGCCGTCTTTGGAACAAGTTTCTCATTCCACTAATCCATCAGTGTTATCTTCTGAGCTGCTTCCTCCTCCTGTGAGCCTGCAGCAGATGTAGTTATGTTGCAAAAAAAGCACAGAAATCACTTTGCAAGTCATTTCTATCAGTACCATCAGCTCACTTAAGAAATGCAACCCTGACCACTTGTCTGAGCAGTGCCTCCCTCCATCCTAACTCATGGTCAGTGAGGTATCAGCAATGACAGATGTCAACAGAAGAGAGACAAAAATTGCCAAAACCCCAGGACAAATTAAAAAATGAGCAGCCAGCTGGATGCTATCGAAATAAAAGGCAATAGGGTTAAAACAGGAAATGGGAGCACATGAATCTTGTGGTCATAGAGATGTGCGGGGAAAGAGTCAGTGGCCAAGAAAGTAATTATTACTGTCCCTGCTTTGAGTGAATAGATGCAATAAATAAATGGGAAGATTTGGTATTGCCACAACTTTGGTCAGGAGTTTAACTGATGCATATATGGCTATCCTAGGAAGTGTGAAGATCCTGGGCATTATGAATGGATGCAGATGTGCTGGTCCTCTGTTTCGTGGTTAATACACCAAGGAACTGTTCCGTCTTTCAACCCAAGTTTACTGCAACATTTCTGATCTTGTTACAGAATAAAAGGGTTGCTCAGTTCCAGGCCTCGGTGATAGGGAATCAGAAAACTAACAGAAGCAATGACATTGATTCATTACAGTACCTTAAAGAAATACGTCACTTTCTGGATGCTGGTTTCTATCTCTGTTTGTTGTGAGGATTCATCAACAGTTATGTTTATCTCTCTGCCAATCATCTGATAGCATTGACGGGGAATGGCGATGCTACCTGTTATTACTAATAAATATGAAGGTGTCATTTTTTTTTGTCATTGCAAGAAAAACAAGTTCCCTTGGATAGAATTATATCCGATTTTGTTTTCAGACCCACCAGGGCTTTTTATTTATTCCAGAAGTCACATTGACAGACCCATATAGTAAAACTTGAGTTAACAAACAAGGGAAAAAAAAACCCTTTCCATGCAAAAATCATCTGAATACAGAGCTATGGCAAGTAATGCTGAGACTAAGCTCTTCCGTCTGCACTGCTCATGGCTAACTCCTGCTCCAGGCAGTAACTAATAGCTTGCAGTTTGGCCTTGACTTTCTGGGATAGTGGAACAGTGCTTAAAGCACATTTGAAGTAGAAGGAAGAGGCATTAAGATGCTGACGCATACCCCTGAACCTCAGGTAACAAATGCCAGCCTGTGTCTGTGAAACACATTAAAGAAGCTTCAGGGCTGCTGTCACTCATGCTGTCTGCCTGCTCCAAAAGTGCCATTAGGGCTGTTGGGGAGAAGATGAATGGAGTGGCTCTTCAGCAATTTCTGGTGACTTAGCATTGGGGTGGAGGTATGGCATAGAACTGGGGCTCTTTTATGCCATGGTGATAACTTGGTTGCTTATTTAGCCAGTAAAAACTGGAAACAGAGGCTCATCATCTGCCTGTCAGAGTTTGAATGCACTCAGTGGGCTTCAATATAATGGAAGGGGCAGCGTCAGCAAACTTTCACAATTTGAATAATCTTGAAAAACAAAGCACATGCTTTTCCCATATCTTTCAATGAAGTGGCAGTGTAGCTGCCAAATTTAGCTCTCTTTTGTGATGACATATATGCCACCAACATTCACATTGTCACTATAATCTTCAGATTTGCTAATTGATGCCGCTGGGGGCAGTTAGATGAGGGGCTGACAGTCAGAGTCTGAATTCTTTCCACAGCGCTTTGTTCAGAGGGGGAGTCAAGGAGATGAACCTGTGTCCTGTGTAATATTCTCCAAGAACAATGTGTAGATCAAAATATGTTAGTCTTACAGTTTTCTGACTGCACTTTTCTTCATGAAATTATTCTCCTTATTGCTGCCAAAAGCAGAGGTGGAATGTTGGTAGAAGGGTGGTGCAGAGCCCAGAAAGCAGGGTACTCTGCACGCTTTGGGCAGCCTCACTTTCTATTCTGCAATGTTTCCTTTAATCCTCCAAGCTGTGCAAAGCCGGGTTTTCTCTTTTACTGCAAATGGAGTGTACATACACCATTTTGAGATAAATATGTGCCAGAAAAATCAAAGCATTTTAATACCCACGTCCACCAGACTAATTTTTATGGCATGGCAATGTTTGACAGATAGAAAAGTTGGGGTTTTTGTTAAGAACTTAAGAAGTGAAAGGGAATAAGCTTACAACAAACCTTTTCTCTGAAACTGCAGGCTGCTTGGGAGACTGACAACACGGAAAGTAAGCTCTGTGCTGAATGACTGTAAATTCTGGGAAAACAAGTATGTGACTTGGTAAGGAATAAAGGCAAAAGTAATGCAGCATTTCAGCCTATTTTTTCAGTCCATTAATGTTCCCATTTATGTTCTCATTTATGTAGGTGGTGATCTCCTATAGTTTTCACAACTTGACGCACAGCATATTGCTGTGCAGATGGGACAAATAACCATGGTAAGTAGCAACAGAAGTGACTAAAAGCCTTAAACATCACACGGCAAAAAATATTTTCTCCATCTTTGTATATACCTGGGCACTATGTATATATTCACATGCTGTTACCAAAGATAATCATGTGATAACCCACAGCCCTCTATGACAATCTTTATAGCCATGTGATTTCTGCATGCAAGTTTCACCACACAGCTTGCACTGACTTGTTTCTACATCTCCTTAGGCTGTGTTTCCATCATTCCAAATGTGCAATAGCAGATAGAGTCCCTACCCACCAGGTTTTTCTTTTTCTTTTCTCTCTCTTCTGTGAATTAACATTCCAGGCAAGTGTCTTTGTCACAAAGAAAAAATGGAAGAAAAGGTAACTCGTCTGTGGGGAAGTCCAATTCTATTCTCTTGGTTAACAAGAAAAAAAAAAGAATTTTACTTACTTTACTTACTATTTCTCAACCATATTTAAAAAGCAGAGTGATAATCCATCCGTGATAGATTGCAATGTGTCTCTGTTCCCAGATTTATAAATAGGAATTCATAATGGAAAAGTTGTTATAAAGTATAGTTATCTCAGACACATGGTCCTAATCAACAATGCATTAATTAGCAGTACTGGAAAATGTATCAGGAGATATATCTTTATTTTATCCTCAAATTTTACTCTTGATGTCCTTGAAGTCACTCAACAGCATCAGCAGCAAAGCAGACATTAACCCAAATTTTATGGGTGTATGATCCATAGTGGTCATTTTTCTGAAAAATAATTAATTAAATATTACATAAGCCATTAATTTCCAGGGAAGGGGTGTAGTTTCTCATTAAGAAAGGCTTAAAATTCTCATATTTCCTTCTTGAGAGTGTAATCCTACAAGTTATTAGCTGCTAGAAAGACTGGGGCGTGGAGACCTCATGTGCCTGGTGAGCAGCTCTGTACAGGCCATATCCGAAGCATCCATCCTCTCTGGGGAGCTGCTGTGCTGTCTGAACGGTCCCCTTCTGCTTCAGAGCCTGGGTTTGGACATAATAAATGGGACTTATTTTTACAGCCATCATCTTTCAGTCTCCAGAGTTAACAAGAAGTCCTTCCAGGCATATTTGTAGGAAAGCAGGGCATTCAGAGCCAGGCTTTGTTCATTTGAAAATGAAATGAATTAGGCAATGTGCTCTAGATGTTTGTCCCAAAGGCTAGTATTATTGCTGTTTAACCAATGACTGTCATTTACTGAAATACCAAACCACATATTTAATTTTAATGTTACTGTCACATCTGAATTGATAAGTTAGGTATGTAAATTTGATTTCAAATGAGAAATTAAATGGCTAATCAGCTGATCATTACATTCATAGCATGTCATTAGCATTTTAGGTCTTACATTATTATTTCTCTTTGACTACTGAGTAGTTTTACTCTCACAGCATGTTATTTAACCCAATTGCTGTTTTTCTTGTTATATTTAATTAAAACTTGTGAAAAAACATTTACAAGAGAAACAACCAAAATTACTGTTTTAAAATAGCCTGGTGCATCCCTTGCAGAGGTAGAAAAACACCAGATAAACATGTCTGTGGATGTAAGATATCACACATACTGCCTTCTGCCCACATTTCATTCTATTCAAGTAGAACTTTCATATCTGCTATTGTTTGAGTGTTAAATTTACATGAATGATGTAAAGCAAGTCAAAGACAATAATGACTTGATTTTTACTTTTGCAGTGTTTGTGCTTTGGATTGGTTTCTGTTCTTTTGAGTGTTCATCATATGCCTATACTACTGGCTGGTCCATTGAAAAGATAAGAGGTTACTTCTGCAGCACTTTAGGGGAGATTTTTCTTATACCCAGTTCTCTGGTTTGATCTTCAACTTTCAGTCTTCAGATGATTGCTCTCTGTGGGAGGCATTTACACATTGTTGGGGTTTTTTTCCCTTTAAATTATTTCTTCTATTGTGGATGAGAATGCTGAGGAGAACATTTAAGGCTCTTATAAACCAATAACTAGTCTATTTTTCAAGAGGGAGATCAGTGTAGAGGAAGTTTGGAGAGAATATACCTTATCAGAACTCTTTTTGCTTAGAAACTCCAGCAGTTACTGGCTTGGAATCTGATTTGGCATTTAGTGAGGTGTAACTTCTTTATACATGAAAACCCCCACACACTTGATAAGTCAACGTAGACAGCTCACATGTCTTGAAATTCTAGCATATAAATGCCCTGAAAGTGTCATTTTCTCTAAATGTGGAGCAGAGCAGGATTTCTTTTTGCCATTGCAGCTCTGGGCTGCTGTGATTGTGCACAGTCTACATGCCCACACTGGATGGGTTGTGTGTTTCTCCAGTTCTCTTCCTACCCCTTGATCCGACCAGTTGAAAGACTAAGCTAACCAGTTCAGATGCATGAGGGACAAGGCAGAGCAGAGAAAAAGACACTGGAAACATGGGAGGCAGAGTGAAGAACTCAAGCTGTGAGTTGGACTGGGGAGCAAAATTGGGAGTTTGGCATGGAGCTTCTGTCAGAGACACTTAAATGTCTTTGGGCAAGACCAGAAACCCCTGGGAACAGTCAATGTTTTAGGTCTCCCAAGCAGCTCGGAAAGCAATCTAGGAACCGGTGAAATCAGAAAAAAAGAGAAATAGGTCTGAAAAGAAGCTTCAGTGCCAGAAGGAGAGCAGCAACTGCTCAGGCAGCAAGAGTGGGGATCACGACTGAAGGAGATAACAGGAACAGACACAAAGTTTTGAAGACAACTGGAAACCTATGGTGGAAGAAAAGGAAAATTTAATTGAGCTACCAGAAAGGGAAAACGAGCCTGGTTAACAAGACTACTGGATGAGAGAAAAGATGTGGCAGTGGGCAGTACTGCAGAAGAGTAGAGGAGGGTTGCCTATGTAAAAGGACCAGGAGTAGGATGAGAAATTAGAGCAATTCAGGGACTAGTGAAGTGAGGAGATGTGTCTTTGAAGCAATCAGGCAAAGGGCAGTGGCAGGATGAGGAGGATGGGTCCACTGAATCAAGCTTGGAGCTTGGAGGTGGGAAACAAAGCTTCAAAGTCTGTTCCCATTCAAGCACACTTTTCTATAGAGCCTGGCACTGGACTCGAGATCCCAGGGCCTCTTTCTGTACTGTTGCTTCCAGTGATGGCCAGCTGTACATGCATTTGCACCATATGCTACTCATACCAGTTTGCTCTATTTAGACTAGATAATAATAAAGATGTGGCGGTATGATCTCCTTTAAGTGTAATTGCACGTAATCAGTGCACTTGGGAAGGACCTAATTCATGCTAAGACCTCCAACACCAGATATGCATTAGGGTTAAATGAATGCACATATGTTACAACATATTACAGTATATAAATACGCTATGGTGGTGTTCCACACTGACACCTGGTTGACACACGCTGCTTTGCTGTCTGTGATAGACAGTCCTAGTTCTTAGGCCAAATATGCTCATATCTACATCAGAAGCCCCACCCTTAGTCCCCAGATACCTATACCTGTACCAGTAATTTTCCTACTCTAGCTAAGTCTCGTAAGACTTAACAGTGCTGAATAACTACCTATCTTACAACTAAATTTTGTCAAGATTCACAAATTGCCATTCTTTTGCCTGTCTTTTTTGATTAGGTATCTTTTTCAGAGCCTACCTATTAGATTAAGCCTTGGACAGCACAGAGTGCCACTGCCAAAGGCATTGCCACCAGTATTTTTCCAGAATTCCAGTCTCTAGAACATGCACTCGTGTGTAGGAAATTTGGCTTAAATTAGTTAATCAGCCACTGTACTGTAATGACTTTAATGAACAGCATTCTTTGGCTGAAAAAGCTCAGTGGTTTCTGTTGAATTTGCTCCATTCTGACTAAAGTAGTTAAAGCATTCACCTGGAGTAGGATCAGAACTCAACTCCCTTGGTTTCATACCTATTGCCCATAAGTGCATGTCCATGAATGTCCATCTGTTAGGTTTGAAACTTTTTCTGTTTCTCTAATTCAGCAAATAAGTATTTATTTCATGCAATGTGCAGTAGGTTCCAGGGAGGGTTTGTGAATCAGCAAGTCTGTGAATCTTGCTCTTAGCTGTTGTGCAGGGAGCATGAGACTGTAAAAGCCTGTAAATGGACTGGGGACAGTCTGTGGAGTCTGGGATGTTGGTCTATCCGCCGTTAAACCAGTGCTTTGCACTGATTCTCATTGCTTTCATTTTGCACTGATTTTCTCATTGCCTGACCTGGGATGTGCTCTGATTTGCAGTAGTACTACATGCACTTCACTGTAATTGATGCAGTATCAGCTAAACTTGGGGTGGATACAGTAGTGTGGAAATCTGAGTATTTTGAACATTTAGGCTCTGGGGGTTCAGATTGAGCACCCAAATGTTGGGAGGGCTCCAAGCCTGGGCTTTTTGGCTGTCAGATGGAATTAACACCACTCCTGGCAGCTCCCAAGGTTGCCCTGAGCAGTGTGTGTGTGAAACATCCAAATGGTTTTGTGAAGAGCATCAGAGAAAAGCCTTTAAGGAGATTAATCTTCAGAAGAGTTTATTTTATGTGTAGTGCCTGAATCCAAAACCTGAAAAATGAGGAGAAACCAAAACAGACACAGTCATCTCATTAAGTGAGCTCTGTCCATTCTGAATATGGCAGGTTCAGGTAGGAATAAAAAATAGTATGTAATTGTTTAACTGGAGAATATATCGTCATGTAGATGTACATAAGGTTGAGTACTCTAGCATTAATTTCCACGTTTCTGAACTTTGGAGTGTTATACTCCATGACCTTTTAATGTAATTTTGTATGTAATTTTTATATATGACTTTTAAAATCTGACAGATGGCAAGCTTTTGCAATTATTATCCCTTTATTTCATCAGAATGAGACCTAGTAGATTGTAGAATAAATTCATAAGGGTTCGTTGGTTGCTTCAGTGGTTCTGTCGGTTAAAACTGTAGGGTACAATACACTGTAAAGGACAATTCTACAGTGGTAAATTAGAGGACTATGACTTCATAGGTTTTTGGTTTTTTTCTATTTGTGCTTTGTGTGGTTCTGGGAAAGGGAATTAGCTTGTCTCTGTATTATGTTGCTGCTCTGCCTCAGGGAAAGACTGGACCTGGGCAGGATAAATTAATTTTCATTTAGATTGTGTCTCTCTCCCTTTCTCCTGGCATCACATTTGAAGTTCCTGCGTTGTGTGATCAAAAGGCACGTGATGCAGAGAGTCAGTTCGCTCTGCTACCATCAGCAGGACTCTGTACAACACAGATGGTACTAGGGATTATGGAGATACCGTCTGACCAGTAAAGAGAAGAAAAGCATCCGGTCTTTAATAAAATGTTTGTATCAGTGGGAGTGAAGAAACATTTGATCAGTGTAGACAAGGTAAAACTTAGTAAAAAAGCTTAAGGATTAACTTTTAAACTCTATCTGATGTGGAAAAATGAAAAAGGAAAATGTTTATCTTCTGAAATCAAATGCATTTTCTTCCCAGGGCACTGAATGTTGCCATACAGCAAAATCTTCATTTGGCTGACATGCACTGCCTTACTCCAGGAATATTGCCCTAAAACAGGTTAGCCAGAGAGAATCAGGATTCCCAAAATTTGTCCCTGCCTATTCATTGTTATTGGAGCTAAGCAATGAAATTGAGAGCACCTGATGTATGATCTGGTTTTCTCCCTTCCCTTCCCTTCCCTTCCCTTCCCTTCCCTTCCCTTCCCTTCCCGTCCCTTCCCTTCCCTTCCCTCTCCTCTCTTTCTCCCTCTTCAGGTAAACACTGCCCTTCAGTTGCAG
>JAOXNO010000001.1:42064719-42077424 GCA_028565335.1 Limnodromus scolopaceus
CTTCCCTTCCCTTCCCTTCCCTTCCCTTCCCTTCCCTTCCCTTCCCTTCCCTTCCCTTCCCTTCCCTTCCCTCTCCTCTCTTTCTCCCTCTTCAGGTAAACACTGCCCTTCAGTTGCAGTCTCCCTCTAGCAGCTCTCTGGACCCTTTTTTCTTCTGTAAACTCAGCACATTCAGGTTTGGGTCCAGCTGGCAGTACTGTTGGCACATGAACTCTCAGTCCTGATGTGCCTGGAGTTGCCTGAAGGAAGGAAGTGCTGCTGTCCGAATAAAGTAAGTAGCAAGGGATAATCTTGGCAAATATAATTACTACTAACACTGTGAAATCTGACATGATTTCTTCGATTACCTGTTCTAGAAATATTGTATTTCCAAACTGCAGCAATGTGTGTAATGCCTACTCCAGTTAAGTTTGCAAGACACTTATCATTCTGATGTTGTTTTCAGCTGCTTGTAGCTTTATTGAAGCATTCAAATTTCATTCTTCAACTTTGTCTGAAAGCTGCCCTACCCAATATTTTTTTCCCAAAGGTAAAAATGGAACAAAATCAAATTACATAAGTTTTAACAGCATATCACTTCCAACAACCGGATGGGGTTTCATTGTCAGCTCAGTTAAACATTCTGGCTAATTGATAAATTCCTCCTATGCCACAGAAAATTACTTATTTTTTCCTTTGTAATTCTGTCAAGAAAAGTTCTTTTTACATAATAAAATTGGGATGTTGTTCAATGTCAGCCTAAACAGTACTGTTGCTTCAGACTCTATAGGCTGAAAAAGTCAGTTTTCCAAAAGGATGCTTACTCCAGAGCTGTCTAGAGTTTAACAGGGGGTGAAGAGAGCGGAATTTCCCAATGAGAAAGTGAAATTTGATGGTTTATATTTAATTAGATGGGCATGGGCTGTTTATTCTTGACCTATTCCCTATTAAAGAGAAAATATCTTGCATAAAGTTAGGACTAGGTGTCTGCTACATAGCTAATGACAGCTAAAGACTTTCAGGATGTCTCCTGCTGGTGATCATCCAGAAGGATTTGGTACTGTGGAGAAAACAGCATTATAGGACTTCTGCAGAAAAGCGGGAGCTGGAAATTTGATACCTTATATTTAATTGAATGGGCATAGACTATTTATTCTTGTCCTTTTGCCTATTAAAAAAGAAATATCCTAGACAGAGTTAGGACTAGATATCTACTACTTATCTAATGACAGATCATGGCTCTAATTGCCCTTCCAACCACATCTCCACTGCTGTGTTCTGTCTGCTTACAATAGTGCAAAACTTGTCCTCACAAAGATGGTTTTAAGATGAAGCTAATGTGCAAAGGTATATTTTGCTGTCCCAGAAGGTCTCCATAGCCTTCCACAAAAACTGTTTTACGTGACTTCCCTGTTCCTTCATCCCAAGGCACACTGCTGTCTATCGTACACCTCCAGATTTCTCTCTGCCATATGGATGAATATATACATCTACTCTGTCTTTTCTTCTTCAGCTTCCTGACAGTGGGAGAGAAGAAGAAGGAAAGGAAACAGTATACCCTGAATTGACCAGCAGAAAATGTTTGCAATGGGTGATAACACTCAGTTCTGTAGGCCTCAAAACACCTTTTGGTAACGTTTTTTTGTAAAATTGTGTTTATCAGGAAATTTGCCTAATGTTCAGCTCTCTGAGAACTCATTTTGAAATTGTCTATTGTGTAGCCTTGAACAGCTTACTTCTTGTTTTTAATCTAGAAGAAAAACATCTATAAACTTTCTACATATTTACTGTAGTATTTCAGCTACAAATAAGAGACACATTTTCTATCTAATAACAAAGAAATTTATGCAAGAGAGAAACATGATTCTGCAATTGTTCCAAAACTGTATTTTATTTGACAATCTGGTTCAGCTCTTGCTCCTTATCAGGTTATTTTGGAGGATACCTGGTCTAACAAAACCAGCAGCTGTCACTTGGTTCTTAAATGCTATGCATTTATTTAACAAACGCTGCCCTTGGGAAAGGGAATAAGAAGCTTCTCCCACACAACGTAACATGAAATGAAATTGAAAAATGATCTGCCACTTGTGTGAGTGGGACAAATTTATGAGAGCTTTGTCATGGTCAGCAGGGAAGATTAATGGAAGCTGGGACTTCAGTCAATCAGTGCTGAAACAAACCAAACCAAACCAATTAATTAAATGGAAACATTTAGCAGAGCCTATATCAATAAATACAGATGAATATTGATGTGGATCTGTAAGATTTGGGGTGGAGGGGGGTGAAGCAACGCAGAGAATGGAAAATACTTAAAGGGAAGGGTTTCACTATGTTTCTGTTGCTGATCATCCAGAAGGATTTGGCACTGAAGGGAAAGCTGCTCTAGGACTTGGGAAGAAAAGGTGGGGCTTTTCTTGTAATATATTTCTCTCATAGTTTTCAGCTGTATTCATCAGATATCTTTTGCTCTTTTTGCTTTTCCTTTGTCTGTGTTATTTACTCATAATATAGAGCAGCTGTAAATTTATGATGTTTAATTATACAATAAATCAACGTCCATGATTTGGAGTTAAAAATGTACAGCCCCAAAACACCATGGCCTATTTATAAATATAGAAATTACATTTTCCCAGATCAATTATTCAAATGTAATTGCATGTAGTAAGACATCCTTGTGACTAGGGAAGTTTCTCTGGATCACCTCACACACTGGACTTCTAAACTGACAAGAGGAGTCTTAAGGCTGCAATTAGGCAGGGCTTAAGAGATGTTTAGGTGTAGACGTACAGTTTATGAGTAGGAAAAAATAGTGAACAGTGTTTGAAGGGGGTCTGACTGGGACAGTAAGGAGTGCAGTGGTGAAATACAAATAGGTTTAGCAAATGGTATAAATGTTAAAATTCTTCCATCAGATAAAGTGGTGCTCAAAAACAAATTCTGGAGTCTGGTCTGGTGTAGGAGAGTATCTTATTCAAATTATGGAGTTTGCAGAACTTGGGAAAAAAATTACTGATGATAAAAATCATGGGGCATTTTTTCTCTTTCAAATGACTCAAAAGGGGAATATATATTCAGACAAAGAAACAGAATCATTTGTTTCTTTCTCCTCCGCTTCCTGGCCACAGCATAACTGAGACATATACATACAACAAAAATTTTGAAAAAAGATGAAGTTGTCTTAATAACTCGATTTCTGCATGGTAACCAATTATCTTTGAGGTGCAGCCTTCTTATATAAAGGAACACTGCTGGAAGGGTTATATACAAGATTCCTAGTATAGAATCCAAATTGAACTAAAGTGCCCTTCCAAGCTGGGATCTGTCCCTGAAAGACAGAAGAAACAGAACAGAGTAACATCATGCAGTTAAATTCATCTTGCTGTATCTCAGCTCCAGGAAGCTGGTGGATGGTACGACCTCAGAGATTCATCTCACTGCTAAGGGGAATTGTTCAGCTGAGTGAGAGCAGCCAGGAAAAACACCAAACAAACCAGCACCAGCAGGAACAACAACAACAACAACAACAACAATTGCTGCTTCTAATTCCAGACTGAACTAGAAAGAATCGAAATTGACTCTCTGGGCCTGATGCAGTTGCTAATAAAATAATGTATTCCACAACTAACACAATTGGGAGCAGGTTCAAATTTAATTTCTCTTTTTTATTTTTCAGGGGCACCTTTTTATTGCTTTATAATGCTGCGGACATCAAAAATGCTCAATATTTTTTACAAGTTAAGTAGGGAAATAAGCTTGCTTGCTGCCTTCTCCACTTTCCCAGCAGGGCAATGGAGCTGTTGCATATAAATAAGAACCCAGTTTTGACCAGTATTGTCAAAAATGAGGGGGAAATATCCATAGTTTAACAAAGAAATAAGTTAAGAAATTTAAGTCTAGTCTGGTGGCCATAAGAAAACTGATAATGCCAAAAAGATCAGTACAAACACAACCAAGCCATCTATCAAATTTTCATTCCCTACTTTGTCCTTAGGACTCTTGAATTGACCTACTACAACACAACACCACCACAGAAATGGGACATACTGATGCTTTTTGTTTTGGACATCCTATAGTTTTCAGGCTTGGTAAGTTTTATCAAAGCAGTGCTTTTGGTAGGGTATTTATAATGTACATAATCCTACTATGAAAAGTCATGGTGCAAAAAAGTGCTGGTATCAAGTTCTTTACATTATTCTTGCTGTGTTTCACAGAGCTAATATGCCATTATATTGGCATGAACACTTGCATAACTGCATCTTCACTAGGGGAATTCTGACATTTCGAATTTTCTGGCATATATAAAACAGGCAAAATACTCTTAAAATGAATAAGAGAGTAAAAAAAAGTCTGCTCTTTTTACTATCTTTCCTTTGCTGCATTAAGGTTTTCTTGGTTTTTAACCTGTGTGAGTAACCCTCCTGTGTGAATGGCCACCTTGAAATGAAAGAAGGCATAAAAAGAGCACCGATGTGACTTCTGAGACCAGGGGATGATAAAGCAGAAGTCCCTTCTCAGCCACCCCTCTGTCCTGGGCCTTCTCTGCCTGGTTGTACTTACCATCAGAGAAAAGCTAATTTATAATAAAAGGCTCTAATAATCTCTTGATTATATGCAATTCCCATGAATTGCATCCATGTGTAAGAATAAGAGGACTTATAGGTAATATATTATGCTTTACAACAGATGAAAATGGATGGGAGTCTCAACTGTTTTTTGTGAATTTCCCCACCCCAAAGCTTTGTCTGTCTATACAGAGAATCCCTTATAAAGTGAAAGTGAACTAGTGAGAGTATGATTGTAAAATGCTATAGTTTCCCTTTACTAATTCCCCACTTTGGATTAACATAAACTGCATAATTCTTGGTGCATTATTAGAGCGTCTAGGTGGTGAAGGGTGACTTATACAAAGTGCAACTTATAGGTGTTATCATTTTCTCTGCTCTATTGAAATGTTTGCTTTAAAGACAGAAGAGAAAATCCTGTGTTATCCCCACCCAAGAGCATAGAACTAGTGAGGAATTTTTCAGTTACAGCTGAAAAGAACTTCTGCCATGGGCGTTGTTGGGAATAATGGAGTTTTGGCTGCTTACCATGGTGTGTCTCCATTTGAGACATTGGGCTGAGACTTTCACCAAGCCTATTATTAGAACTTCTGTCTTCCTTATGTCTCAAACAAAAGAAAAGCAAAATCAGTGGGAACCTACATAATTCACAAACACATTAATAGTCAAGAATTTTTAATTTTACAGCAGTGGTAAGTATGCCACTCCCCGCCCGAAACATATTTTAAAAAATTTTGTGTTTGCTCAGAGACAGCTGGGCTGTCAAAGTAAGGTTCTTACTAGTTAGGCTTCATAACAGCTCAAGCAGTTGGTTTTATCTGATCAGGATGTGAGAGTTTCTTCAAAGAACTGGAAAAATAAGCCCAGTGTCCTGATCCCCAGTCCTGTGTCCTGCAGAGAAGGAGAGGTACTCCAGTAGCTTCCTACAGCAAAGTGACACTAAATGATGCTTCTGTTGATTACCATATTAAATGGGATAGTGTTTTACTCTCATATTCAGAAACACTTTGCTAGAGCATTCTGCATAATTAGTTAAAAACATACTACTTTATCTTTAGCAGAACATAGCTGATTAATTTTCTAGGTTAGAAGACACAGGTGTGTGAGGATAAAAGCCTTGTTTGTTTGAATAAACAGAAATTGTCTCATAGCTTTGCAAATTATTTCCTTGAAAGCAATCTAGGTGAATGAAGACAGAAATACCTGCTCAATATTTATTCACTGAGAAGCAGAGAGGTTTCTGTTATGTTTTGGTCTTGAAACAATGTTAAAAGCTGTTCTAGTGTAACTCTGTTGAGCCTAATGAATTGTCACCGGAGATTAATTTGGTCTTGGTATCTCTGTTTTCACCTGCCAGGAAAAAAAATGTTTTTCAGCTGACTTTACATATTAATCACTCACAGGCAGGGAGACAAGTCCTGGAACAGCTCTGTCTTCTTTATATGAACTTTCTAATTCAGTTTGTTTTCTAATGAGGTGAGAGGGAAGTCAAGATCTCTCTGGTTTTGTAACAGCTTTGAGTCAGTTCCGAAGATTTGATCATGTTTATCCCCAAACTTAAGAATTTCTTGCTGGATTAATCATCGTCCGAGAAAAGGCATAATGTTAAAAGCATATTTGAAGAAAGGAAAAAGAAAAAAGGTGTCCTTAGGACACTTTATTAGCTGACTTGCATACAAAGTGTTGCTTTGGAAGAAGCTGGGCTAACTTTCAAGCATCTTGAATACTCTTAAGTTTTAGATAGGTGGGAAATGTGCAGCACTTATGCCTTGCCTCGACAGGCAGGATATCTCTGCCAGCACCAAGGGGATGGTCCTGAGGTGTCCGGGCAAAGGGCCCAGGAGCTCTGGAGCAGTGGCAGCCATAGCGGGGCTCCAGAGGCACAGCTGTGTCCTCCAGCCACCGCCCCTTGGACCTTACCTCCCCACACCAAACCTTCTGATGTGCTGTGGCTGCCTGTACCCAAATTAGAGGGAAATATGTCCTGTTTAAAGCAATCCTCTTCCATCTATACCTACTCACCGCCCAAGATTTTCTTTGAAAAATATGTAACTTTCCCAGTCTCGTGTCTTCTAAATTCAATGTCAATTGCATGCAGCTCCTGGAGAGCTTTAATTTAAAACTAATTCTGCCAGGCAGCCTATCTTGGAAATTGGGTTAAAGAGAGGTTTCTTAATTAGCAGAATGTTTCTCATTACAGAAAACTTGTCTCTATCAGATGCATTGACTTGCAGATCTAGTTGAAATTATTTGTTTTTTTGGCTTGTTCCAAAAACATCACATTATATAATGTAGATTTTAAGATATTGCGATTCCAAGTGTGACGTATTTCAGTGACTGATTTATCTTAAAAAAGAAAGGCTGGCTTGTCTTCCCTTTCCGCAATGGAATAATTTGTGGGCTAGCATGAATGAGTCGTGAGCTGCATGCATCAGGGCAACTTGAGTCAAGTTAAAGTCCTTCAAACCTCAGTTTGTAATTAAAAATGAGAGTATAGGCATGGTCCTTAAATCCTGATTAGAAGTCACTTAAAATAATTACAGAAGCAATGAATGCAATTTGAAATATTCTCACCCTGCTAGGCAGCAGCTAATCATAGTTGGTGAGCAGAAATCTCCATAAAATATTCTTGAAAGTGATAATGTAAAATTTCAGATTGTGTGTTTAAAAAAAATCATTACTTAGATATACAAAAGTAGTCCAGAGTATACAGATCCAATCTCAGCAGTATGTTAACAGCCATACAGTGTATATCATTATGTATCATATCGTCTATTATACTATACAGAATTGCTAATACTACATTGTATTTAATGTTTTATATATTACTTTGATATATCAGCTATATTTTGGGATAACTGTTCTGACTTCATTATCATTCATGAAGTTCACTTGCAAAGCACCCATGTGATTTGATTATGTGAGTTTATTTGGACCCTCATCTCCTTAGATTTTAACCTGCATTTTTCCTCATGTATGTAATTATTTCCTCCTTTAGTTCTCCTGTTTTGATTTCTATTTTTGTGAGACTCTGATTGAGAATCACAGCTGCTTGGGAATGAGGATAGAAATACCTGCTTGTGCTCACTGTACAGTTTGGGGATTGTTTTTAAAAGACCCCTTGCATTCCCCGAAAATCTCCTGAACAGTAATACACACATTATGGAGTACAGTTGTCATCTCAAGGTAGCCTTCCATAAAGTATTGACCATTAGTGCACTGTCTGTTCTACTGCATCATTCACATGATTCATCAAAAGCCGGGAAGGAACAGTTTGCTTTTTCTGGCTAGTACACAATCATCCTTAATGTATTTTCTGAGATCTAAATTCAACGCCAAGTATCACAAGGATCTCAGACAATGCAATGCCATTAAAAGCTTTTGTACTGCCAGTGTCTTCATCAAGAACTACAGCGTAAGCCATATGTATCTTACAGCTTCCTATTATGATTATTTTTTTGTTTATTCCCACTCTCTCTTATTTAGAATCCACTTTGCCTTGGGAATAGCTTTGCAGCTTTGTCCTGTTCTTGTCATTGTATAGGTGGGCAGAGCAGTACTGCAACCAAATTTTGCCTTCTTAGTAAACCAGTTTTCACTTCTTCTCCAAGTCTGTGAGCTATTCACGATTTGCGAAGAAAAACAAAAAAAAAAGTCAACAGAAATGAGAGCACCAACTTGTATTTATGTTCCTACTGAATTATTTTTTTTACTATATTTAGGTGGGACAGAATGAGAGGAATGTTTCTCCTGGAAAGATCTAAGGAGTTACATGCATTTCCAGTGGAGGTTCATGCTCCTTTCCAGGAGGACTATGTCCATCCAGTGAGACACATGCACCATCCTAGCTGTTGCCTGTTGTGGTTTGTGCTGACCCGTTTCATTTCATGTTGCAGCAGACTAGGAAGGCATGGGCAGGATTGTGCACATATGTTCAGAGTTCCTTAAGCATATGGAAGGATTTTAAGATACGTGGATTTTGCTGACCCAGAAACCAAACTGACGCTGAGAAATCTGCTGTCTAAAGATGTCAGAGCACAGTCTTGCATCGTCCTCTTTGGGATGTATGCCAGTCCACTGAAGGTGACTGTGAAATACTATGGCCATGAAGCTGGTGGCACTCCTTATGTCAGCGTGAGAAGGAAGGCTTCTGGATCAGTTGATTTGCCTCTGGAGAGCTGTATGTCAGTCCAGTGAACACGAGAAAAAAAATGTTAATACTTTACTTTGGGCTTGTTTAAGTTTAGATAGGTTTATTTCCATTTTCATAATGAAATTAAAGTGAAAGGGACAGGAAAAAAAATGCTCATTTCAAGACATTTCACCCAGAACTTCTGGCCATGCATATGCTAGTTTGTATTCACATTATCTGATTGATCTCAATAGAAAAAAAAAAGTACTGCAAGTTTCCTTGGCTGAATCAGGTAAGGTTACTTTTTAGGTGTACTAAGTAGAAATATATGTGTTTGGTGGTAGACAATACTGGCTTTCTGTTTATGGATCTTTACACCACTTAAGTACTTTTCTTGTCCTTGAAAATATATGTGCTCAAAAGTTCTTTGTAAAATATGTCATAAAAGGTAGAGGTCAAACCAGAGAGGTATACAGGTGCTGAAGCTCTTAGCAATATTCCTTTTACTTTAAAAAACAAAAGAAATTTATTTTACAGTTAATCCCTAACTTTTTTTTGTATTTTGACGTGACATTTTAAAAACAGTGATGTGTGAAGATAACCTGCTTTAATCAATTTGTGACTTTTATTTTAAAAAGTTGATATTCTTCTAGTATTCTGTGAATGTGTCAGAATATTTTGACCATTTGTTCCGCTTGCTATCTTAGTCTGAAAAACTTAGGATAAAAAGTATTTTCCTTTACTGTCTGAGGCTGTCTACTTCTAAGAAATCCACACTGAGGTCCCATAAGAGTTGTTTCAAAACAAACTTATAATTACTTAGTCAATGAGTTTCTGATGCATGATATAATTGAAAGTATTTTCATTCTTGATTTGTTACAGAAACAAGATTTAAATGATTTTGTTAAAGACTGATAATAAACACACACAAAAATGTGCTATATTCAGATGAAATATTGAGATTGAATTGTGAGCTTGATTTTTTTCTTCCCTTAACTTAATGGGTATAGTGAGCACTAAGGGGATCCATCATAGAACACAGCACCTCAATTTAATAGACATACGGCATAAGATCAGTTTTGGAAAACTGTCATTCTCACATCGCATCTTTGCCAAAACATTGCTGTTGAATTTTAGAAACACTAATTTAGAGTTTTAAATAGAGAATGACAGGAACACATCAGAGAAATGCTGGGATATTTTTTTTTATGGCATTTTTATGTAAGATCTATTATAGCCAAGAATAATAGATTCTCAAGCACCACTTTTCATGCTGAGTCGGCTTTTAAACTAAAACCCACAGTGCTGGCTGGCCTGTGCAACTCCCAATGGAGCAATAGCTAGATGCAGGGTGGGGGAAATCTGCGCTCCTATCTGTACCCAGCTGCTCCCTCTGACCTCTCATTTAGCAGCTCACATAAGATGCTCCTGGCTGATCCATCTCTTTAAATACTTTCTTCCAAACCTTTCCATAAATATGTCATTTTCTGCAAAAGGCTTCAATCTTATTGCCTCCACTGTAGCATCCTAACACCAAGTCATACCTTTCCCACCCCATGAATTGGACATGATGTTTACTGGGTGGCTTCAGTTGTTCCTGCCAGCTAGAGGGACACCATCAGAGTGTGGTTGGTATGTTCTCCTCCAAAACCCACAAAGTGTCTGCACAAACCCTCACTTCCAGTATGGGAACATGGATGGTGGTACAGTGAGACATGTGGCACAGGGAGACACCTAATCCCTTCTGATATCTATTGCCATCAGGGAATTTATCCTTTCTAACAGAAACTGCTGCCGCTTTACAAGGCAATTCTGGAGCTTTTCCCATGGCCACAGGGAATGTGAGCTGCTCAGGTGTGACCCAATCCACAGCTGGGGCCACCTCAGCAGCCACAAGTGGTCGCTTCTGCAGATCCTTCCTTTGGACCAGATGGGAGACCAGCCTGTTTGTGCCAGAGAGCACCACTCAGGGCAGCAAGCAAAGAGAACTCCAGCACAGGAGTTTCAGTCCCACTGTCCCTTCTGGGCTATCTGCCTCCAGAAGGTCCTGGTGCTCTTTGCTGGGTCTCCCTCTGTCCGCTCATCTTTTTCCCACTCTGCCGCCTGCAAAGGACCTTGCACAAGTGTTGGGATTTTTTCGCTTGAGGTCTGTGTAGGTAAATTTCTAGGAGTCTTTCTCCCTCCGTTTTTGGGTCTTTAGACCCTAATTCATGCCCATGTCATTTCATTGCTCACTTCTTTAAAATCATGGTCTGTACTTGTTGGCAGAAATGTAAGTTTTCATCCATAGCAAGGGGGTAACATATTTTGTGTGTTGTGTGCTACCAGCAGAGATCACAAGATATGAACAGTAGTGTTTCACAATTAAAGATGTTTCAGAAATGCAGCCCCCTGTGAGGTTGCATACTAATAGAGGAAAACTTCAAATAAAAAAAAATTACTGAGAAGTTGAAAAACCCTATTCACTATGCCCAAAGTTAGTACTTAAAATATGCTCAGATGTCTATGAAAATTAATGAAATGCCAGCTTGAGAATGGGAAACATATTGTTAGATTATATTTTATTATGAGCAGGTGAAGATGAAGTATATACCACGTAATGAAATAAATAGAAAAGTCTGCAGCACTTACTTGCTGAGCATACTTGCAAATAATTGCATTTTGGTTGAAGGGGTACAGTATTTAGGCCAACTGAAAATTAATGTTGTATTTAGCAGGATGCACAGGAAAATGGATATTCTGCTTCACCTGGGAGACACATTCTTATTTCCACATAAGCCAAAATTATGAGGAATTACTGTCAGAGATTTCAGCACCTTCTGTTAGGTACAGCCTGATGACAAAGTGTGCTAATGGAAATCAAACAGTATGATGAGAAAGTAGCTGTAATCCTCATGCCCATTAACAGCTCTAAAATCAGTGACATTAACTGTAATAGCATTTGGCCAGGACGAAGTTTAAGCCATCGGTGGGCAAATGGAGGGAGGGGGAGTTAAACAAAATTTTCTCTGGAAAACTATATATCATCCTGCACTTCATCTTTCATGCCTACTCTCCCACCAAAAAGAAACTTCAACTTTTTTTTTTCTATTGTCCAGTTTCAACCACATTTGGCAGAAAACTAAAAGTCTCAGGGTTAATAAACTTTGTCAAGTCTCATGCATCTGTGACACCTTTGCACTAGCCCCAGTAAAGAAAAGGCTGGTGTTAGCTCACCAAGCAATGTAGAATTCAGACTGGAGAAATGTCTTACAAATGTCCTCCTCATGCTTTGTTGTATCTTGTACCTTCTAACATACCAAAGACAATCAACAACAGGCCATTGACCTATAGGAAGTCAGATTGTTGGTTTCAGTAGCTGCTGGGCTTGTTTTTTAGTTCACAGGGACTGTTACTCAAAAATTTAATCTTAAACCATCACTTGAAATGCTATGTTTTCAGTATACCTTGTAAAATGGCTGACTTGATTTTATTTTTACTCTAAATTAACATTAAATTCAGACACAGTGCTTAACAACACGGTTTAGTAATGGTTTTTGTCGGTGTTATGTTGATGGTTGGACTTGATGATCTGAAAGGTCCCTTCTAACCTAGACAATTTTATGATTCTATAAGCACCCCTGGTGAAACAATAGGCACAATGGTTTCATCCCTTCCTAGCAAAAGAAAGCAAGTTACCACCTACTTCTTTTCTATCTGAAGCCATAACGCTGCTTATGTGGTCATAATTCCATCTCAAACACTGATATACAGAACAATTTCCATGAAATTCAACATCAGGAGTGTCAGGGAAAGAAATGAGGAAGAATGTGAAATGTTAAACAAAATTGTCCATTCGATGGATGGATCACTCGGTGGATAAGGAACTGACTGGATAGCCGCAATCAAAGGGTTGCAGTCAACGGCTCAATGTCCAAGTGGCGGCCAATGAGTGGTGTTCCTCAGGGGTCGGCAATGGGACCAGTACTATTTAACATCTTTGTCGGTGACATGGACAGTGGGATAGAGTGCACCCTCAGCAAGTTTGCTGAC
>JAOXNO010000001.1:42080285-42117185 GCA_028565335.1 Limnodromus scolopaceus
CCTGTTCCAGTGCCTCACCACCCTCACTGTGAAGAATGTCTTTCTGGTGTCTAATCTAGATCTCCCCTCTTCCAATTTAAAACTGTTGCCCCTTGTCCTGGCACTACATTTCCTCGTAAAGAGTCCCTCTCTGGCTCTTCTGTAGGTTCCTTTCAGATATTGATAGGCTGTTATAAGATCTCCCCGGAGCCTTCTCTTCTCCAGGTCGTTGGTTCGATCATTTGATTTTATCAAAAATCAATGGCTAGAATTATCACTGCCAAGTTTTACTATCAGGTACAATTCCCACCAAATTTATAATTTAGGAAGAGATATAAATTTATAATAATGTTTTCCAGAAATGCCTTAGACTGCTTTATTTAATGATTACATTATAATGCATGATCTATACAATAAAATCTCATTTAGAAGAAGTTTTACATTGTTTTACATCCTTGAAAGGGAGTGTACATTTTTGTATTATACTTCTAAGTACAATTTTTGAACTTGTAAAGATATCACTATTAGTATGGTTTGATTTTTGACTCAAGGATTAAACTTCAGAATAAAGAAGGAAAATAAATTACATGTTTCAAAAGAGGTGGCTGTCAATCTCCTCATCTCTGTTAGAAACTGCATTGCACAACACAGCACAGGTTTTGTGATAAGCATTATTTTTTCATTCCCTTGTAATATCTGCAAGCCACATTCAACTGCTTGAAACACTATGCAAGAGATACGTTTGAGTTTTGCCCTCAGCTGACTGGAATAAAGAAGGTGACCATCCAGCACTGCAGGCAGGGTGAGATGGGACTCCATCTCATCAATGTTCCAAAACTGCAAGTTGTTCACTTTTCCAATAGCTTGGTCCAATTAGTTCTTCATTTTTCAGTATAGCAGATACGTTTACTCTCAATTTTCTGATGGTCACACTAAAGCACTTGCATGAACATTTATTATGTTGGTGAAAAATTGTGACTTTTTTCCAAAATAAATCCAGTGGTAAAAAAAAAATGATTTCTTAATTTTCTTTCTTTGTGTCAAATTTTGTCCTCAGAATTCTAAAGTTGCTTTATATGTAGCACTTTATCTTTCTTGGAAGATGTTATCTTTACATGTGCCTTATCATTCCAGTGACTATATGTTTAGCAAGAGGCATAAAGACATACTGCATCAACACCTCTGAATTTTAGAAGTATAGTCTATGCTACAGCTCATGCGGGAAAATGAAGGAAGTGTGCTATCTGATAGAAGCCACTTTGGTTCTGGAAGTTTATTAGTAGTGGGTTTTTTTCTGATCATGATCCACTGCATCATGAAAATAGTTTTTTATCAGTATGTTTGTTACAAGCAGGTGAAGCAAGAAAATATGTAAATAAAGGGGCATAAAGTAGGATTAACTGGAATCCCTCCTCAAGGATTATCACAGAGCCTTATATCTCGCAGAGCCTTATATCATCATATCATGTGGAAACAGCTTCCATTTTATGAGATTTTTTTCATTCTTAACCTTTTCTCTCCTTCGTTTCTATAGACATATTGCTTGATATTAGTAGGAACTCTGCTTTTAGTCTTAACAGGCATTTCAACCTCATAAAATTTTTGATCCACAATTTAACTATTAGCATCTACACCACTGTTATCTTTTTTACATTTAAATAATATTTTCTGTTTTCTTGCCCACGCACATAAACTAGTAAAGCTCTTTTAATATGACACAGTCATTTTTTGCTTATTGCACTGTCTGTTAAAGTTCTATAAATAACAAGGTCTTGCAATATGTCCTGCATATTCACCACCAGAAATTCAAGAAGATACTTAGAAGATCATCTGAAAGAAGTATAAATATCAAATATTTTTCAGTATTTTTAGCCAAGCTGAATGATTCTTCCATTGTTTTATTGGTCTCTAAGTAGAATAATACCAAAGCCATTTCTATGTGTGTGCTTGTGACGTTAAAAATCAGTTGTGATGCTTAAGGAAGTGTTGAGATACAGGAGAAACCAAGCTGGTTGAGCAGAGACTAATGAGGTAACCATCTGCTCAACATCATAGAGAACTCCCAAACTGCATAGAAGAGGTAAATCTTAGTTTATTCAAGACTGATTGTGGCTTAATTCTAAATATAACACAAGTGCTGCATGTAATGTAGCATAATGGTTTAGCTGTATACTCAATTGTTTAATATCCATTTAGCTGGTATTTGGGAAATTAATCAAGGCTGTAATTCTCTAAGCCATGTTAGTATTCTGAGTTCAGAATTCTGAGCTCCTTCCTGATGGAGGATACAGGATCCTTAAAAGATCTATCCATCTGCCCAAAGTTAGAATCAGATGCATATAACATATAATTTCTGAAAATCTCTAATGCTGATGGTTCAATAACCCCCCTAAGCAATCCCTTTCACTGCTTACCTCTTCTTATAGGTAGCTTCCACCATGCCAACCCCAAATGCCCAGCCTAAGGCTTGCTTTACACTGATGAGATTTTTTTCCTACTACATCTTCTCAGAGCAATACAAAGGGACAAGGTATGAGGACTTCTTAGCCTGAACTGTTCAACAATTCTAATCACAGCTACCAGCATTAGGAAGCCTCCACCCATTCAAGCTCTGCACAGACAGAATAAACAATGACGATTACAGTGTCAGTGTTTTCTAAATAGGCACTTTTGCAGAAAATGGCTTTTCTTTTATTTAATTAAAGTGCGGTTGAATGTAATTTTGTTCTTTTAAGTAAACTGTTCTCTAAAAGAGATACAATTACAAAATCACAACTCAATCTGTAAAGAGGCAATGTTCAACAGGTTCCAAGAAGTAGAGCCTTGATTATCTTTTGGGTTCTTCAAATAATGCTTTCAAGTGACACTGCTTAATAACAACTGAGAGTTACATTCTTTGTACATAAATTTAGTCCTTTAAGAGTTGCTTCACTGCAGCATAAGATAGTCATCTCGTCTTCCTTTGTTGTCAGCAGAAAGAAGTAGATGGACTGAATTGCTTTGTGGCTGCTTCTGTATCTCCACTGACTATAGATAAAACTTAGACAACAATCTCTGACTGGCCAGTACATTTTTTATCTTTCACAAAAGGAAGCTTTGTAAGATCAATCCTATTTGTAACGTTACCAGCCTCTGGTGAATCTTGAGAGGATTCCAGCTGTTCCTCCAATCCCTACAAAACTCCAGAGCCTCTCCAGCTGATTTCTTTCTTTATTGAAAAAAGACCTTTGTCCAGTCCTGTAGTGTTCATACCTGCTTCTCTCTCCTCGTCAGTCCCTACTCAGCTCACATGGTTTTTACCAAGGATCTACACAACTCACTGCAAAATTAATGGGTAGTTTTTCTCTGATTTCACAAGGCTCTGAACTAAGCCTTCTGCTTGCACTATGGCCCTATAGGATTTCCCCAGTCTTCTCTCTTTTCTAGCCAACTGTCTAAACTTGATGATCAGCTTCTGGTTCAAACAGCTGTCAAATGCCCTGCTGGGCACTAAGTAACTGCTGCTAATTTTGCATTGCATACATAATGAAGCCTGGCGCATGTATCCCACGGCACGTGAGATTCAAACTCAGCTTTCTGAAGTATACTAAATGAAGGAAGAAATTCACTGTAACCTCAGAGTTTCTTTTCTTTGATTGCAGAGTAGATAGAGCTTAAAGCTATCACAAATTCTTTCCGTTTATCTTTTTGATACACGCTTGGTTTCTCCCATATTCCATTAACAATAAAAGCAGCTGAGCATGTTACTGTTGCTCACAAACATGGTCTCTGTGCCAAATTCCTTTTTTACTCCCATATTGGCATTTTTGTTAATGGGAGCGCATCAGAGTGTGGGGATTAAAAACACTGCCAGGCCTAGGCTCTGCTTCGCTCTCAAGGGCAGATCAGGGGTTTCATACAACAAGTGCAGAGAGTTGCCTGTAACAACTTCTCGCTGGCTGTGCTGCCCACTGATTTAGCTCCTTGGGAGCCCAGATCTCTTTTGTGCAACAGCTCTGCCTGTCATTTCTCTGGAGGCTACACTGGGAAGCTGTCGCCTCCCTCGTGAACTCGCAGTCGCCCTGCCACGTAGCCACTGCCAATGTTTCCTGAATGAGTCTGGGCTGCTATTCCAATGCTCCTCTCTGCCGCCTTCGTGACAGATGGTGCGCAGCCATGCAGCGGCCACAGCTGAAAGTAACTCATGGAGGTGTGATTCCACTGTAAAGATTTTCCAGTGCTGCTGCTCAGAAAAACTCCAGTGATGGGAAGTAACAGTTTAAAATTCCATTATATACATAAAAGCATTTATTCATTTCTCATTGCACACAGGGCTGGAGGGTACCACTGTGCCTTCTAGTGACAATTTGCGTCACCTGAGTATCACGAAGCTCTGCTGCATCAAAACTAACCCGTTGCATCCTGACTTGCCGAGCTGGTATAAGGAAAAACTATAATTTTTCAATAGGTTTGACCGGTTCAGATGCTGGGGACTCTTTAACAGTCATGGGCATTGGAACCACACATGTCTGAGAAGCTTCATAGTCAACATGTGGGCTAGAGGTAAGGGCAGTGCATGCTCTTCATCTGCGGGCATTGCACATTGCCAACCACTCACACAAAGCAGTTGCAACAAAGAAAAGGCCAAGAGCACTGCTGCTGGGTGGGCTGTGTGAGCCTGGTGGCAACTAGCACAGTCACTTGGCCCTTGCACGGGCTGGCTCACAGCTGACTTAGGGGACATACACAAGCATCACATGGAAAAAGTGGAAGAGCCTTGTCTGATATTCAGTATGCAGAAAGCTCAGATTTTAGGCAGTCTAAAGAAAAGCCAAGCTGGTGCAGTCCAGAGACTAAAAGTATTATCTGAGTTCTCAGGAAACGTAAAGAAAACTGTAGGATAGCTGCCCACTAATTGAAGCAGGAGAAATTATGTTTTCAATAGGCTACCTATTCCCCAAGAAAAATAAGACTACAGATACTTTTACTGGGACCTTATAAAGGGGAGAGATATTTTTTTAATACACACTTCTTTCAAAATAATGGAAAAATAGAACTTCCGGAGAAAAATTAATGTGCATCTCACATCAGTCACCTCACAGTCATACTGAACCATTATGAAGTTATGTCCACAGAGGCACATTTGTGCCTCTTTGGTTACTGTAAACCTTCAGGCTCCTCAGTAACTGGGGCCATAATGACAGTTATCTGTATAGATAAACTACAAGAATGTAGGCTAGCAACCTATGGCATTTGTATTAGAGCACCTTACAGTTGGAGGCAAATGTTGAGTTTTTGGTTAAGAGGGTTATAAATTGCCTTGGACTCTCCTCTTTCCCTACCCTGCCTCTAGCTGGCTTCACTTCTCCACCAATTTTCGTCACTTCTATGATTTCTCAATCTGAGGCAGTATGATTGCTTGTTGTCAATGACTGTACTGTATAAGGTGTCTGCCTCTAAATTGCTTTCAAGCTGATAACTCTTTCTAATAAGCTGTGAGACAGTGCTCAGCATGTTTAATGTTTCTATTATTTTTCTACAGAACTAAAAACCCTTGCCAAGATTTTTTTTTCTTGTTTAAATCTTTTTACCCCACAATCAGCTGGAAGAGAAAGACGACTTATGCTACAGGTGCACAATTCTGAACACAGCTGTCTCTCCTGCCTGTTCATGAAAGCTTGTCATGGAAAAAACCACTGTCAACCTAGGTACTAACAGGAAAATACGTATTCACTGATTATTATTTTTGTATGGATTTTATTCCTCTGTAAAATAAAAATGCACATGCAGAACTCTACTTGCCATTGGCACTGGTGCCCCTGTAGGTCTTGTCATAGCAAATTTAAAAAACAGATATTTACTAATTTGTCATTATGAAAAATTAAAAATAATTTGAAAAAAGATTTTTGAAAGGCATCAAAGTGACAGTCACTTCATAAGTCTGGCAACAACAGAGAAAAACAACTTCACAACCTGATGTTCCTGTAGTTTGGCAGCCAAGTGGGTTTGTGTAGGCTGTTGTTGGCAGCAGTTTTCATTAGCTTAGGGCCTCCTTTCTGGAAAGACAGAATCGAGCTGTCAGACACGGACATCCAGTCTGTGCAAGCAGGACTCACTTGTACGCTGTCCTGCTGAGCAGCCCTCCTGGGCCTCTCCCATCTGCCTGCCTTTAAGTGCAGTTCTCTTATCATTATGACATGCCTTTTAAAACTTTTAAGGATATTACCTAGACAATACCTTAATTTCTGTCCAATTCCTTTATGGTTTTTTTTGTATCTCACAAAAGGGTAGAATTTACTATTTTCCATCTCTTTGGCTATGCAGATCTCTGAAGTGAACACTCCCTTTCCTGTAATTCCTTATATATAAGCCAGTATCAAGTTTTTTGGAGGCATTGGATAAAATATTTTGTGGTCTTAAATTTTAGTACGTTGTATTCTTAAACAAGGAGAGAAAATTCTTACCTTACTTAAATATTTGACATTTAATTTATATCTCTGCTTTAAGCTAAATTTTCTGGTTTGTTGTAGTAAGCATTAGTAATGATGGCAGGACATCTCAACAAGGAGAACTGAGTCACATTCCTGTGTACTTCGAAGAAATGCCACTGTCACTGCAAACTGCTGTTTGGATTTGGACATTGCTTGAATTATTATTTGCAATTATGTTTCATATAGTGGGCTCAATAAAAAAAAACTAGTCTAGGATCACTGTAATTTTCACTGGTCACCCTTTGTAGATCCCTCAAAAAATAGAGAGCTCTTGCGGAAAAAGACATCAGCACCATTGGTGATCAGATTATAGTTATCCTCCTGGTGCATCTGGTTCCGTGACTCTTTCCTGACTGAATAAGATCAGAAGGATTTAGCTCTTCTTCTTTCTGACTCCCTGAATAGAAATATGAAATTATGAATTCTTCCCAGAGTGATAGCATAGAAGGAATTAATCATGTCCTCATGGCAATAGGATTCTTTTCAAGTAATGGCTATTACTAGAAAACATTTTAAAACTTCTTTTAGAAAACAGCCCTCTGTTGCTCTTATACTGATTATATTTGAGCAAACACTTTGTATACGACAAAGTTTTGAAAAGTATACCTTTTTAGAATTCTGGAGATGAATCTGGAGAAGAATCTCTCAGGATCCAGAAAGATTCCTATATTAATCATTCATAGGGAATAGTGTATAGTTCTACTATCTCCCTATTAGAAAACTTATTCTCAGTATCTCTGTAATAAGTGGAAGTTTTTCAGTTTGTTTAACATTTGTACTGGAAAAACAGTTTTGGACACGAAGGGATAAACTTTCAGAGCTGCAGTGATATTTGCTCTCTGTTACTACCATATGTCCCAAGGATGTGGGATTTTTCCTCTGCAGTCCAACCTTCCAATATGCATAGTCCAATCCTCTATACATGAGAGTTTGAGGGCTCTCCAGAAAATAAGAATTTATTTTATTGTCAGTCCTTCCTGAGAGGAGAGCCTTATTCGATCAATGGAAGACAGGATCACTACCATATCTTGATGATGCTCATTACTTACAGCAATTTATTAAGACAATAACTACAACAAAACCATAGGTGCTAGAAGTTCTTTTGTGTGAGCAGAAAATTGCCCCCATTGAGCAGCTAAGTAGGTGTACTCTGGCAGTTCTTTATTTTGCTTTTAGGTTGTGGTGGTTTTTTTGAAGGAAGGACGGAGTTCGTTGGCTAGTTTGGCATGCTTTTTTTTGTAGCTGTATCTGCACCTAGATGTGGTGATTAGTGCAGACCAGTACTTTTCATGATACAGTTGAGGACTTTTTCCTGATGTTGTCCTAAATCTTTCCTTTGTTGCTATGAACTCAGTGAAATCTCATTATATCAAGGTTAAGACCAAACAAACAAAATACACCTATCTCCATCTCTCCTGTCTGCATTATTCAAATAGCAGTGGAATTCTGTCTCCATTTACTTACCCTTCGGCTTAACTGGTATGTATTTAGCCCACCTAATATTTCCATAAGTCTGTCTTGCGAGTGAATTATCACTTGTGTTTTGCTACCCTAGATTTCTTCCAATCTGTCACTGTCTCCCTGTAATGAGATGTCCAGAGCTGCTGCAGGTGTAGTTGTATTTATTGTCCTACATAGATGAACTACCCTCTGTAGATTGAATGCTATAAAAAAGCTATGGACTTTGTGCTGCCAAACTGCATTGCAAAAGCATTTCTTGATTGCTTTAACACTTCTACTAGGTCCCTTTCTGTGTGTTTAAGGGTGAGATACTAGTTTTGATTTTTTTTTTAATTAATTGAAACAACTGAGGACACCTAATCTGTTCACTTCCATAAAAGTCTGAGGCAGCTAAACTGATTATGCACCTCCCTTTTACTTGGCTTACGTTAAACAAGATGTGCCCCGTGTGAAATAGTTTGTAAAAAGTAATTGTTATAGCCTATGTGACGTGAAAGTGCACGTGAAAAGAAGGTAAACATGAATCTGTGAAAGAAAGTCAGTTCAGTCCATGCTTACACCTTGTAAGACTTATATAAATGACAAATGTAGCTCCTTGATTGACTCATTATGTAGAAGAAGGCAGAACTAATGCATAGCTAGCATATATTAGGCATGCCCTGCATAAGGCAAGCACAGGCATCTCTGTGACTTTTAGAAGATGTGAAGGAGTAGCGGTCAAAAATTGCAGTCAGAAATGTTGTTTTTCTCTCAGACAATATAGCATCTTTAAAATTCAGCAGTTCCCTTGATGTCTGTCACTGTGTCTGTTTGTTTTGGGGAAGGGAAGGAAAAGATGAAATGCTGCTTTTTGGTAAAGTCAAAACCTTTCTTTTTCAAGAATACCTGGAATGTTTTGATTGTTTCAAGGTTCACGTTCTTACTTTACAAGAAAAAATAAAAATGTAGATCTCTGTGCTCTAAAATATAGAGTATTTTTACGTTTATCTCTTACCTTAATAGAATAATCAGAAGACAAGTATATAGATTTGTCAAAACTGTAAAGTTTAGTTGATGCTCTTGTCCCTATACCTAAAAAAAAAAAGGACATTAGAAACTTTTTATTTCTATTTCTATTTGCTATTAGAACATCATTTTTATGGGACAGAAATTGCCATGCTCGATCAGATACTGAGCTAGCTTTGAAACACTGAATGTAGTGTGCAAGGTCAACATAGCAAAAGGCTAGGCTAGATCATGCATGAATACAAGGACACAATTCCAGCTACCAGTATTAGTATATAAGATGGGCTCAGCTGTTTTGTTTCATCCACCAGTGCAAATAATTCAGCTTAATGGGGACATGTTTTATAGTAACTCTATTCCAAATCATACCCTTTTATTGTAATCTTCCTGCAGAGCTAGAAGCACAAGTAAAATCAAAGCTTCACCAAAGAGCGAAGCTCTGCCTGTGACTTTACCCTATGTCTCTGTCAGTACCTTGTACAAAACTAAATGCGTCAGCAACCTCCTGTTCTCTGTGGGAAGGTTCTAATGCAGGATTTTTCAAGAATTTTCCTCTAAGGAGGTTCATTTTTGTCTAATGAGAACATATGGTTTTGGCAGCACCAATCTTTAAGGAACGCAGTCAGATTTTTTCTTTTTTCTTTTTTTTTCTCCTTTAGAAGGTATCACCATAAGTACTGAGCTCACTTACCTGTAAATCACCAAATAGAATGAAATATTCCAAACATAATCATAACTATCCTCACTTGAAGAAGTCTTGGACTGATGTGAATCATAACTGTACTTCATAACAAAGATAATATTGTGTAAATGTTCCTATCCAGAGGCAATGAGTCATGCTACAATGACCATCACTTAATCATTCTGACTAAACAGAGGATCAACATTTACAACTGAACGTGTTAACTTTTGAAATATTTTGGAGAGAGAGAAATATGGTAAAGTGTAACAAATTATAAAAGCTACCACTGCATATTAATTGATATGACCTGACAGCTACTAGTTTTACTTGTAAAATATGTGGTCAATGAGGTGTGAAAGATAGTTATGATTTCAATGAACATCAAAAAAGTAGAGTGGGTGACACTTTTTTTCAGTACCAGGAAGAATAATCCACTTGACCCTTTAATACGTTATGTTCCTGTCACAGGAGATGAATGTAACGAAAAATGCCTAGTGTAGTTAGAGAATAAAAACAGCATGGGTGGTCACAAATGGAGGATTTTGCTTTTTTTTCTGATCTATCTAGATTTCTATACTTTAACTGTTGATGAAAACCTGTTATGGAGTGACAGTTTGCTATCAAATAGCCCTTTAAAGAACTGGTTTATAATTTCATAGTTGTTACCTTGGATTCCTCTTGGTCTGGTACAGATTTAACAGCTTTCCTTTAAAAAGTCCTTAACAAAATAAAGATTTTTCTAAAATAAAATCAGTTTTAAATGTAAAATTCTTAAACACTACATTGTTTTTACAATACTGCCAAACATGGAACCTGAACTAGCAATGTGCCCTTGCTGCAATGGAGGCTAGTGGTGTGAGACGTGGACCTACTGCAAAGAGTCCAGTGCATCACCACTAAAATGATTTATGGACAGGGACTGGAGCATCTCTCATATGAAGAAAGGCTAAGAGACCATGGACCGTTCAGCCTGGAGAAAAGAATGCTCAGAGGGATTTTCAGAATGTATGTAAATAGTTGAAGGGAGGCTGTACAGAAGATGGAGCCAGGCTCTTTCCAGTGGTGCCCAGTGACAGGACAAGAGATGATGGGCACAAAATGAAACACAGGAAGTTCCTCCTGAACATCTGTAAACACTTTTTTACTGTGAGGGTGACAGAGCACCAGCACAGGTTGTCCAGGGAAGTTGTGGAGTCTCTGTCCTTGGAGATATTCAAAATCCCTCTCGAGACAGTCCTGGGCAACTGTTTTTTTGTGGGCCTGCCTGAGAAGCGGGGTTGGACCAGATGGCCTTCAGAGGTTCCTTCAAACCTCAATCATTCTGTGATTATGTGATTCCGTCGTTCTGTGATCTCCTGTAATTGAGTATCCCAGTACCAATGATGACCCAAAATGGCAACATTTGAGCAAAATAAGAAGAGCTGAACTCCATTCTAAAATTATGCTGAACTTTGGACAGGGTATTTTCTCTGACTTCTCTCTGGACTCTGCTTTTCCAGTTCATCTGACACAACTTCTACACATGCAACACCTTCAAACCTCTCACTTAGCCCATGTATTCCCCTTTCCACTTTGGAGATGTTCTGCATAGACATTTCTAATTTACTGTCCTCCTCCGAGTTCTTGGACTGATATGACATCCATCTGGTGTTGGTGTTCTGATACAGTCATGTCTCCTGCTGAAAAATATTTTTTTGTTTCTTCATAGTATTCTGCCTGCATCCATTCCTTGAAGCAGGGAACATCTGTTTTTTACGCACTGATTAACTGAGACTGGAGACTCCTGGGCTCTCAAGTAATATGAGTAGATGATGAGGATAGCAATATGATGTGGGGCTTCAGCCTAGCATATTGATTTTACCTACATATGAATATCAAGTTTTGAAATAAAATCTGATGCCTCAAAGACAGTTTTAAAACTCCTAAGGATTTCCTTGGAACCAGGACTTCATCTTTGCTTTCCTAGCTAATCCAAAACTGAATAATTTCATGTTTCGATAGCGCTGTAAGTTATACCTACTGTATACAATTAAATAATACTTTCTACAGGGAATGAAGCCCAGAAATATTTTCAGAGATTATGAGGGGAAAGCTTTGTAAACATATATATGATATACCAATTGGAGCACAGAAAGCCTGGAGGCTTTCTGTGAAAGAACAAAGATTTTGTTACTGCACAAGATGCCACCAAAACTATTCTAAAGAATTGTACAGCCCTTCTTTTCTTGAGCAAAATGAAGTACAATGCAACCAGTCAAAGAATCAACGTCAAGAAAATAGTCAGGCTTTTTAAGAATAAAGGAGGTCATGTGTTTTTAGAGAAACATAGTTCTAAATGTGGAGGATGCACCCTATTCTTAAGTGTTTGTAATAATCATTCTTTTTCAGGCTGATGTTGATGTGTCTTTCCTACTCTGGAAGTAACAAACTTTAGGTCCCCAGTGAAAAAACTAGAATGATGGTAAAAGTGAACTTAGAAAAAAAAAAAGGTCACAGTTGGATAAATCATCTTCTTTAGTGTTAATTCAGCCAAACAGTAGACATTATCTTTTTAGAGACAGTTTAAGCACAGCATGGTGCCTTCTCTTTCTAGTAGGAGGCCTAGATCATTTTCTGTATAGGAGGAGTGTAACAGGGAGGTAGGAAACTCCATTTCATAACTTTAATCTTAGTGAGACCATCTATTCAAACTTTACATTTACACAGTCACTTGCTATCAGGGAAAAAATGAGTAGGAGAGAGAAGAGTGTTCATAAATAATGTTCAAGAGCTAGATAGCTGGCACCACTGTTGGCTGCTATTTTCGCACTGTACAAGAAAACAGGTACTGTTTATGTCCTCTCATAATATCCCTTCTGCTTGAGGTCACAGCCAGGCCCTGAAGCTCACACACTCTCATGCATTGTACCAGCACATTTGGCTGTGCGGCCACCCACTCCCACCCATCTCTAGGTCCTGTTAGTGCAGCTCTGGGCTTTCAGCAGGGTGACATGCTCTGAGGTGGGATGCTCTCCTCAGCACTCAGAGAAGCCAGAGCTCCTTCCTGAAAACACCAGGCTGGAGATCAACCTCTCTTGTTTTTCCACTGCAAAAGATGTAGGACATGCCTGGCTAGCTTGGCTACAGAAAAGGAGCACTCTGGGTCTCTGTGAGAGGTCTCTAAGTGTGACAGCAGGAGGTCTGCCTTGGTTGCATGGCTGCTGACAGTGGAGGGAGTCTGCATCAAGGGTGGTTTCAGTGCCAGCGGTGTGTAAGAGCTCTTGCAGTTAATACAGGGGAAAACACTGCACGGCTGCCTGCCCCAACTGTGTCCTGCAGGTCCGTGGGGCAGGTCTGTCCCACAGCTGAGGACACCTGAATGTCTCTCACCCCTCCTGGCAGACTGAGTCCTAGCAGAGAGCAGCGGATCCAGCGCCAGTCTGGGAGGAGCGTGAGAACACTGTGAGTAACTGTGATAGCAAGGTCAGACAATGACGACTGGCACTCAAAATGAACTGAAAATAGATGCAAACCAGCCCGGTCAAATCAGAAGGCGCTCGATTCCGTGTTCTCTATGCTCTCTGACATGGTGGCTGTGGCTCCAACATTAGCTGCCACTTCCAAAGTGTTTTCCTTCATGCACAAGATTAGTAACAGTAAATTCAAACATATCTATAGGAAGTAAAATATTGAGAGTGATAAGTCAGCAAGACAGGTGATATTTTCTGAAAGTAACATAGTGATCTACTTTATTTACAGCCAGTCATAATAGCAAAAGAACAGCATGTAAATCTTGAAGAGGAAGTCAAAGGCAGAAAGATGACTGTGGATGGAAGTATATACCAAAAGAAAAGAGACCACTGGAGACTCTGTAATTATTTTTAGTTTACTTATTCATATCTATTTTAGATCTATCATTAATTAAAATGGTACAATGAGTGTGATGATAGGTCTTCTGTTCTGCAGTTGAGTTGTGAGAAAATGGAAAATCTGGATCTTGGCGTAGATAAACTGTAGCAAAATTCCAATTAAAAAAAAGGTATTCTGGCAGAAAAAAAAGTCAGCAAGGATCACAAAGTTCAGTGGACCACAGATTAAATTCAAACTAGTGTTAAGAATTTGTATCGCAGCCTTTGTTCTAGATATCTGCTGGCTGTAATCTGGGTTGTACAAGACCTAAATTCATAGAGATGGAAATCCCCCTTTAAATTCAGTCAGGTTCTTCTGTACACAGGAGTTACATATCAAAAATAGATTTTATAAAATAGAATGTCCATGAATACATCCTACCTCTCCTCCACCTAATTACAGAAGCAATGACTCATTTTTATGACACAGAAGATACTGATGCATCAATAAACTATCACTTCTGGTTCTTAATTCAATTAATTTCATTTATTAAAAATAAAAAAATTATACATCCTATTTATGGTTACTATGGGGAATGAAGGTAAACAGTGTAACCTCAGCTCTGACTCTATTAATATAGTTATGTTTTATTTATGGTTTATGTTTGTTAACATATATGTTTATATGTTATTATCAGTTTCGTTACTTTTTAAGCTATTTAACCAACAGTAACCATAGTAAATGAAAGTGAAGAGAACCAGTGTGTTTATATCACCATGATGTGCTATTTAGCCATGTGACTTCTCAGCATTTATTAGGATATTCTGTCACTATCATAGAGAATTAATAATCAAAAAATGCAGAAAACCTATGTGTATTCAGAACACTCCCACACTCTGTGTTAAGATCATTTCTTTAGCCTGTTTGTACCACATCTTTGCTCTGCAAAGAGACTGCATTGCTGAAAGTCTTCTTCACAGACTAATGGATCCAAACTTTTCAGCCTTCACATTGTTCAAACACTTCTGTTACTTGAAATGAGAGCATCCCTCCCATTTGTAATGCATCATGGAAGTTTGTCAAGTTGTGTAAGGTGACTTGACCCTGAATTACCCCTGTCTTGTAAAGACCAAATAGCTGCTGGTGGGCACTTGTAATTCTGAGCTATAGCTCAAAAAAACTCTTAAGATTTAAACACTAAACAGAATAGGCAAAGACATTTTTTAGTTTTAGTCTTGAAAAATGTACATTTACATTCCATCTGGATAATTCAAAATTTGCTGAAGTGATTGTCTTCTGCTTTTGCAAATCCATTTTTAAGAGGATAAGCTTTGAAAGTTTGGAAATACGAGCAATTAAATGAGTAAAGGAAATTAAACTCTTGCAAAGAGGAAATGCAAAAGCCTATCATGTACTTGTCAAATTCTGAATACCAGGCTCTTTTATGAACAGTCGTGAAGAAGTTGCAAGCAATTGAGACATTTATAGCTATTTGTGTTTATAACTAAAACTATAGGAAATGTAATGCTACTGTATATACTGTGAACTGGTCCTTTTCAATCTGCAACTTAATGTATATCGCAGAACTTCATATTCCAAGAGGCAACTCATCCATAGGGAAAGCAGAATATCCTTCATAATGTAAAGCTGCAGTCATGGTGCATCAGTGGTTTCCTCCCTTCCCTGTCTAGATAGGAACATCCTTTAGAAAGCAGTTAGGGAAGGCTGATGTGATTTCGCACAGGAAAGTATCTCACATGAGTGGCAAGATAACAATTGCTACTACTAACACTCATGAAGTGACATGAGAGGACTTAGAGGATGTCTTGCACTCTATTTTGAAATCTTTTTTTTTTTTTTTGGTCTGTTTTTCTTTTTAAGTTACTATTCTGCTATTTTAAAAGAAGAGTTTGGGTCAAGTAATATTTCTCTTTATTCATCTCTTACAAGGACAAGAAACAGCTACAGTAACATTATTTCTACATCTCTGGCTTTACTTTTAATATCATATTCTTTTTAGATTTTTAGCATCATATTCTTTTTATGTGGACTTGAATACAGACATGTCTTCTGACCTTCACAGTTTTTAGAGGAAAAAATCGCTTTACATATTCTTTCTATGATAGAATTAAACCTCATCCTCCTAAGCAGCAGGAATGAATCTGTTCAAAGCAAAGGGTTGAATTTTCCTAAACTTGGACTCATGAGAATTGCTTGTATAATGCATTGCAAAATTGCATTATCTTCTGAGTCATTTTGGGCCACCTTAACAGTTTATACAGACAGACAAGGTAGAAAGTTAGAGGATTAGCAAAAGGATTCAGTAAAATATGAAAGGGCAATTGTTTAGATTTAAATATGTGTTCACAAAAAGAGAGGAGACATATCATATCAGACAGTTCTTTATTTCTTGATAGACTTTGCAGTGATGTCTTCTTTCCTGAAGAAGTACCAAATCCAACAAAAACTCAGTTTTTTGAAATGGCTTAGCAGTAATTTGTGAAGAGAAGTATTGCACACAACTCCCCTTCTCTGGGCGGAAAATGTGTGACTAATTTAATTGATATGGGTGAGTGACTAATTTAATTGATATGAGTGAGTTTATCTATAGTATTCTGCTACATTGACTGGACACTAGATGCAGTCCAGAAAGTAGATAGTATTCATAAAAACTCAAGTAACAGCCTGAGTAACTTCCAGCTCTGGACATAAACAATGGTAGAGTGGGGAAAAGCTCCTGTGTTGAATTAGTTCCCACATACTAAAGCAAAGGTCATTTTAAAGGCACTTCAAAACTCTTCCTGAAATTCTCTTTTCAATCCCAGCGCTAATATGTTGGTAGAATGAGCACAGTCTGATTTGCTTCTGTCAGGTTAAAAAAAAAGCAAAACAAAACACTAAAATTCAAGGTAAAGAAGAAAAAATCTCCAAACCAGTGAAAGTCAAGCAGAAAAAAATCAGTTGTTGCTTCTTGCTCTAGATTGACCTTGCAGTACCATCAGCTTCAAAATATTTCTGCAACGTTGTGTGAGCAACTTTCATATGAAATTAGCGGTAGAAAGCACTTGTGAAAGGTACTGCATAACTGAATTTCTGCTACTGTAGGGGTTACAAAATCAAATATGCATAACTTTCTGTCATCCTAAGGTGAAATAAACATAAGAAGCACTCTGATAGTCTCAGTTCTTGACCAACCTTAAAAATCAAAGGCATGTTTGCACTTAAATATAAACAAGGGTAAGGCATATAGCAATGCATAAAGCTACTTTGGTATTACTCAGCTTTGGGATTTTGACTCAAATATTACTAGGGATTTAATTACTGACAATTAGATATTTTTAAATGTAAAATAAAAATCCCAGTCCTACATAGTTCATCTCAGTTTATGGATTCATTATTGCCTTTGTAACCTTAATCAGTAGATGTTAGCCATCTTTCTGCTGTTATGCTTGCAGGAGTTAAAATTGGAGGCTAGCTAAACACATTGGTTTACACTGCTTTATTTATGTTTTCATATGCTTCCATACAGCTTCATAGCATTCATCCATTTCCCATCTGCTTATCTGAAAAGCAGAAGGATCAAAATACCAACATATACCAGACATACAAATCATTATTACTGGCTTTGTCTGGCAGTCTTAAAAATGGTAACATTCAGGTGCATACAAATCATCTATTGCTTGTTCAGAGAAGTAAACTCTTGCTAAACGAGATTTTTAGAGGGTTTTTTTCAGAACCAAGCCTTCAAGAAGTTTCACTAGGCCTTTTGACATGAGTGTAATGGCTACTGGACAGTAGAATGTCCCAGTTCTCCATCTGATACAGTACAGAAATCTACTTTCTACACACACACAAATTAAAAGAACTACTCAAAACATAAGTTTTATGAGTTTAAAAAGGAAACAGTCTAAGTTACTTAAAATGTATGACATCTAGTAACAACTAGAAAAACTGATTCAAATGTCACAGAATTGGCAGAGTGCATGCACATAGACTGAATTTCACCATTAGTCTTCAATGCTGTGATTTTTATTTTATGGATTCCTTTTAGACACCAAAGAAAACTCAGTCAGAAAAAAAAACCCATATTACTCTTGAGCTAGGGGAAACTCTTTCCTGAATCTAGAAAAAGGTTATTGAAAAATACCCCACAAAATATGTGAAAAATTTTGGGGGAATTATGTGATGGCCAATGTTAACTCTATCTGATAGTGCTTGTAGTTGACAGAAAGGAGAGAGGTTAAAACAAATCAAAACATGTTTATGCTTGTATTAATTATGGGCTGCTTCCTCTTCTTTTTTCTTTTGGAGTCAAGAGTACCTCAGAAAATTGGGATATTTTTCCCCACATAAATGACACTGATTTGACATAGGGAAAAAAAATCAGTCTGAGTCCTCATCTTACCAAGATGCTGGCTGTCAGATTCATTCATTCTTCAATCATGGGATTATATGGAAAACTGCTATCTATAAATTGACTAGGTATTTGAAAGCACCTGAATCTTCTAAATCTATCTAGCTTCCTTTGGAGTCCAATAATTTCACCTTTAGGGAAGAAAAAATGTGATATTTTTTTCCTCTCTCTGAATGTAAATTTACATAAGGCTAAAGAACACTGTAAACATGACCCTTCTTCTGGCTTCATCCTTCTTATCTCCCTCTCACTCTGGACTGAGACATTCAGTCCTGCCTTCTCTAAACTGAGTCTAAGTGTCTTGTATCAACTGAATTAAAGGCACTGCAAAGGTACTAGGTAAAATCTACTGAGATTCAAAATGCTTGTTGTGAATATTCCTGCAGAAATTACAGCATATTCCAGGCTGGAAGAAAAGATCATATTTGGGAGTGTCCTTAAAGTAAAGCAAACAAAAGAAAAAACAGCATATTACCATCTCTCTTCTCCCCTTCCCCTCACAAACGCAAGAAAAGTTTGACAAGGAAATATCAGCACAGAGAATAGAAAGCAGACTTCTTTATGTAGGTAAACTGACAGGTCTGTCACTCTATTCCACCTCTTCGTGTCTTGTTATCAAATCAGTCACCCTTGGAAAGCATTTTAGATTGTCTCTTGATGCGAGGAGCTTCAAAATGCTTCAACTTCAGGTTTATTTGAGGAGAGTGTGCTGGAATCAAACCCATCTCTCTCTCTGTTTAGTTAAGCAGAGTCTGTTTTCCCACCTTCACAAATGAAAAAGTTCAGTATTGACCCAGAAGGCTCAAGGTGTTTGATGCTTTAATTTTACGTTATAACTCCATCCTGAAATCCTACACAGCGCTAGGGCACACGTCCCTGAAGTGATGTGCTAAGAGCAGTGTCATTCTTTCAGTATTTTTTTCCCCCCAAAACCCATACAACATCACTTTAGAAAACAGAACCTCTCTGATTTATGGAAAAAATATACATGGCTAAGCAGTACATTTCACTTACTTTGTTCAAATACTTTATGGAGAGCTCTCAGAATGAAAAAAAGGCAAAATCTGAAATTAGTGTGGGTGTATTTAGCTCAGCTTTATCTCTGGACTGGCAGCTAACTGCCTGTCAAAAGGTTTTAAGTAAAGTTCTTGATTGTAGGTCAGTCCTCAGTGGATAAATCACAGAAACAGCCACCGATAAGGCACATGGTTGGCTATTCTCCCACTGAGGAGAGACTGCATTAAGGTAGACTAATGAATACTGAATCATTTTCTCACCCTCAGGGTGGACGCCCCTGTCAGGGCTGAGTCACTGTGAAAGCAGTATGCTGAAGTGATTTACAATGCAGCAGCCTTTAGTGCTGGTGACAGATGGATATAACTTGGGCATCATACATACTCATTTTTAGGCCTTCACAAGCCCTGAGTACAAATATACAAGAAAAGGAAAGATAAACTGTGATACAAGTCTCCTATCCATGCATACTTTAGAAAAGTGTAAAGTGGAGAACTTTTCATAGCCATTTAAAATGACCACAGGGCATTGTCTTCTAGGGTAGTCAAGGGTGGATATTTTATTCCAAGGTTTCTTCGTTGCTTTTCTTTTTTTCCAGAAGACTGCAGAATTTTCTGGAATAAGCAATGTGTTACCTCTGCATAATGAAACTGCATCTTTTACATTTTCTACTGAAAATTTGTTCTGATGTGATCATCAGTTTACCTAGTCAGCTGGAGGTGTTACAGCATCAGAACTGCAGATATGAGAAGCTTGAGGTACATTTTGATTTTGTCAGTTGCATTTTAAATAGAAATATGTGGTCTTGTCTGAGAGAGAGAAGATAAAAGGGTACGTTTAGAAGTATCACCACCCTGAAGGAAATGATTGATTGAACAAATGCTATTAGAGTCTGGGTAAGAAATTAAGCAGTAGTTTCCAACCTGGCTGAAAGATATGTTTTGTGGGTTAGATGCTGCCCCAGATTATGATTTCTGTTCATATAATGCTGGTGTTTGGTGTCAGCAGCTACTCACGAGCCTTGCATGTTGGGGCTTGTAGTGGGTTTTCAGGGGCCTCCCATGGCAGTCAGTGACTAGCCTGCGGACCAGCCCAGGAGAGTCATTAGTTCACAGTCTGTACAACCACTGATGCTGTCAGGGGGACTTTCATGAAGGTTCAACTGTTTGGTATCCAAAGTTGCCTTCTCCTGAGCCTTTGAAGAAAGATTTGCACAACTCTGTGATCTCTCCATGGAGAGCACTCATTAGCCAAGAAGTACAAATAATGCCGTCTGGGCACAGCCACAGAACATAGCGTGTAAGGAATGCTATTAATAAAAAAAATGGATAATGACACTTCATAATGTACATGCATGAATTCTTCTAGCTATTCAGTCAAACCGTAGTCTATGGAAACCTAAATTGGAAAGCTGCTTGGGAAAGGAATCACGTGCCAGAGGGTGACTATGAATAGTCACTAGCAGAATAGCTTTATGAAAACAATAGCTGTAATGCCTGTATGCTGTTCTATGTCATTTAAAGCATTGCTGTTCATTGTAGAAAATTGGACTTTTAAGCTGACCTTCTGTTTTACCTTTGGGGAAGCTAATGCTTGTACTGCAAGGGGGAAGCTGGTTGGTTGTTTTTAATACGGTATGTGCCACAAATGAGAATGTCAGAAAGGTCTGAAATTTCATCTCATCCAAATCTATTAGTGTTAATGTTCTTTTCATTATGATTTCATCAGGATTAATTAACAGAATCTGTGAATAATATGCTGCACATATTTGATATGCAAAACCAAATCAACTGTACAATTTATGTTTCCTTACAGCTGGTGCTTCACATATTGACAGTCAAGAGTATAGACTACATGCATTAGTCTGCACCAGCTGTCCGTGACTAGAAGCTCGCCTCCCTGAACCATGAGGTATCCTGGATGACAGTGAAGCCTGGTGCTACTGGCCAACCTGCTGGAGTCAGAACTTCTCCAGTGGACAGCCAGCCCTCAAAGCAAAAAGCCTTATTTTCTTACAAGCTCAGGAGGTTCAATGCATGTATAGATTATGTTATTTATATAGATTATATAAATGTGTCTCAACTATTGCATTTCAAAATAGTTCTGGATAAACTTATGGAATGCCTCATTTGTTTTCAATGACTTGTCCACCGGTCACTCTGAGAGCCCTGTAAATTGCCTCACTGGCATGATTTGTCAGGAAGTAGACACACCAGCTACAGGACTGCGCTGCTTATAACTCTCAGAAAAGCACTCATGTTAGCAGAGAGAAATTTCTGTTGATAGCAATGGTAGTGTCCAGTTAACCCCAGTCTACAGAAATACCTGATTTTTACACAAGCAGCCATTTTTTAAGTCTTCTTTTTCTGTTTTGTTGGCAGATCACAGAATAAAGATTTGAGGTCCTTTTAACCTTTTTTAAAACCTGACAAACCATCTTTACAGGCAACAAGATCTTGATGTATTGATATATTTTGAGGCACAGAACCAAAATAGTGCAAATCTGTTTTCTGATTTCACTGGGCTTGGCACCGGCTCCTGGATATTTACATCTTAATTTCTTCTACTCAGATGTGGTATTTGATTTGAGTGTTTGTGAAAGTTACCAATCTGACAGTCCTGCAGACCGAAGCCTTCCGTTTATTCACCTGTTAAGTACAAAGTTCAAGTTTCCCTTTCCAATTAAAGTGCCTCTACCCATGCTGGCCAGACCACCTCGAGGGAGGAATCATTTAGATTCCAACCACACACTTTCCCCTGCCTCGCTTTTGCGAATGCCAGCAAGAAGCCGATTTAGGCCAGCTGTTGCATATTTCTAATGGGCACACTTGTCTATGGGGAATAAAGCAATCAGATAACTTCTAGAAGATAACAATTTCAGGTTACTACCAGTCTGGACTGGATTTGAACTGATACTCCAGACGGAAATTCTTCTCTTCCATTACCAGTCCAGATAAGTTCTGGTGCTTCTGTGGGGCTCTAAGAAGTATCCTAATGGAAGTGGATCTATTTTTAAAATATACCTGTTAACAATTAAGTGGTTCATCTGCATTTCAGGCTGTATTAACTGTGCTGAGATGTACTTTATTCTTAATAGGTAAGGAAAGTAGCTCATATTATAAATGCAATACATGTACATTATACCTAGTGCACATTTATCGAAACAGTGTCAGGTTTTGAAACAGCTTACATTAACTCTGCATCTGTGCTGTGAATCCAGAAAGAAGTTGAGGTTTGCTCAGCTAAATCCTTTTGCATGATGTTGGCAGCTGAGAAGGAGTTTGTCACTGATATGCTTACTTTTTTATCCCCTGTTTCACATTTCTGAAAAGGACATAAATGAGAATAGATTGATTCCGAAGTAAACAGAAGGAGCAACGCAGAGACAATAATGATGAGCATGTTCCAGTTGGATGGATTATGGGAGAAGTCCAAAACCTCCAGGTTCCCATTTTCCCACAAGACAGCCAATTCTGACACTTTAATATATAGGGATGGATGTGCCAGAGGGGGAGCAAGGAGGCGTTTCGTTCCTATCTGTTATTGTAGCCCGATGGCTTTGGTACCGCACACGCTACTGGCACCACTGTAGCAGGTGAATGAAGAGTCTCACCATTTCAGGGAGAAGGTAGAGAGAGATGTGGTGCATTCTCCACAAGCTGTGTTAAGCATCCCATCTGTGCTGTTATCACTGTCTTGGGATGGAAAGAAGCTTGGCAAGGGCTCTAGCACGCTGTATGTGGCACACCTGGTCCTCGGTGTGTGACACACAGAGGGGGGCTGAGCCTCACCGTTTTTGTTACAGAGACATATATTTCTGAATTAGAGTATTGATTTCTCTAGTGTTTTCCACTACTTTGAGTGCCCTGAAAAGCCACTGTAAAGTTTTTTGCTGGTAGAGAAAGTATGAGTGCTGTCAGTGTGGGCTTTGGAAAACGTAGAGAAGGCAACTGGGGCAAATGCTCTCAGGGGCAATGGGGATGTATGCACTGTATAGCTGAAGCCTTGGAAACAGCCAGCAATTGCTGCCCATGGTGTCATATATATTGACAAGTCTGCAAGTTCAATCCAGAGGGCCATGTGGAACAAGAGACCCTATCCTATTGAATCTGAACTGTGAACCTGGAAAAGAACTCACAGTAGATGAGACAGAAAAGCAAAATGCCTATATGCCTTTCCCTGCTTCAGCTTCCTACCTTCCTCAGCTGTTTGGGGTGGGGTTTATTTGCTTCTTGTGGTGTGCTTTTAAAGGAGTGATCAAAATCCTCCAGGTTTTACTTTACTTTAGTTTTTTTTCTTTTTCTTCCACATCTTGCTCCTTTTCTGACATTTCTTCTGTCTAAAAGAACCAGCCTGAAGCCCTTGAAAAAAATGAGTTCCAACTCCTCTTGACAAATGGCCCCCTGTTCTGCTTTGCCAGGTGACTGATTGATTAGTTACTGGTATCCTTGGCCAGGCCGACTCTTCCGAAGAGCTGCCAGTTATTTCATCCAGTGGTGTTTCCACGTGAATGAGTGATCACCAGGGACTCTCAGCCTTCTCCTGTTAGCCCTGTATCACTTTCTACTTCTACATAGATGAAGATACCCAGATAGACAGAACTTTCAATCAATCTAGTGTTTGGAGTCTGACACATACAATGAGAGTCTGTAGTATTAGAGAGAATTCATAGGAGTCGAAACAGATTTCTCAGATCATTACAGGGCTATAGCTATTTGCACTTGGCGAGCACATGCTAGGTTGTTCTTATATCCAAGTCTCTCAGCTGGAATCCATCTATTTTTTTTCTCACATTATGGCCTCTGGGTTTATTATAGCTGTATTTTTGCCTACTAGTAGACTGAAAGCAGTATGAGACATATTCTGCCATGTGCAGGAGGGAAATTCCTGTACATTGTAAGGATGCCACCAGCTTTTTTCTTCCTAGCAGGCAGGACAAACTACACTCGCCAATTCCCTCATCTGCAGGGCTTTTCTGAGAATTTTGAATTTTAAACTTCAGACTTTAGACTAACAGCTCAGGTCAAAAAACTGACTAATTCCCAGCTTACCCCAAGACTCGTCTTTGATCTGTGGGAGGGAAATTTTCACTGTGGAAATCTTTCTTTCTTTGTTTTGTTAGGTAGTTGCACTATTGGCTAAACAGAGAAAAATCGGTGTCTTTTGCTTCTTGCCTTTTCCTGGGAGATGCATTGGGGAGTTCGGGCAGCTATTTAAATCAAGTGAATTTTGTCTGGAAGCTTGTCCTGGTTAAGTTACTCCCACACAAGAAGGGAAAGGAGACAAGAAATAAAACATAGCTTTTCTAGTCCCTACCTCGCTTTTGCAGACAAAGTTTGCCAGGAGGGCATCATACAAGATGAAGCTTATATAGGAACTTAGTTATAGTTTGCACCAGTAACCGTACCTCTGAGTGGTGCTTTGACACTCTTTCCCTTTAGCTTTTCTGTTTTAGTCTGGGAGAACTCTACAAACCAAGGCAAATATGTTAGGTGGAGACACAAGCCAGTCTGTAGCATGCAGATCCATAGGAAATATCCCAAAAAATATTATGAGGTTATGTTTAGGATATTTGCAGCTAGAATAGACAACCTGTTAAGGGATACTAGGAGGGTGATTTCTGGGGCAGGCATTTGCAAACATGCTTAGAAGACTGAGAAGCTTTGGGTGGTCCTCCCAAATCATTTTGTGGGCTATTATATCCTATTGACCAGCTTAGCATTTTTGGCTTCTGTTACAGTGCATATGGCAGTTATATCTACCAATATCCACCATGACCCTCAAAGCAGGTGGCAACTCACTAAAAAAATCAGCAGGCAGTATGGGACCCTTTGGTTTATGATTTATTTATCTCCAGCTCAGCTTCTAATTTTGCAAAAGAAGACTTCTCAGTATGCATCAGAAAGAGATAAATCTTGTATCCCTCTCAAAAATAACTGTTCATAGTTTTCCCTGTTTGTCAGGAGCCCTTCTTTTATTCTCAGCAAGTAATCTGTTATGTGGATGTGCAGATGGTCATTCTTTCACCTTTAGGTCCTATGGTAGACATATTTGCTAAGCAGCAGTTCTTCTCAACTTGCAAAGTACTCTGCCAAAGGTATTAATTTCTTGAAATGAATTAATAAGACATTGGATTGATTTAAGTAGATTCTTAGTTTTACTGTCCACAGCCATCTCAGGGTTACCACATAGGAACCTTATGGAAAGTTAAGGCTGTGCAGAGTCATTAGAAAAGCAAGCTTAAATCTCCATTTCTGCCAGGCATATGTGACTGAAGGTCAGGTGCTGCAATTCTTAATTTTACAACTATAAACACTGAGTTTGGAAAAGGATTACTCATTTATTTCTCTTTTGTTAAAGTATGGGTAAATATATTCATGACACTAAAGCATTTGCATTATTAAAGCATTTGAATGAACTTGAATAAATTGTTAATCTGAAAATGCTATAATCATTTTTGCCCAGACCTGAATAAATAACTTTTTTTGCAGCATCTGTAAGCTTAGGTTGTCCATTTGCCCTTGTGTACTTGTAAACTCAGAGACCAGTTGAGTCACCTGGATCAAAGCCATGTTTTAATAAGACATAGAAGAAACAAAGTATATTTGCTGTCAGCTTTCTGTACTGGAATTACAAAAATAATTGTAATTGATTTTACTTCTTTGGGAAAAAAAAAGCTGACCCTTCATTTGCTTGGACAAAGCAAAATGGTTGTTAACCATCTTCAGTGACCTTTCTCTTAGCTGACAGTTATTTTGTGGCAGATGAAGCTGAGTAATCAGCCGACTGTGGTAAAAACCAAAGCCAGGTACCTGATGCAGTCTGGTTCTGAGCTATCATTTGTGATATATGTGGATTTGTTATGTAGGCTTCAGCATTTGGAATGTTTTTGACTTTCTGTCCAGACACTGAAAATTGTTCAAGCCTGTTCCTTCAAAGGAAATGTGTATTTCATTTTTGAATTTAATGGATTTAATAATATTCTTGTTTCCTATTTTCCTAGAAACTTTTCTTTTCCTTGGTAGCCTTGGGAATTCCAGATATCTCCACTGTTAAACGTTTCCCCAAGAATGAGTAGTAGCAGTCTAACATTAGAAGGAACCAACATGAAAAAAGTGTGACTTTCATTTGAGATAGTGTCTTTTTTGCTGAAACAGAGGTAAAGAACACAAGTTGAAATATAGGAAATTATGATTAGATGCTAGGAACAAAAAATTCACAGTGAGAGTGATCAAGCACTGGAACAGCTTGTCCAGAGATGTTGCATGATCTCCACCCTTGAAGATATTCAAGACTCTACAGGACACGGCCCTGGGCCTGGGCCAGCTGACCTAAGTTGGCCCTGCTTCGGGAGCAACAGCAGGAGTTGAACTAGGTAACCTCTGAAGTCTTTTCCAACTTGAATTATTCTATAATTCACAGCCTGCCATATGAAAGACAACAGCAAAGTATTGTCTATGATCATTGTCAGTCCCCAGATTTTAGAATCAAGATATGATTGGTTTTGCTGGTGTATAGATTTCCTGGAATTCTGCAGTAAAAAGATTCTGGCTATTCATGCCACAGCTCCTACGTCAGAGACCTACAACCATTTGTTCTTTAGAAAACTCTTCTTCATCTAGCAGGTTCCTGTTCTAGCAGGAGCAATCCTGACTAAGCCTGTGAGTTTTGTCTTAATGGAATATTAGGATTAGAATGTGCCTGCAAAGAGAACAGAGAAGTGAAATATTCTCCCTTAATTTTCTTCTGAATATTTAATTAAAATATATTTCATATACAAGATGAAGTACATTAAAATTCAATTACCGTTAGTTACTGTTAACTAATTTGAAAATTAAGGGGGTTTTGGAAATCAAAGCAATGATAATGGAATGACTGTTCATGCCTTCCTGTGACATGCAGTGAAAGAATCAAAAGTAGTATGGGGGGGTTCAGATGTGCTTACCTTATCATACAACTGGTGGGTGATGCCTGCTGCAGGCAATGGTGAAAATGGTTGAGCAATTGAACAAGTAAACATAAATAAACTTCAAATTTGAAGCTTTTTTTTATTTTTCCTTTTTTCCTTCTCTGATATGTTTTAGAATCATTAAGCTTCACATGTTGGAAACACTCAATTTGATTTTAACTTCCTTGGATAACGAAATCAGTAAGGATGATATGGGATGGAGGAATGAGAAGCATACCCACCAACATTTAGCTGGTCTCCCAGTTTTACTTGGTTAACAAAGTTCCCTTTAAAACAGGCAGAATAAAGAAAAAGCAAGAACTGTGACTGTATTGGAAAACAGTTGGTTTTGCTATGATCTGTCTTCCTTTTTGACGATATATTCTATTAAGCAAAAAGTTATATACATATATATCACAGTAGCTGGGGGCTTCCTGACCCACAGCTTAGTGGTGCTAAAGATAAAGACTTCCCACTTCCCCACACATTTTTTAAAAGAAGACATGGAGTTGCTGGAGCTTCTGAGAAGAGAAGAAAATAAAAGAATTTCAGGTTCTGGGGAGCAGCACCACACATACTGTTACTAGTTTAACCAGTTTCAGGTATGCCTAGAGAGCATGGATTAGTAGACTGTGATAACTAGCAGCTGCTATCATTCTTCCATCTGAGTCAGCACTATGACAGACAAATCAAAGAGAACCAGACCCAGTGCATGGAAATCCTGCACATTAAGAGGGGATCCAGCTTGCTAGGACTATCATATTTCCAACAGGCAGAAGCAGGGGAGTGGAAAGGACAGGACATAGTAGCCCTGTACAGTGACAGGCTGTGATCTTTGTCTCCCAGTTATGCTTGCTGAGATGTTTCCCATTCAGGGATTGGAAGCTATAGGAAAAAAACTTGTTCTGACCTTATCCATACAGCATAACATGGAAGAAAATAAAATTTCAAGCCAATAATCCATGAGTTACCCTTGCACCCAAATTTGACTGTTAGTGAGAAAGACACTGCAGAATAACGTTTTCTACGCTACCGTTTACAGAAGCCAAATTCTGTGCAGTGCTTGTCTAAACCAATAACTAACACTGGCCATGACAACAATTGGTTGACTAGAGAAGAGTAGTATTGTACTATGCCTTATCGCCTCCTACTTCTTGCCTTCCTCCTTTTTTTTCTAACCCAATACTGCTACTTCCCAGCTCTTTCCCATATTGCAAACACAGATCAGGATGTGCTTGTTAGTTCAGACCTGCACATTTTTTCATCTGACTTGTGCTTTATCAGTGAGATCTGCCACCGTGGTTGGGAAGGACTAAACTAATGAAAAAGTAAAAAATAAGGATATATGTATTATAATTTGTCTTGCATAACTATAGTTAAGATATTCCACCAGATAACTGTGCTGCAATCCCAATTAAAGTACGTAAAAATGGTGCAACATAAAGGTGATTTGCCCCTACACATCTGAGAACTTCCAAGTCTTCTCTGGTCATCTTTTGATCTTTTTTAATCCTTCTGCGAGGTGCTGGAAAGGTTGGAAGATCAGTACCTAGCTATTTCCACTCATATTTCCTCTTAGCAGTGGAAAGACTATGCAAAAGTATCACTGTGACATGGCGATGCAAAATGAGGCACAGAGCAAGTATCCCACATTATCACGAGTGTCACTATATGACCCATTACTAGTCTACTTTGAAAACAACTCCTGATTTTTTCCTATTGTAGACTTAACAGAGTTGCTCATTTAAGAAATTCTATTTAAATTATCCTGGTGATAAAAGTTATTTCATCTAGGGACAAAATCAAGAGATAAGACAGCAGGCTCCTGCAGCTGCTAGGCTAACAGCTCTGGTTCTGTCTGCGGTTTTCAAAGCAGGCTAAAATACTCACTGCAGTGGATCTGTGAACGTTGTTATCCAAAAGAGAATATGAATATGTTTTCCAGTTCTTTTACCTCTTAGCTTTTTTTAAATTTTGTACATGATCAAAGTTAAGTTTATTTTAAACTGTTTAATACTTGCAATAGTTTACTGTGTATGACATAAAAAATGCAATTCCTTGTTTATTTTTTCTAACTCTGAACTGTCTTCTGGCTGAGTTCCTGTGTTTCTTGCTTTTCATTATATGACTCAGTCTTCCAAAGGCAATTTTTCCACTAGGAAGATAAGGTGAAAAGGCAACTGAAATAATACAATGTGTCATCAAAATAAAATGTGGTACAATTTTACTTTATTGTTACTGAGGGAATTCCATTTCAGTATCTTTCCCTCTGTGCCGAAAAGTAAGATAAACTACTGAGCATTGATACTTCTGGTCTGAAATTTTCAGTTATATAACATACTGGCATATATGTGCTATTTATACAAGACCAAAGCAAAATATACTCCCTGTAGACAAAAGGCCATTAGCTTTAAAAATTTCATTACTTCTAGATTCACGAAATCCTGAAGATAAAAACTTGCAGTCTTTTCCAAGAAAAAAAAAGCCTTGAGTCTCTTCCAAAAGATGCACAACTTCCTCATGGTATTGAAATTTTAAAAATTGCCTCAGTCGAGGCTTTAATATGATTTTGGTGCCACTACGTAGTTCTCAGTGTATTTCAGAAAGCTGTGTAATGGTCAATTAGCTTGGTTGATAAACTTAGAAAACACCAGTTTTCTGTGGAAGTAGAACTTGGTAATAGTTACTCCCCTTACTATAGATCTATTCTGCGTACCTGCCAGAGACCACAGTCAGGGTTTGAGAGTCATTTGCTTTTGACTGTAAAATTGCAGGGCAGATTAGCAGTCTTTCTGACAAGAGCTCAGTACCCGAGCTGAGATAAGGTGAATTAGTAAGTGTAAGAAATCATAGAAAACAGAAGGAGACGAGCATGAGGCAAACTTAAGTGCTTTCTTCTATCAACTCTTCAACAACCTCTCTCAGACTTTCCACAAAATGTCTACAAAGCCAAAAGATAAAAACAAATTATTGGACTCAAATCCAGAAAGTTCACTGTGCTTTCTTCAATGAGGAATGTTTTTCCAAGACTCAGCAACGGGTCCACAGTTTCCAGGAATCAAGCAGCAACAATTCCTTTTTTTTTTTTTTACTGATTATTGTTTAAACTAGGTGTTTTATAGAAACACAAACAGATGGAAAAACATAATTTCATGAAACACCACTCGTTGGATGGAGAGCTGAATCCCAAAAGGTTTAACAGATGTTGCATTAGATGAGGGGAGAGAAAGAACTGTCATGTAAGGAAAATAATCAAAAGGCAAAGTAAATATTAAGTAGGTATCAAAGAAAAAAATATTTTACTGTTCACTATTTTCACACAGGCCATTCCAGTCAATTGTTATAAAGCTTTTTCAATATTGAATGCTATGTTGGCAGCCTAAAGCACTGTGAACCTTGACTAAGTCCCTATGCAGGACTAACTTCCATATTCACTATGCACTCAACCGCCATGACAGCGATAAGAGCCCGGCTCATTCCTCCTTGACCAGGGGCCCAGTTCTGTAACATTCAGATCAGCATAAATTTGGAACAGTTCAGTTGAAAGTAAAGAAGTTATTTTAAATTGATACCGAAGTAATTCAGACCAAGCCCTGATTCAAAATGGGCAGATCAGATAATGTCATGTATTGAATACAGACATAAATGCAGGGTTTCACTCACTGAGTAGTGAACAAAAATACGTATTTAATATACTGGTTAACTAACAATTAATTAGATTTGTTTAATGTTCTATCCGTTGATAAATTAAATAACATTTGCATTGACAGCAATTGTACCCCTTGCAGCCTTGCTCTGTGCTGCTGTGATAATTATTATTTCAAAGCAAAAGTCAGTCTTTTCCCCTCATTCAGGAGATACCGTCTACCATATGAATTGTGGATTTTATCTAAAGCATACTGAAATCCATAGGAAAAACTCCTGTGGCCTTCAGTGAGCTTTAGATCAATCTCTGAACAGGTCAGGGTTCTTGCAGAAAATAGTGGCGTGATATCTTGTAATTATGTCTGAATATATAATGCCTGCGCATAGGGGGTATACTTGAAGGAATCACAAAATCTCAGAAAGGCTGAAGTTGGAAGAGACCTCTTGAGATCGACTAGCCCAACCCCTCTGCTCAGAGAAGGGTCAATTAGAGTATGTTTCCCCAGGGCCATGCTGGAACAAAGCTCTAACTTTATTTCTTTAGTTTTAAATGACTGACTTTCCCAAATTAATGTTCTCTTACATAAAACTCTGTACTACATTTTACTCTGTAATTATGGGATCATTTGCCAATCTTTTGTGGCCTCTTATCAAGAGAGTGGAATCCTGTTGTGCATTTTACATTTAGAATTATAATTTTTTTTCACTGAACAGGGCATCAGGGTTTGGAGGTTTAATGTAATCTTGGAAATTATTGTAATGTGCTAAACTAATTTGACCTTTTAAAGGTTCTGTATTTTGATTGCAAAGCACTCCACTTCTTTAGCATGAGTCAGTGAGACTGCAATCAATGGAGAAAAGAATTAAACAGAACTAATGCAAAATGGGTATCTTTTGGACAAATAGGTAGAGAGTTACCTTCAAAAATTGTCAAAAGACCTACCAGAGATGCAGGACTCTGAGCCACTTTGCTGTCAGACATCACTGTTGAGCCTCAAGAGAAGTGGGACACTGAATACCCAGCCAGGTTTCTCTGCAGATAAAGCTTGATTCTTGTCACATTGATTTTAATGTTCCGACAAATTGTTGTGTCCATAACCATTTCTCTGGATGTTTATTAGTTGACATCCTGCAACTTTCATGTTCTTATGAATCTGCTTATTTTATAGATTGAGAGGTATATGGCAATTAGCTGAGAATAAGACCAATTACAAGTGATTGATTGATGTTGCCTATGCATACCTGATACTGATTGTTGGCGAGAGTTGCATTTTAATTAAAATTTACAACTTTCCTTACTATATATTACTAGTTGAATATAGATTAGAGTAACCTGCATGCTGTTACTTTTTCTGGCCATTGCAAAGCCACAGAGCAGGGGGCTGGAAAAAGAACAAACCTCCAGGGTTTAACATGGGCATTGTCCTTGGATCAGTGAAATAGGAGGTAGAAATCAAGACAGGATTTTAAGGTTAGTCCTAATCTTAATCCTCATCTCCCATTTTCTTTTAAAGAGATAGAATGATGTTTGTTCCATGGGTGGTATTTTCCTTCTTCTATTCCCTTATTCTGATGAAGTCCCTAATCTGAGTACATCGTAAATTTTCACAAACTTTGAAGTGGCTGCAATGTTTTCTATGAGTAAAGTATATTATTATATGAGAGAATTAAAAATTTAGATTTATATTATTTTTAGTGTCTATTAAGTATTTTATTGAATTAAAATTTAATGTATGTTTTCAAAAAGAAAAATCTGATTTAAATTCTAAAGACCAGAATATACCAGTCTGAACTCTATAAAATAAAATAGTATCTACATTTTAGATAAAGAGCTCATGAAACTGTCTTCTGGTTCTAAGTGATTTGGGTCTCACCTATTACTGAAACATTTCTGATTCTCTTAGATTACTGAATTTTTTGTGCTGGGAAGAATAAATACACTGGCAAGGAACACTGGCTGATAGGGACTTGAAAGTAGTGAGGGACAATCTCTGTCTGATCATATTTGAAATGATGTTTCAGACTTCACAGCTTACAGAGAGAAGGCTCTGTTATCAATCAGTGACCTTGTTAGCAATCTCAGTGGGCAGACTAATTAATGATGCTGCTTTGCATAGATTTGGAGGATGAGTAGGAAATGAATATAACAGAAATAAACTGTTGTAAGGTCTCAGTTTGGAAACATTACTTTTAAAAAAGTTGGTGGATATGAGAGTTTAATCAAAGCTAATAAATATGCATGGATTTACCTTGTATCAGTTAATTTTTGGAGCACAATCCCAAATATAACTCTCTGTTAGATGCTGCTTTTTGATGTATGTGTTGTGAATTAAGTGGTAAGCAGCATTTCCTACAGCCTTGAGCTCACAGGGCAGAATAGGAACAAATTTGCCCAGCTAAGGTTTCCCAGTCTGTATTTCACTGGGTGCCACCACAGTGGCTTCAGCCCTGAGCATCCATGCAGGTGTGAAGCACAATGCAGTAGGTCATGCCCTCAACAGGGGCAGGGGATTAAGGGTATATATTATTGTCTTATGGAGTATCATAATGAGGCAGGATATTGCCACTTAGAAGAAATTTGTGAGCAGGTCAATACTCTGGCCTTAGCAGGCACAATGTTAGGTTTGGCTGACTTGCTCTGGCTGTTTGTTTTCAAGTTTTCACCCCTTGTATGTTGGACTGAAAGATTAAACTAATTATATTGAGTAGAAGATTAAAAAATTCCTTGCATATTTCAAAAGCATATAGGCTTTGCAGTTTGCACATTCACAAAATGGAAGCTATATCAGTTTCTAGGAAAAATAATGTCCATTTAAAATAAATACTATTTACAAACATATATATTAAAGCAGCACCTGCCCAAGGTGCAGCAAGGAGTACAGCATAGACCATGTTGGTGTTCCTTTTCTAAATCACTGGCTTCAGGGGTTTCATTACATTATGTCAAAAATTGAGTTTATGAGTGTGATGGTATCCTGCCTGATGGCATAGGATAATTAAATGAGGATTTTTAGAGACAAGAGGAAGGAGAAAATGAAAAAGGAAAAAAATATATATTAAAAGATTAAGCTTCTTAGCAAGGGAGGCACTGTTAACTGGCCAATATCCCTACCTGGCTCCTTCTAAACTACAGAGGTTTAATCTTTGCAGTCCTAAGGCTGAGATCAAGGATTCTGAACCACTGACCTAGAAAACACCAAGGAAGCTGAAGGAATTGTTTGCAACTGCTCGGAGGGAATCTCAGACATACAACCAACCAGAAAGTGGTGCGAGAAGGCCACTCTCTTACCCCTTGAGTCCCCAGGATGAATGAAACTCATCAAAGCTTGCAAAGAAGGATGAAAATTCAGGCAAAAGATGATAAAACTGGCATGTGGCTCCTGCATGAGCAAATAATATGTGTTTTTATCTAAATAGATGGGAAAGTCACAAATTCTGTCCACCACAGAACACAATAGAGATAACAGTAAATGTCACTTATGGTAGTAACCATAGTGCCTACCTTTTTGATTAACCCAGTGTCTTTTGAAGTTCAAAGATGAATATAGTAGCTAGTTCTTTCACAGCCACTTGATTGTTCTAGCTGCTCTGCAATCTAGTCCCTTTAAGCTTTTCCATTAGGTTGCGTGGACTGTATTTTGTGCAGCAGAGCTCTCAGACAAAAATACTGGCTTCAGAGCAATTTATGGATGAGGAAAGTGGTACACACAGATGAAATGTACTTATAAAAATCTGCCCATGTTTCATCACAAATCTGGGACATACTGTGCCCAAACAAAGTTTTCTAACATGCAGTCAATCTTAGAAATGTTAGCCATGTTGGATAAAGGGATTATGATACAACTCCAAAAAATTCCACGCGCCTCCAATGTTTTATAATGTTTTTTATCAAGTAATCTGGAGCTGCAGGCAGCCCATCAGCAAACTGCCATGTGACAAGCCTAGAGTCAATTCCAGAGCTGTCAGAGGAACCTGCCAAGGGGCCAGACGTCACTAGGAATGTTTCTGTCACTGCTGAGCTGCTGGGTCCCATGGTTGTCACCAAACAAGAGAAGGAATGGGACAATGTATCATTTTACTTTTCTGCGGCTAGCAGCCTCTACATTCATCTACTGCAACTCCGTTGCCATATGGGCTTGTATTTTTTTCCAAGCTAAAACATCTGTATGTCTGTAAGGGAATGAAGCTTAGAGAGTTTAAAAAATAAAATTGTGTATTATTGACCACTAGTGCTGCATATTTTTAACTTTCAGTGTCATACTTTGAAAGCGGAAGTGTTTAAGGCACTGGAACAGGTTGGCCAGGGAAGTTGTGGATGAGGAAAGTGATACATCCTTGAAGTATTCAAGGCAAGGTTGGAAGGGCTTTGAGGAAACTGGTCTAGTTGAAGGTGTCCCTGCCCATGGCAGCGGGGTTGCAAGTAGATTTTCTTTAAGGCCCCTTCCAACCCAAAGCATTCTACAAAATGAAAATTTCTATTTTGGATTTTTTCAGATCTCATGGCTTAGTAACTCTTTGGTTGTCCACAAGGATGAAGTAAGTAGACCTTGGAGCCTTTCTGGAGTTGAGGCCCTACTACAACTTTTTTGGCATGCAGAAACATCCAAAATCACAGTGTTGGTGTCCAAAGAAGGTTTGCTTCCTTCACTGTCTGTGTTTTAATCAGTCACAAGGCAACACAAGTAAGTTTTGGAAAGCATTGAACTCTTTTTGATCAATTCCCATACAGTAATATTCTTTCCCTGGGCAACAATATCCTGTTTGTGCTTATATTTTTACTGGTTACCCTTCACTCTGGTCCTGTAGATAAGTGTAACTCAGACTTCATTCATCTGGAGAGCAGACCAGTCCTAAACATTAATTGAGAGAAGGGCCTAGGCTGATATACTGATATACTGCTTAATATCTCAGGCTTGTCTTTAGACCTTAGGAAGCTTTTGTGACTCATGCACACATGGGTTAGACTCAGGGGATGATGCAACAGAGTGTTCTACACTATCATTTAAACAGAGGTCTGACCCCATTCTGAATTCAAGATGTTTTCCTGCCTCCCCACGAGGTCCTTCAGAGATCCTGTTTGGGATTGCTTTGAGGACTGGCATGCTCCATAAGGTGAGGTCTGGTGTGCTGGGTGAGCTGATGCAACTTCTGAGCAAGACTCAACTACTTGCTAGATGAAAAAAGCATCTCAGGACATAGCTACTCCTTTTTGTCTCCATCTTTCTCACTAATAGGCTGTTTTACTGCTCCATACATAGCTTAACACTCTGTGACATATGTAAATAAATGTCTTCAGAAGTGGACACTCAGATTTCTCTGTTCTGCCACTTGAAATATTATTATGGTGAGTTTTTCTTCCTCTGCCACAGGCAGCCTTTGCCTAATCACAGTCCAATATTTACTATGCAAAATGTACTTTGTACTTCCTGCAAGCACTTAGGTAACTGTATTCCCCTAAACTGTCAAATAGAACAGAAGCAACCTTTGCATTATTGTTACTTTCATTTTTGCGCAGCGAATAAGAAGTCGGTTTGGCCATTTTGTTTCGGTTTTATATCTACAGCACAAAAGGAAAGGGTAAGTTTACAGAGAAGTTGGGGCAAATAGAATATTTGTGAGCCTGAGTTTTTATTTCTAATCTATTGACAGGTCCTGCCCATTTGAATTGAGCATCTTATAACCTGCCCAGTGGAAGATGGGTTGCTATTAGGAACTGATCTATGATAGCAGATCAGCTGCCTGTGTTTTCCCGAACCTCTGTCTAGAAACAGCAAGTGAGATATTTCCAACAGGCAATTGGTCTCTTAGATTGGGCTCTCAGATTCCCAGATCTTTGAAAGCCAAGTGGATTAAACCTAGGCTTCTGAGCTGAGGTTGATTACAGAAAATGACCAAGCCCCTAAGATGCCACAGGAGCTCTCCCTTCACCTCCAGAGAGAAATTATATCCTTCCCAGCATGGATCTATAAATTTGGCTTCTTTGTTTCTTTGACAGATTTCTACTTTCAGTATTTTCATCAAGAAGGAAAGGATGGAGTGACCGGCAAGGGTGCTGGCCAGTGGTATGAATGTGCAAAGAAAATGAGACAGAAATTATTATTTCATATAGGACCTCAAGGAGTTCTTATATTATACAAGAGCCCATCCCGCATCCCTGGGCATATTACAGGTCACCTGAAATGTCTCCCTCCTCTGTTTCAGATATACATGCTGATTTTTAAAAAGCTGATATGTTGATAATTTTTGTGGTGAAAAGTTACAGTTTGGCACTTGTGAAGACAAGTTGCTGGAGAAACAAACCCAGGACATCAGTCTTTTTCCCTTCTTGTACCTTTCCTCTAGACCTCTTTTTTCCACCACTGGGATGTGGTCACTTGTCTTCACTGAATTTCACTGAATTTCACTGAATTTTTAGAGTTGGAAGGGACCATAGAGATCATCTAGTCCAACTCCC
>JAOXNO010000001.1:42125033-42144011 GCA_028565335.1 Limnodromus scolopaceus
CTGGATGGGGCTTTGAGCAACCTGCTCTAGTGAGAGGTGTCCCTGCCCATGGCAGGGGGGTTGGAACTCGATGATCTCTAAGGTCTCTTCCAACTCTAACGATTCTATAATTCTACTTGACCTCCTGTAAATGCTGTAGCCATCAGGTGTGCCAGCTAAGACAGGCATTCCTTTTGGTTTCTGTGTTGACCTATTTTTGAATATTTTTATCTGGTAGACAGAGCACAGATATTTCATGGTGGAGGATAAACAGTCTTAAGCAAATGCAACATTTGAGGGATGGTGTTAATAGGAGAAAAAAGAGAAGAAGGATTAAAAAGTAGCAGACCCCCAGAGAGAAATTATTGCCTGGCAATTTAGAGTCATTTCCATTTTTAAGTAGTCCTTGTAAGGAAGAGCAAGAGTCATTTTCAGCTTAGCACTTGAATATTGAACTAATGGAGAAATGGCAAACTTGGCAGTGGCTTCGGCAGAGATCCAAATATTTTTTCCAGAGAGACCTTTTTCTGCTCCGTATTTAAACTACATTTGTCTTAGAACTCTTTGAGTCTATTTTAAGGTAAACTAAGATCTCATTTAGCCTTGTGATATTTTCAAACTTCACCAAGAAGCACTGACAGTATGAAGAGATCAAAATTATTACACTCTAGTGAACAACAGCTTTGGGAAAAAGGACTTAGGTAAATAGATGCATGACATTAAAGCCAGTGCTTTGATAACATATATACCATTGGCACGTTAGCCTACCTGTCATTTTGAAGTGCTCCTAAATCTCCTACGTGAAGCACCCAAATATGGCCAAGGAGGGTATGCAGGTACTGAGGGGCTCATGTCATAAACTGTCTGTCTAGCAAAAGTGAGTAGTGATTTGTGTCCCTGTGCCTCTGAGTAACGTCCTCTAAGTCAGCTAGAAAAATTGGCCCAGGCTTCTTCTGGTATCCTGATCACAATCCCAAGGCATATGTCTGTAGCTATATATATTTGTGTCTTTCAATTTGAAGTGTGTAAAAAGAAGTGGCCCACGGAGCACTGTATTTATAGACTGATGGTGGGAGGAGATGTTGGCTGCCATGTGGTTAAGGGAAGGACAGTACTTGACAGGGCAAAGTTTGAGGTGGTTTGCAGATCTCTGGAGAGTGAACATGCCATGTCTGGTAGAATATCATCCCCATTCTCTTTGGGCAATAAGGCCGCTAACAGGCTACTGGAGCCACACTCAGACTTTGTCTCTTGGGTACACTCCAAGGAGACCAGAGGACCCCTTCTTTAGCAATGTTGATGATTAGGGCCCAGCAATAAACCAGGAACATGATAGTATAAATACATTCCATAATAGGTCAGACAACACACCTGTTGAAGGCACCCTACTATTCTGGTTGAACAGAAAGGTGTTTGGATAACTCAGATGTATAAATTTTTTATCTCTGAAAGTTAGTGACATGAAGGTCTTCCATGCTTCCATTATAGGCTCAGATTGTAGACTTAGAGAAAACAAGGACAAGCTTAAAACTTTTATTTAAGGGCTTCCTATGGAGTTCCTATGGAATTTTGCGGGAAAAATCTGTGACCTCATAGTCACGGAGGAGCTGGTGACAGAGTAGGGGAAGAATTTGTGACTTTTGAATGCCAAGATTGTCTACCACTTGTCTCATACAGCTGTAAAAGCTGTAACAGAACCAGGTCACTAATGCAGTTGCCCTAGAAATGGAGTTGCAGCACTTATTTAGTCAAACAAGTCAATAATCAGCTCATTTCTCTCTTTCTGAATCCTTTAGGTTAATAATTTTGTTTAATAAAACTGTTGTGTCTCTTCCTACTCATAGGACATGGAAAATGTTTACATTTTTAGAGGCATCACTTTTTACAGAACACTGAAAAATTAAAAGGCCCTTTAATTTCTTTACAAATAAAAGACAGCTTAAGAATTTGTATTTTATTTGGAAGTTTTATTTTAAAACATGACTTAATACAGGCAACCACAATGCACAAGCTGCTTTGTGTAGGGTCAATGCATGGCCATGCAGTAATTTTGTGAAATTTGGCACAAAAGGAGGTAAAAATAAGCTTTTCTGGAGGTTCGGAGCATCTCAAAATCCATTTAAAAAGCATAACAATATAACTTGCTGTTCTACTCTTTTCAGTTAAAAGAAAGAAACTTTTTGGCATACAATGAGAGCTACTGTACCTATTTTGATCATAATGGATGGGAATGTAGGGAAGTCTTACAGCTGCATTCAGTGGATGTAAAATCACACTTCTGTGCCAGGACTACACCACACAAAAAAACAGGGCAGGGATGCCCAACTCAGCACTGGCTGAGCTGATCAGTTTAGCCTGGCATTGAATGTTTATTGGTCTGGTAAGAAGCTACAGAACATCTAGAGAAGGGCAACTAAAATTACTGAAGAGATGAAGCAGGTGCCTACATAAAGGGACAAAAAGGCTATGACTTCTCAGTTTGGAGGGGAAAAAAAATGAGTGGGGTTATGATGAAAACATGAGGATGCTGCTGAGTAGGATAAGGGCAGACTATCATTCAAGAGGTCCAGCAGTACAAGAACTAGGTGATATTAAATGAAAATCAGTAGATGCATATAGGATCATCAGGATCATAAAGGAGTTTGATACATTCGTGGTCAAAATCCATAAACAGATGTAAAGGGGGATAGTCATGTGTGTGCCTTCTAGCAACACCCATTCAATGATTGTGGATGCCAACAGATAACCAAGAGAAACAGCCAGGGTTGCACACTCTTCCTAAATAACTTTTTCCAGTGCCAGACAGAATAGAGGGCTAGACAGACCACTGGTGTGATGCACTGGGCGTTTCTTATGTTCGTACTGATGGACATACATGCTCTGCTGTAGCTGAATTGTACCTACACAATGTTCTGTTACATGATACAGACATATGGCTTTTTATTAGTGACAGAAAATACAACTGTGAACTAGATTTAAAAGATGTTAGTAAGGGAGCTCTGTGTACCTGCTAAAGAGGAGAATTAAAGCACTGACATTTGACAGAGTGCAAGCCCAAACATGGCATAGTGGACTTTCCCACCGTCTGGGTTAGTCTCAATTAGTCTCAATTAGTATTGGATTATTCATCTCTTCTGTAAATAGTTAGGCTATTCTGTAATACTATAAATTAAGAAGTGCTTTCTAAGATTGATCTAAGTGGCACTGCTGAGAGTTTAGACCATAACTTTTTCTATTCCTCCCTTTCTCTTATCTGTAAAATGGAGGGTCCAAGGTTTCCAGAACTTTTAATGTTATTAATATTTGTACAGTGCTCAGACAAAAGACACTATAAAAGGCAAGATCTTATTGCTTTAATAGAAGTTCAGGGCTTTGTCTTATTTTTTTTATTTATTCCCATTTGACCTGTGAAAGGGGTGAAACCTGAACTTTCTACTATTCCTAAATATCATTTCAGGTCTTATGATTTAAAACTTTTAGTCTCTTTGCTTTAGTATTAGTCATCATTAATGGCTAAAGAAAATACATCCCATCTGATGCTTTGAAATTGAGAATTAGACATTTTAAAACTAATAATGTCTAGGGAATAACCATGCTTTAGCACTAACACTATATTGGAACACAGAGCTTACTACAACTGGATTTTAAAGTAGTAATTCCAATGAACTGCTATGGTATTTAGTAATTCAAGAACAACAGTTTCCTACCTTGCCATTTCTTGTGCTCACCCTCTTGAGTAACCAGCAGAATCATGCTATGGAAGCAATGTAGTTAGGTAGGAAGCCTTGGATATGGATGTAGGTGCTTGCAGCACCTGTACAGTCTCGTAGCTGAACAATGACACAGCAGTTCCCAAACAAGAAAGAATCTTTCTGGAAGACACACTCTTCTAATAAAATACGGTGTAGTCTGTGGGCTGCGGCTTCGGCAGATGCAATTATTAATATCCACAACCTGTTAAATTTTTAGAATACTATGTTGCTTGAAGATAAGTGGTTATCTGGCAGTGCAGAAGTTCAGTTCTCAATCAGGAGTTAGATAAGCAGAATTTTTAAGCCTGTCAGATCTCTTTCTAAAAGAAGTATTTGGATGATGACAGAAGGAACCTGTCTTTTGGATAGTAAAGAGACTAGCACAAGCAGTTCTGACATCATAAGACAACTTCAGTAAAGCTAGATACATCAGCATGAACATTTTTAACAGACTGTTTAACATGACCATTTTTAATATGATTAAAATGTGCATTTCAGGAGTGCAATGCTGGCTGTGTAAATCATTAATGGTCTGTAAAATCATATTCAGCCACATAAAATATGTATATATTTGTATACAAAAAACTAAATTTGGAAAAAGTTTACATAAAATATTTAAAGGACCACTTTGTTGATAACATTTTTTGATAGCACAACATGGATACTACTTTTAGAAGAACTGATGGGTCTTACTATATTGCCCATTGCAAGAAAAATGCAAGGTGACATTGCATTTTGAAAGAATCTTTAACATAAAGGATATTAATCTAATTTACCGTCAAAATATAGGAGAAGTTGCTTCTTCGGGAGACTTCACCTGCATAAAAGTCACTGTATCTTGCCATTAGAACTCATTGACAAATGTGTTTAATTTATGTTCAGTGTAATTGAATTACTCTATCTTTCCTTACTGTTTGGACAGTTATGGCCACTTAGGAGTTTTATGTTACTTTTTATCTTGGATGATTCTGATTTTCCCTTTTGATGGTCCCTGGACCAAGAAACTAAAACTTAGTTGTGCTCTCAGCAGTTTTGTCTTTAGTGTCTGTCTTTGTGGTTCATTTATATATTTCCCAGTGTTTGTTCAATATAAGCTCCTTTAGTAAAGGAAACAGAAAATCTGCATGCTCATAATTACTTCTCTCTTCAATATTTTAAATATCTTTAAATCTCCATATAATCTTTTGCCATGCTGACACCTTCATTTGCTAACCAGCATATCATATTTGGCCATATAGTGTCATATTTGGCCCCTAAGAAAAAGGAAAAGAAGAAGCAGGAAATCCAGGTACAGAGGAAGAAGCTTTTGAGATGAAAATAAAATTGCTAGCTGTTGTTTGGCATACACAGCCTGGGGAAGAGGACTACTCACTAGCATTCTAACGTTGCTGTTTAGTCATATGTCCGAGACTGCTCATTAGCATTCCCAAGCATGTATCAATTTGAAAATGTCTTTCTTTTAACTCGTCAATATGGAAGCCCCAAAGTACACTTTATTTGTGTAATAAGTTCCTTCAAGATGTTCAAAATCAGCTGTGGCTGTTCTGGTTATATTCAAGTGATATCCACTCAGAGGGAAAAATAAGAAAGTTTCTTTTTGTGAAACTGTAAAAGCAGAGAGTGCAAAGAAATAATGTGTTCTGGACTGATTGCTTTAAGCAGTGACAATGAACACAGGGTATTCTCAGACGATATTTAGGGCAGTGTTGTCATCTTAAGAGCACAACAACCTCGTTCTTATTGAATCTGATTCTCAGATTCACCAGATATCCCCAAGAGCAGCACACCTGTATATAACATTATTTTTCTTGCTAAAAATATATTTTTAAATGCTCAGTAAGTTTATCAGCTAAACATACAATCAGTCCAGAGACTGATGAGTCCAGTTTTACTCAGAGTACAAGAATTTTCCTCCACATTACTCATTTTACTGATTTTGTTTGTATTTTCTGCTCTACCAGGAGCTGTAAAAAGCCCCTTCCTTCCTCTACTCCCCCAGTAAACACTACCAGTGTAAAAGAATGGAGCTTTGGGAAGAGGCAATTCAGGCACATGTTTTCATACACCTATATTTGTACCTCACTTGCTCTGTTGTTCTGCATTCAGATGCTATATGTGTTCTTTTATCTCGTATCACATGCTTCTCAGGAGTTAGGAGAGACTGGATACCTATTAACCAGAAAGTCAGAAGCTTTCTTAAAAGAGGATAAATATTCTCCCTTTGGTATGATAATTGATAACAACCCACCTGTTAGCAGGTTTCCAGAGTATATCTCATCAAGCGTTCCAAGAAAAAACAGTTTGTGGATGTGAAATCTAAGAAAATCATAAAGCATTGGCTAAAACAGTAAATTTAAGGGTTCTGTAGCTGGTAAACTGGAACTGTAATCAGCAGGGGCATGAGCTGTACTTTACAAGGCACAGTTGCAGCATATTACTGTCTAATTTGCCTTCACTCAGCTGGTCAAAGGCATTTTTTATAACACAGCAGAATTCGTCCTCTTCCATCCCAGATTCCTGTAAAGCAGAGCAGCAATATTTAGAATCATAGATTCATTGAATTGTTTTCGTTAGGAAAGACCTTTAAGATCAAGTCCAACAATTAACCTAATATTGCCAAGCTACCACTAAACCACGTCCCTCAGCACCACATCTACCCATCTTTTGTATATCTCCAGGCATGGTGACTCAACCACTTACTGGGAAAGCCCGTTCCAGTGCTTGATAACCTTTTCAGTGTAGAATTTTTTCTAATATCTAATCTAAACCTCCCCTGGCACAACCTGAGGCCATTTCCTCTTGTCCTATTGCCCGTTACTTGAGAGAAGAGACCAGCCCCCACATCACTACAACCTCCTTTCAGGTAGTTGTAGAGAGCAATAAGGTCTCCCCTCAGCTTCCTTTTCCCCAAGCTAAACAACCCCAGTGCCCTCAGAGTCTCCTTACAGGACTTTTCACCAGCTTAGTTGCCCTTCTATGAACACACTCCAGCACCTCAATGTCTTTCTTGTAGTGAGGGGCCCAAAACTGAACACAGTACTCTATTATACCACAATATTGTTATATACCTTCCAGGACTGTGATAAGGATTTACTAATTAGATACAGATTGGTTTTCAATGGGGTGACTCAACCACTTCTCAGTCTCTCCATACCTGTCCCTGCAGGGTCAGGACACCAGGATCGTCCTTCACCGGATTCTCTCTTCAGGGCTTTGGTGAAAGAGTGAAGCAGGACATTCAGAACATTTGCTTTGCTGTATGCTATGAAGTATTTTGGGTGAATTACTAGATTATTTAGCAATAGTATAACAATACAGAAAAGTAGGGAACAGGCTTAGAGCTGGCATCATAGTTGTCTGTACCACACACATTGCATGAGGCCAAAGATCCGAAAAGGTCTACAGCTAAGAGGAGCCTCCTTGTAACTTTCTCAGTGTTTAGTTTTTGGGAGATCAGGATGTGCTTTTCATCCAACCCTGCATTTCCATGGTGTCCTCTAGCCTCTTGGAGTGTTCTCTTGACTGCTGATGCATATTGCGACAGCTCTTCAAGGGGAATTTGTAGCTACACAGAAGACCTCCTACACCTGTAGAGTGGAAGAAGAGGAAAAAAGAATAAGGTCTGTGAAACCTCCATTGACTGGAAGAGAGCAAAGGAAATCTCAGAGGAGGAACTCTGTGGGCAACTTCAAAATGCATGATCTGATCCACTTCCAGCAAATTTATTCTTGTGTATCTCAGTTATTCATTGCAAAGTATGTTTAATTGAACACAGGGTAATACTTTCCTATCTTAGAGAGGGGAAAAATCTAGTTACCTCCATGCTTTAGCCATATGCAAAGCTATTTCTTCTCAAAGGTTGACACAAGAGGAAATAATTCCTACAGTTTCAGAATTGCACATTTGTACAGTTGTGAATCATTCCTGCCTTTAACACTTGACAGCATGTAAAGTAGATGGACTGTTTTTTGCTCATATTCACTACATATCTGCTTCCTCCTGACAATACAATTTTGGCTTCATAATAAATCCCTGCTGCAAATCATCTTAAGAATTCTTGTCCCATAATTCACTCAAAGCTTTTTGACCTTGTTAACTGCAGATTTTAGAGTAGGAGTTTGAAACAAATGTCAGTCTTGCTGATGCAGCCTTATTGTTTTCTCCCAAGAAGATAGCTTAATATGTTTAGACCACTGGAAGTGACAATCCTTCACAAATTTCAAGAACTATCATTAATTTATTTTAATAATGAAAAGCAAAATAGAGTGTGACAACAACTTTTGTCCCATATACTAATGAAGCTCTAAGATCTGTAATGAAACTCTGTTAAGTATGAAAGGAGGAAGCAGAAGAAATGTATGTTACTAGTAATTGGCATCCATTAGATTGTCAATGCTGAGGTTGGTCTTTAAAAACCCCAGTGTACTGGCCTGGTAACATTGAAAGGAAGTGTGCTTTCTACTTCATTGCTGCCAGACTTTAAAAGAAGCAGTGTATACGCAGAAGACTTCATCGAAGTTCTCTTTTCTCCTTATGAAGTCAATAGGCAAACTGCTATTATCAGTAAGAGCAAGCAGCTTCTATATTAAAGGCTTTACAGCACTTGGACTTGAGTGACAATAGGTAAGAGGCAAAATATAAATTCTGTCTTTTTGATACTTTCCTGTATATCGTTAACAGAACAAAATAATAGAGAGGGAGATTTTTTTTTTTATTTCTACATACTTTTTTCTTATAGAAAATAGAGGATGTGAAGCGAAAAGTTGGGGTCTTGGAGTGACTGTAGGTACCTGGTGCTTTCAGTACTGAAATTTCCTAAGAGCATCATTAGCTACACTGTCGTACCTGTAAACCACACTCACAGAACAGTCACAACCATAAATGAATGCTGTATAGGATTTTGCTGGTGCTAAATGAGGTAAGGTTGTAAGCACTGGGAACGCTTGTAGGAGGATAGTGCTAAAAAAATGTCAAAAAATCCAACTATATAATCACGGCACAAGCCTGTTGACTGCATCAGAAACCTCTAAAAGAATTCCCTAGGGCTGTGGCTGCATATTGTGGAGTGTAAGATTAAGAATAAAAAGTCTTATTTTTAGGAGTTTGTAGGTGGTTTTGATAGACAGTGAATGCTAGAAGCAGTACACCTGAAGCAAAGAAAATGAGAAGTCTTTCCCTTTGTGCTGTATGAGATCAGAGCTGCCGAGGACCCTTTTTGGTCTTCTCACACTCATACCAACCTCTGGACATGATGCTGAGCAGAGCATCTGAGATTTTAGTAGTTCTTCTGAGGTATGTAAGCAATTCTAAATGAGTTAATACCTGCTAAGGTGTGTTGTTCCTTTTTGGAAGCAATTTCATGCAATTCTAAGCTGTGTCACTGGTTACATGAAAGTGATTCACGATGCATTGAAATGGAAATTTAAAAGAAATTGTTTCTGAATTTAATGATCATGAGAGCAAATGACCTTAAGTGAGGCATGATGCAAACAAGGGCAAGACTGAGCAAACTGTTCCAGTAAGTTCAGTTATCCTCCCTCTCCTTGAGAAACAAACTTCTATACAGTTAGCCTTACATTTCTCTTTAATAAATCCAGACTATCTGCATCTGTCCAGGCTACAGAAAAAAAGGTTATATTCAGTCTTTATGTTCAGTCTCTTTAACCATCTTAAATCTGTGGGGTTTTTCTGATAGATTTGCATCAGTGAATTCAGAAGCATTGAGTCAACAGAACTGATTTTAAAACATTTTAATTAAACCATGTAATTTATGACTTTAGAAATGGCCTACTTTGCTCTACACATCAAGGCAGGCACAGTAAGTGCGTTGACACACAGCTTTTTTTAAGACATATGACAGGCATCTTAAACATCTAACCTGAAGGTGCGAACACTCAGTCTGCTTTTCTTTCAGTGCTTTTTCACCCAGTAACTTTCCAGAGACAGAGCTGCAGTAACACCATTTGATCCTGCATAATTCTTGAAGTTCACTTTACACTTCACAGTGTTTTGGGGTGGGTTTGTGGTGCTTGAATGGACTCTTTCTTCATGTCACAGAGAACTGTTATTCTGTATCCCTGGTCCTGTATAAGAACCGGCACGTTCTGTGTCTGATCTAGGCAGGATCACTCAGGTAGTCACAAAGGAATAGAGGATCATGATGGTGGTTCAGTATTTGGGATTTTTCCTTAAGTTTAGAATGTAGCTTTATTCTATTTGGAATTATACAGTGTTTATATGTGGCTCTTCTCTTTGAATTTGCTGCTACACTGAGCATGGAAAAGCACAACTTTCCTCCTGTGTAAAATAAATGGTGACAACATGTAATTTTCTTCTTTGCAGCCTTTGCTATAATTTCCTTCCTTTCAAGCAATAGAGTAGTCATTTTGATAAAACCTTCTCCATTAGTCTTGTCACTATCTTGTTACTTCTGTGTAACTGTTGTATGACTAAACATCCTAATTGTTTGGAGAGGTACAGTTCACAGGTGTTTTGTACATAAAGTAAATATTTCCCAAGAACATGTCATGGAAATAATTCACTGAAGCACTTAGGTTTCAGTGACCAAAAAGAATATTCTTGCTGAAAATGTACTCAGTATTTAATCCAAACTTTACTACACACTTGAATTCCTTTCCGCAAATGAAGACTTTTTTTTTCTAATTAACAGTGTTAATAAGAATACAGATAGTTGTTTTTCACATATTGCTGTTCCAATTATACTGGGTAAATGCAACCTACCTCTCAGGGACAGCTTTGGTTTCAGGACAGGCTGTTTCATTTACAAAGCTGAAAGAAGTGAAGAATTAACATCGTCAAGTAGGCAGCTGCAACATCAGTGGCGCTGGCTAAGGATGGCCAACCATGGAGAAAGAGCAGAAGTAGAAGACATGGAGACAAGGACCTGGGAAGAGGTATTCTGGCTAACCATGAGAGCTTTCCTGGAGACCAAGTGATGCCAGGAAAGGATCTCCAGACATTAGATTGTGACCTACCTGGGACCTTAGGCCTTTCTTCCCTACTTCATGAAACCACGTTTCACCTTTAAAAATAAACTCAAGCTTTTGCTCCCTTCAAGTCTCTTGATGCTTTGACCCCCTCAACTATTTGTTTGTACCCCTTTCCACCTCCTCCTTTATCTGTGTGCTGTCTGTGATGCTTGTGGCCAGCAAACTACAGTTACAGCTGGTTTTCAGAAGTCTCTTAATGGTATTGCTTCTCCCAGTCCCAGGAGCCAAATCAGGAGGCAGCAGCTTCACATTTTAGCAGGGTTCACTGAGGAGAACCCTGTTCTTTTACACACTATATTGAATTAGGCATAGGGGTTTTTGTTACCATGGTGGGTTTTCTCTCTTAACTTCTCTTTGGTGCCTCCCTGTCTTCTTGTCTTCCTTTTTCTTAGCATCTTCATCTTTCCTTGTTTTTATCAAACCACTTGGTATCATTTAACCACACTTGTCATTCCTAATAGGCTGCTATACAGCATCATATCTTCATGATGTAGAAGTGGGACATTGCAGTTGCCAATAAAAATACACTGGAGTAAATGACCCTTGTTGAGATAATATTCCTTTGTTGTTGAGAGAAGTCAGCAAGCACTATTGCTTCCTTCAAGTGCAAGGATAAGAGTTTTCAGCCTACAGAAAATGGATTGATAGAAGGAAATGGGGCTGATTTATTCTTGCGTAGTCAGAGGCTGTCTTGCTTTCAATATGCCTGCAATAACAAAACAGCCTTACAATTTGGAAGAGCGCACAACAAATTTTTCTAACTAGAAAAGCAAGTAATTCAGTTTAAAAACATATAACAATACTTTAAATACTAAAGAAAATTATCAAATAATTTCCCCAAGTTCTTTACTAATTTTAAAAATAATTATATGGATAGTTACTAGTTATGCCCTTTAAAAAATTAGAGCTTTTCTTTTTTTTTTCTTGAAATTCCAATGGCACCTGAAACAGTTTTTTTCCCCTCTTTGTTTACAGGAATCTACATGATTCATGACTCAAATGTATTGGAGATAAATTTTCTCCCTAGACTTCTATTCTAGCCCTGGTGTGGACGGGTAAAAAAATATTTAATTTCATGCTACTGGTACATGAACATTACCTAACTTTGGCAACTCCATAATTATCAGTGGGAGATTTTAATTTAAAGCCCCACAGGTATTTCCCCAAGCATTAAGGTTCTTTTCAAAATATAGTTGGGACTTCAGCATATTGAAAGCATATCTTCAAAAAGCATACCACGAAAGATTTTCTCTTAAAAGTCCACATCTAATTAAAGATTATTGGTTGTTAGAGAAATACACATAGTCACTGTTGTTTTTAACAATAAAGCACACCAGGTCACATTTGGGGACAGAGAGGGGGAGACACCTCTAGCTTTCAAAGAGATAAGGCAAAAAAATTATTCTACATAGTGTTCACTTACATGAACTCTCAAAAGAAACAGAAATGAAACTGGAAATTGGTAAATGCAAGACCAGTCAATAGCAAGATAATGACACAAGTCAGTGAAGAAAGATTGATTTTTGTCCCCCCTCATGCTGAGACTTAAATTTACAATTTGCTAACATAGCGATTAGATAACAGGTGGAATCCAACAAGTATGATTCACACTAAAGCAGTGTTTTGATAGAAAAACACTATATAATTTAGATTATGGTATAAACATCCAGTCTTGCTACATGAATCCACCTGTTGATTCAGCCACAACAGAAATTATGACTGCAAATAAAGAATGCCTGTGTCCCAGGCATTCAGTCCCTTAGAAAACACACAAAATCCCCTCCCTTCTAATATCCCAATTTGAAAATGCTATGAACTATATCAAATTGAGAACAGAGGTGGTAATCCTCTAAGTTCAATTACAGAGTTCCCACTTCAGTAGTCTTGCTGGAACAATAAAGTAGTTTGAATGCAAGCTTCTTCGTTAAAGTCAAGCTTGCCTCGCATCCTGAGATACCTTTTATTGCTAATAGCACTCTCACTGAAAAATGCGTGAGGGCTCTGGTTAGAAATCAACACGAGAGAAGCTCATGATCACCAGCCAGCCATTTTGAGACCAATAATTTGTTGTTTTCAAATTAGTTACTTTATTGCATTAGGGGCTATAGATAAATAAGGTTGCATTTGCTAGAGAGATTATAAATGTGATGGAGCTACAGCTGTGCCTCTCTCTTCTATAACAACCAACAGACAGCTCCACTTTCTCCACAAAATGCTCCACTTCTGTCCATCTGACCGCATTCATAAGAGGCAAAATCCATAATACCAGCAAGCCCCAGCTGGTAGCCAGAGGGCTGGATGCAATGCCAGTGTGGAGATGACAACCTCTTGTTCTTGTTCATTTGTCACTGGAGTAAAAGCAAGCTGAAATTTGTCAAATAATCAAACAAACCTTTGCAAAGCAACATAAAGGCATGTAATTGATGATGATACTTTCTTCCTGGTGTAAAATTCATTCTGGGGAAACCTATGCATTTAGCAAAAGCTCACTAAAAAAAGCTTAAAAGTGATTGTTCCTTTGTGTTGTCCTAAGATTGAACTAAATTTAAAACCAGTAACAAAACGCATTCCTGTAGCTTCATATGGAAATGTTTGCTTCTTGTTCATCATTCACAGGGAAATTAGTATTGGCTGTGTACTATGTAAAAGTGAGATCTTTGAAAAACAGTTAGAAGTCATTTTCTTCTGGCAGACTCTGGAAGTTTATAAGCAGGGGTCATAGCAGGACTCTGCAAATTTTAATCCAGTTTGCATCCTATAAAAATAGCAGTACTTCATCCCTTACAAGGCTTTGCTGTATTATACTGCTGGTAGAGCTTGAGCTGTTGAGGAGGGTGTTTAAGGAGAACTATTTAGTGCAACTGGAAAGACAAATGTGTTTTCTCTGAATTGAGAACATGAACAACTTGAAGACAGAAAAATATAGCCAGAAAAGGCAAAGAACTGAGAGTGACTAAGACAATTATGAATATTCACTCCCCAAAAGCACTGCAAAAAAACCAGCAGTATCTTTACATATTGTTATTTTTACATTACTGGGGTATTTACTATTAAAGGAGCTAGTTTCTCTTATATACTGTGAACAGAAATTACTTTACCTGCCACTGAAAGGACATACTCTGTTGAAAGCATTGTCTACCAAATAATATTTGAGACAGGAAAAAGTTATATAACTAATAATAAAAATGTGAGAAAATTTAACTTTGACAGCACAGCTGCTGATGCTGATTAACATTAAAGGAAGCTACATTTACAAATTAATTAAAAATAAATACTTACAGCTGATGCCCAGCTCATATACTGAATATACAGCAGAGTATATTGTGGATAACATGTTATATAATATCTCTGTTACATGATTTTAAAAATTATAAAGCTTCTCAGTCACTTTTCTTTATAAGCTGATGGACCTCATGAGGTGGGTACCTCCTTAAATACATGGAAATCTCGAGGAGACGCCCCAAAAAAGAGCACTCTTTGCCTGGCAGCTCGAAAGGTCTTTCTGCTATTAAAATTTTAGAACTAGCCTGTGCATGTCCATGTGCAACTCTGTGCTGCAGAGGGTGACATAAAACAGGGAAGAGAAGAACATTTCCCGTGAACCAGCATTACTCACACATTTTCACAATCTGATTCTTATGACATGGTCTTCTATGGTCATTGATATTTATGATATCATGCAATCAGTGAAATAACAAATTAATGGCAAAGTAATGAACTAATGAGAACTTCTAGCTAAACAAACACTAGGATAAAGCAGTCCAGTCAGTGGAGGGCCACCAAGATGGTCAGGGGGGTGGAGCACATGATATACAGGAAGAGCCTGAGAGAGCTGGATTTGTCCAGCCTGGAGAAGGTGGCTATGGTAAGACATTATAACTGTGTACAACTACCTAATGGGAGGGTATACATAAGACTGAGGCAGACTTTTTTGGAGTTACATGGCGAAAGGGAGAGAAAGAATGGATATGAATAGCAGTAAGTGAAATCATGGTTAGATATAAGAAAAAAACTTTTCACAGGAAGAGCAGTCAAACACAGAGAGCTATTGCCCAGAGAGACTATAGAATCTGCATCCTTGGAGGTGTTCAAACTCCGTTGAGACAAGGACCAGATTAACCTATTTTAATTTTAAAGCTGGCCGCCTTTGAGCAGGACATTGGACAAGACAGCTTCCAGAAGTCCTTTCCAGCCTAAACTATTTTATAGTTGTATGACTCCATAAATTACTCAAGGGTTGAAATCTGAGATGTGAGATGCAAATATTTCTGTCCAAAGAACATTACATGCTAAGAGATTCAACAGCATATGCGTCCATGGTTCATAACTGTATAATGTTCAATCTTCAAACCAGATCTTCAAATTCTAAAGCTTGTTGACTTTGTCATATTCATTTCTATTTCAAATGTGCTGGAAAAAATCACTTCCCTTGTGGAAACAGACTTGAACATACAGCAAAAAGTTGTTAAATATTGAATCATTTATGGCCAAGTAAAAAACTGCAATTAATTTCAGTTGCACATGCACAAGAATTCTATGAACTGAGGTAGAAAAACAAAAATGTATTGAATTGCATTGAAATTGATAATTACAGTCTCCAACAAAAAAAAAAGATGCTTTTGACAATCAAATTACAGTAGAAATACAAAAGTGAGAGAAAGCTGCATAATACGCTAATTGAAATGTTATTTTTCCTAAAATTTTACTTAAACTAAAATACTTCTTCATTCTTCTCATGCAACTTATCTGCGACTACTGAAAAACAGTCACTCAGATTTGACATCACTGCGGTTACTCTTCTACAAATGATGTTAAATACATTATGGTACCTCTTCACTGTCAGTAAATAAGAAATATACAGACCTGTCAGGAAATCTAGACTCAAAGCAAAATAGGACCACCAAGTGCCAACAAATAGTGGCAGTGTGCTCTTCTGGGTAATGCAGTTCAGAGCTACAGTAGGTCAAAATTAATCCCTTGGGTCAGCACAAGGACTGAAAAGAAAACATTTTAGTTTAGGAATACCCAAATATTTTATTGTATTACAATTGAAAATATTTGTTAGTCTTTTTCATTTATTGGGCATTCCGTCTTGGTCTAAGATACGTCCAAACCCTATACGAAAGAAAATTCAGGATTTTAGGTCATAAGAGAAATTCACTCTGATGACCAGCACGCAGTCAAGCAAACAACTTTTATCCTGGACAAGAAAAATTACAAATTAACATCCCAATTCAGAACTGAAATAATTTACAGTGCAGGAGGACCGCTTCCCTCCAAACTCCAAACCTCTATCCCAAAATAAAGGTATTTTTGAGGGCTTTTTTCTATAACTGCCATCTAAAAAAAAATTGAAAGTAATGTAATAATGAGTCCATTTCTATGGAAATGGTCTTGTTATTATTTAATCAGGCCAGCATCTGACTGATTCATGAACTGCAGGTTGAAATTCAATAAGCAGTCCATGAATCTCTGAGTTGAGAAAATCTGAAGGAAAGAAAAAGGAGAAGAAAGAAACCCCTTCCCCAAAGGACTTGGTAAACACTCTGTCAGTGATGAATGCTACCTAATTTACTTTAAAGCAGTTAAAAGCTACTCAGTTCCTTAGCTTATTCAGTGTTCACTTATAGAAATAGTTGGGCACCAGTGATGCATTTTGCTAAGCACTGCATAAATCCATAGCAAAAGGAGAGATAACCAGTAGCTTAGAGAAATTAACTGCACAAAGCAGCCGTGAAGGGAGCTAATTGAAATTTGGGAATACTGTAAACAAGCCAGAAATTTTCTTCCACAAAGGCATAGGGATCAACGCACTGAAGTAAAGCTGCCTCTTGTTCCTGGAGCTTTTATATTCATGCCAAATATGTTTACTTTTGTCATCCTTATGTTCCTGACCCCAAGGCCAGGAAAAGTGCCCTTTATTGTTTTCCTTGTGAGATGTTGGTCAGCTTGTGTAGTTAGGTATGCATTCATACATATACATGCACACACAGAGACATATGCTTGTGTATGCATTAGGGGTACACACACAGCATTAGAGATTCCACACTCACCTTAAACATACCTTGTAGTCACGATTCTAAGAAAAAGACTATTATTCTAATGTTTCCACAGGGTGATCTTAGCAAGATCTACAACTATTAAACAGTTGTAATTAGCTGGAGCTTAAAATAAGCAAATGGAGGAAGAAAATTTGCATTGTAGTTTAGTTGGACGTGCAGAATGAGCCCAGACAGCCACAGCATCCTGATTTGTAGAAGTGATACTGATTTCCCAGGGAACAAAAATGCTGCGCCCACCTTTCTTCTGCCTTTTATTGCCTATTCCCCCACCCAGTCAAGTTAAATGGAAAAGGAAGACAAAGAAGAGGGTAGGTGGAGAGAATACTGCTGTAGCAAATGGTGCAGCTCAAATTCTCCTAATTTTCTGTCCCTGCCTTTTGACTGGGGATGTGCATGGTTTTTTAAAATAAGTAAATAAATATAAAAGCAATCTTTTTAGAGCACCTGATTGCTTTGCTCTTAAGTTGCATCATATTTTTTCAGCCTGCTTTCATCTACCTTTCTTATATGAAATATAAGAATAAATGTGATTCCAACACTTTATCAGGCACAGAGAGCTCCTAGTGATACTTTATCAAGACAAAAAAGCCTATAAAAGCCAAAATACATTTTCCATATTATTATTGTAACCTCAATAACAGCAAAAGTACAATATTGTTAGACAGAATTTCAAGAAAAATGAGATTTTTTTTTCCAAATCAACCATTCTTGCTGTAGGGGCATGTGAAACTTTGGAACATATGTGTTTTGCTGAATAAGAATGCTAACGGTGCTGCTAGTACTGATGTGATTCTAAAAGGTGGTGACAAAGAGATACTAGTGAATAAAAAATAGACAGGATAAAAAAGGGACTATGTAACAGGGACTTTATAAAATGAAAAATAAATATAATGTGGAAATCATTTGATTTCCTTCAGTTTCTGCCTTCTTTAAGATAAAATCATGTTGACAAATGACAGAAGTTGGCAAATTCTCACTGTATACTTGTGGTTTAATAGAGGATAGAGATGATCCAATACAATCTTCCCCCCTTTGTAAAATCATGTGCTTGCCTTACTGACCATCAGTATATGTAAGTGCATTAGCTACTAGTAATTACAAGCACTCCCAAGGGTATCTGATAATTTGTCTGGAAATTTGTGTGTCACCTTACATATCAGTGAGATCTCTTTTTGATGGTTTCAGGCTATCTGCACAGGACTGGAAAGCTGAAGGATCTCCTCAAAAGGAAATTCTGATTCAACCCTTTAGTATGAAGGTACGAGCAAAATGTGAAGAATGGGAGAGAATTTTTGTTCTACCAAGAATTTCTCTACTGCTGAAATCAAAGGTCGGTCATCATCATGACTGGCCTGAGAACTGCACTTAGAGGCTCTGATAGAGCCTTTTTAGAGCAGAAGATGGAAGTGCCTGTGCCAGTAGGGTTGTGTCACATCCTCATCAACAAGTTGGTGGAGGTGGGTTTCTCTGAAAGAAATATCTAACAGAAAACAGCTTCATGGGGGCATGCTTTTGCAGAGTTGTCAAAGTTTTGTACATACGCATTTTGTATTTTTACTTCCCAACTTCTAATACGTTAGTTGTAATAAAAGGAATGAGTTAGGTTGTTATTCATATTCATCCAGGTCTTTTATTACATTATACTGAGAATACAACTGTGTAAAGACATTAACTAACCAAAAGTGCAGTCTGTAGGTGCTAAATAGCTGCTAAATATTTGACTAAAACAACAGTCAGCTTTGCTACAACAAGAACAAACTTTTTTTCGACCAGAGAAAAGGATATTGTAGTGTGATGCGTGATTTACTTCTGCAATAGTATGACATACCTAAGCTTGAAAGATTCTTGCTCAGGAGAGCTAAGCAGGCAAAGATTTTGATTTTTGTGGGTGGACTTGTGAGTCTGTTTTACAGTTTCACTGACTTCATTGATTTGACTGAAGCATCAGGGTCTAAATTGACAAAATCCAGAAGAAAAGAAAAGAAAATATGTATAACAGGAAAACTAGAAAATTCAATAAATCATTTCAGTAGTACTTATAATAATATTAGTCTGAGATTATGGCTATGAGATTATGAGATTATATGAGATTATGAGATCTGGCTAAATAGAGAGCTTTGGCTGGAGCTCAGGAACAAAAAGAAGGTTTATGATCTTTGGAAAAGGGGCCTGGCA
>JAOXNO010000001.1:42145973-42169654 GCA_028565335.1 Limnodromus scolopaceus
GCAGGGGGGTTGGAACTAGATGATCTTTAAGGTCCCTTCCAACCCAAACCATTCTATGATTCTATGATTCTATGATATGTTATGGGCTTTATTGGCACTATAAAGATGGCAAGCAGATCCAGTCGGATTCATAAGCACTATCTTTCTGACTCCAGAGCATCTGTATACTGTGGGCAGACTGTTGAAAGAACATGTAAACTACTTATGCATCTAAAGGAAGTAAGATTCATCCCAGTTTAGCATGTGGTTTGTGAAATGCAAATTAAAAGAAAAGGTTGAAGATAGGCTTCTGGTTCTAAAACATCCTGGTGAATGCAAAGATATCTGAAAGGGTCCTCTCTGTTATTAGATTCAAACACCGCCATTCTAGCAATCATTTTATCTAGTCCATAGAGCTCCATCTCCTAGGAAGGCTGTTTTAGATCCTTGCCAGTCTATTCATTGACTGTTTGGCTTTTTTATTACCAGAAAATTTTAACCTATTGCTGGTGTCACTCATTAATGAAGTTATCAGAGAAATCCAGATCCCTGGAAGTACTGCTAATAAACTTTCACCAGCCTACTGCTATTCTTCATCACTACTCATGTCTGCCTGCCTTGGATATGTCTTTTTATTCACTTTTAATTTACCTTTCAATGGCTGGACTCTCCAACTTCACTGACAACTTTAGATTTGACTCTGATATCCAGTGCTTCATTTTTAATATAGTTAAGATCTACTCCGTTGACTTTGTCTAGAAAATGCGTTATCAGACTACTCTTGCAAAATACACTTTTGATCATTTCTTGTTAAATTTCACCAATTTTCTCTTACCCCTAATGTCTCTCATGAGCCTTCCTTCACCATTTGTGTAATATTTTATATGCAGACAAAATAGCAAGTGCGCACTTGCCTGAATCACATTTATTCTCTATTGAGAACACTTTTTTCTATACTCTAACTATAGAGTAACACTTCTTACTGAAAAGATTTATTAAAAATACACACTATTGAACTTGTAAGCTTGTATGGCATTTCTATCAAAATCGCTGGAAAGTATGTGTACCCATTTTCTTTGTATTACCCTCTAGCTTTGCCCTAATAGTTTATATCACAGTCCTATTTTGAAAAGTAAAAAAATTCTTTGCACTACCAAAGGCATCATGCCAAACCTCTTCTTTTCTTCCTACTATATGGAACCCCGGGTATTTCTGTTGTCTTTTTACTTGTATTACTGGAGAACCTTTTATCGTCTTAATATATTTCTCAAATCCTTTCTCATCCCTGCACTGTTTGACCTCTTAAACTAGTATTTCTTTGCTAATCAGTTCTTCTTTTCTGAATATGCGTTCTGCTTGTTCTGAAGTGCCCTTTGCAAAGTAGTCAGCCATCCAGGAGATCCGTAGCCTGCAGGTTTTTTAACCCCTGTGTTGTTTGGAATATAAATTCTAGACAGCTTTACATCCACTGACTGGAAGGAATTCAAATCTTCCTTCACATGCATGTCCTCAGCCCAATTGTTAACACTGAGTAATTTCTTCAGTTTATCAAAGTTTAGCCAAGTTTGCCCTCTGGAAAAAGAATACATTTTTAAATAACATTTTTTTTATCTTTCCATGCATTTTTTTTTCTTCTATGAATACAAAATGAATCAAGTCTTTATCATCCAAACCAAGATCATTTCCACAGCCAGTTTTTCTATGACAGCCTTGCTGCTTACCAGTGCCAGCTCTCAAAACACCTCCTTTTGAATCATGGACAATTTGACCAACAAAATTAAGGAATCTTTAGTAAGCAATCATTTTTGTTCTGAAAGGTTTGGCCTTGTAAATCATTGGCTTTCAGGTAGCTCAGCAGCATGCTGAAAGGTTGAGGGGAACCATGAAATAAGAGGAATGACTGAGCTGTCAGATTTAGGAACTCCGCTATTTTCATTTACCAGAGCTTTCTATTTGTAATAGTGTGCCACAGATTAGGCATTTTTTTTTTGTCAGAAAGAGAACACATAAGGTGTTTTTATCCTATTTGCACTTATTTCAAAGCTGAAAATGGGTGTTTTAAGAGCTTTGTAGCTGCTTCAGCCTTTCCACACCCAAAATGCAATCTTGCCTCTGTTTGTGAGAGACATAAATTGAATTAAAATTCATTCATTTATTTTTTATTATTATTCATGACTTGGCTGGATAAAATCTTTCTAAAATACTGGGAAAATTCTTAATTTCATAGAAGCACTCAGTTATAAATGGATAAATGGTTCAAAGTGGTGATTTAAAATATTGACAAAAACTTAATACTACATTAGTGTTAGCAAACTTATATGAGAATATCACAAATCTACAAAATTTCAATTAACCTTAATTCATATACATGCACCCATGAGTTTGTTTCAAAAGCCAGGAATACATGTGGTAAAAAAGCAGTAAGAAAACATCAAATATTTCCTCAGAGGTCAGTTGAAATTAAAAATAAAACAAGCTCCTCAGTCGGTCATCTCAGAGAATCTCAGTGAGATGAATCTTTTAACTCTTCAATGATGTTTAATTCTTCAATGGTGTTTAACATTACTAGCTGGTACTCACTAAAACTACCTACTCTTCCCTCTATAATCCAGGATGCATAGGTAAGTTATGAATTAATAATATTGAGTTAATTTTACAGAAATTAAACAATTTTTTTTCCCTACTGAAAAAAGGCCTCTATAAACTGTGTGTAAAAGGCTACTGAAGTCTGATTCTTCACTGCTTTCCTTGGTGTAGCTGTTCAAAACAGGCGTAAAGTATGAAACCAGCATGACAACATTTAGTATTCCCTTTGCACTCTCTGCACAGTTGATCCCCCAAGACACAAGGATTTGGATAATTTGGATTGTAGAAGATAGGGATGAGTTAAAAAGGTATCCTTTTCTCTGAGGAGAGCGAACATAAGGGAGAGCCTGTAAGTGAAAAACCAAAGACTTCTTTAGAGAGATTGGTAGTCAATAGCTGCCAAATAGTATCATATATATTCCACATGCATTTTTGGCAACTGGGTTGTAACTAATTCTATAAAGAAAAATGCAAGTGGAAATAGAAAGTTAAAAAAAAACCCTTTATCAGACATCAGATAATCCTCTACTTGAAGGAAAGGTCTATTAATGTGAGCATCAACCCTGCTTTCTCCCTGTTCTTTGCATCAGCAAAAAATCCCAGCCAGTTTTGGGCTGTGATCCATTTACCTTTGCAGTCCTCCTCCCATTCCCTTATGACCATGCCTGTTGTGCCGTACTGGAGCTGAAGGTAATCAGTTTAGCACACGAATAAGATTTGATTATTTTTGTTTTACATAGGCTATAAACCTGTCCAATCTGTTTTAAAAATCCTTTCAGTGTTCAATTTGCTTAGCTTTCACTGAATTGAATTCCCTGCCTGAAATATATTAAGCAACTGGGGTTAGACCAGGGGAGTCATTTTTATTTTTTCACTTTTAAATGCAAAGCTCTCTTACTTTCTTGGAATAATTCTTCATTAGAAATATGGGGATTTGGTACAGAGTTTCCCCTCAGTGTTGTCCCTGAGATTTTTTATCACCTACCAACCTAATAGTACTTCAGCAGACTGTGTATGATATGATTCTTCTTTGCAGTTTGGTCGTGATCTTTAGCTGGCTGGCACTGGTGAACGGGTTACACGCAGCAGCTGCTGGTTTAGCAACCAGTTCTGTTCAAGGAGATGGTAACTGTAGGGCAATGCATGCCCAATAAAACAAGCTAAAGTCATCAGGGGATCCCTGAATAAAAGCCTGTTATATTGAAAAAGAGGCAGTCTCTAAATAAACTCTAAAAGGTTTCTAGCAGCCAGGATGCAAGTGGAAGCTGCCTTCCTTTGGAAGTTTACATAATCATTTAATTTAATCCTTCCTGCAGTGTTTCCCAGCCGCTGCTTTAGTTCTTTGATCATAATATGCTAGGACAAATGTCAGGAAATATGAGTCTACAAAGTGATGTAAATCTTGTTCCCTATCGGAGATGTGACTATGAGCATTATCTTCATGGTATTTTCTTTCTCATGTATTTATTTCTGCTCTGTTTTTTTCCACTTTTATGTTAGAGGAAAGCAATGGCTTTCCAGCTAAAAAGCAAAGTTATCTAGTATTCCGACCCTTGTTAACAGAGTACTTCAGCTTGCATTTCAAGGTGAGGAAAAGCCAAATTAATCTGGATATTATCTGTAAGATGTTATAGTGTGGAATTTATCATAAACCATGGCTTTTGGCATTCATATTGTTCTGCACTTGCATCAGCTCCATCATCAGTATGTGTGTTGAGACCCGCATGTATGTTTCTGTCTCACAGCAGTCAAACATCATCAGTCAAATATGGCAATTTCTTGCCTTTCAGAAGCTTTATGGCCTTACAGGCTTCATGAATTAGACTGAACGAAAAAAAAAAAAGAAAAAAAGTATTGAAAATGATACATTGATGTCAACAAATACTCAGACATTAGCATCAAATAAAACTTGGATATGACGACTTTTTTGGTTCTTTTAAACTTTGCACTTACTAATTTAAAAATAAAAATAAGAAAGAGAAAGAAACTAAGAAGCACTCTATCACTGTGGTAGCATATATTTTATACCCATTTCGCATTTCATGTGATTAGATAGCACAGTTGAGATCATTATATGAAAGGGAAAATAATGGTGGAATGTATAAGACAAGCGAACAAAAGGAAAAAATCTTTTTTTACTGCTAATATTTTGGTGTCTATTAGGTAAGGAGGTTTTGTCCAAGCTTGCTTTTAATTAATGTTGCATTACTCTTTTTAATAACAGCATCTATTTAAGATATTCTTAATAACAACATCTATTTCAGACATTAAGTCTCTAACATTAATTCAATGGAAGCATTCCAACGGCATCTATTATATGTTCCCAGTTAAATTAGCATGATGGTCTTTTAATGGATGTTTTAATAGACGTTATTAACCAGAATATTATAAAATTAAAATGGAACTCAATGGGTTCTTTGAGTTCCTGTTGAAATGTTCTGTGAAGTCACTGATTCTGAAAAATAACAGCCTATATATTTTTAATTTAATTCAATAGCATTTGGCAAGAGCTAAAACATGAACACGCATTTATGTGGCAGGAGTAAAGACAAATATTTACTGAATTAAGATGTGGCTGATCTAAGAACTATCTTACATTTTGATCCTGTGGGTCAAACTCTTTAAGAAGAGGTTCTTTATATACATTTGTGTACCAACAGCCATGGTCATGCTTTTTGTTCCCCGTTGATGCGTGTGATTTGTTGAATTTCCTGCTGAAATCAGCTCTGAAAATAATTGGGAGCCCATTTCTTCAGAGAAAGAAGCATTCTTTTTATAAACTACCGTTTCCCATATTTTTCAAAAAACTCATTTTCTCTTGTTAGTTGGTGAAACTACACAGTGGGTGTGCATAGTAAGTCTCAATTCCAGCTGGGCTACTTCTACACCAGATTGAAACTGCAAAGTATTGTAAAGCTCAATAGATCACAGATGCGCCTATTAAGCTCTTATTTTGGTCAGCAAACATTTAGAACACAGGCAGCAGAATTTGAACTTTCTCTTTATTGATTTTCTATTTGTGAGCCACATTCCTGAAAGTACATATTTTATCCATGGAAAACATTACTGTCCTCATCAATGAAGGCCATTGGTCATCATCTTTTCATTTCAGCAGCAATTATGATTAATTCCCATTTTCTCTTCTGATCTTCTTCCTTCTGATGGGGAAATGTGGGAGAGAAGATACCTGTCATACTTTTAAAAACCTCAGATAAAAGTGGCTTGTATAACCAGTTAGCTGACATTTTGAATATGTCATTTTCTTACAATTGGGTGGACCTTTTTCTGGAACTCTCCACATTTCTGAGTGCTACATAACCAACCCTCCACAAAGCATTGTATAACATCTCAGGGTTAGCTGAAAACTTTTCTTTTAACCAAATGACTCGAATCACTAGTATTTTCTCTGAAATCCTAATGGTCTTATTTGCGCACAAATCTGTCATTTCACACAACAGACAAAGCTGGCAGATCTAAAATTAATTTCCTGTTGGACTTGTTTAAGAGTATGAATCCAGCCTTCACTGAAGAAGGGCTAAGCAAATCCCTTCCCATCTCCCAGAAAGACTTGTCAGAAAGTGCAAATGAAAATCTCTACTTTTCATAGAACTCTCTTGCTACCTGCCTATATCCATCTGGCACTTCGTGATAAGGTCGTGCCCACACGTGAACAAATGGTGTTTGCAGGCTGATCTGTGTGCTTTTAGAAAAATACGTGCAATAAGCAAACAAGAAATAAAATGATGAAGTTTTAGCCTGGAAGTGGCAAAGCAAACATATATACTGAGAAGACAAAGGGTTCCGTTGTGCTTTTTAAACAGTCAACCTTTTAGAGGTATGCCTTAAACTAATGTGTCTAAAATAATTCTTTGATAAGTGGGAGGAACATTTTTCCTGTAACAGTGAACTTTACACCGCATTCTCTAATGTTGTGCAGAGCAGCTTTTGTTGAAAGAACCTGCCAGGAGGTTCTTTCAAGAAAAGAAGATGCTTTTATTTATAATCTCCAGAATTCCCAAAATGCAATGGGGCACAAACACACTTGAAAGCAGACTTTATAATAATATGAGAAAAAGATGTGAATGCCTGCTGTGCTGAGCTGGTTTGATTATACCGTAAAGCCCTTAAAAACTGAGTTTAACACGTCTTTTGGGAGAAAAAGGAAAGTTGAAATAGGCCTTCATAATAGGCCTACATGAGATACGAAGAAGCTGGTTACCACACATGCCAGTTTGCCTGTGCTTTTTATTTTAGTTGGATGAAAATAGCTCACACTTGTAAGTCCAGAGAGAGAATGAAGTAAACACAAGGGTTCAATATTTCAAATAGATGACAAACTTCTAAATTTCCATTTATCAGCCTTTCCCCTTAAGAAAACAAAAACTGCTTCAGGCAAGTTCTTCTGCCCTTGTTATCTGGGGACAAGTCCCTCCTCTGTTTTGCAGCCTTGGACCTGGGAATGGAGAGTGGGGCTGTGATTAGGATAGGCATATAGGGGGAGCGGAGGGTCTGCATCTCCCCAGTTCTCTCTCCATGTTTCCTGGCTCCATCTCTGGGACCAGACAGAACATTTCTGCAGTGCCAGGGTGAGTGACGGCCCAGAGCTTCACAGAAGTGCCAGCTGGAGTATGAAAATCCTGTTTAGCAAGGCTTGTGATGTTATTCACTTACTAGAAAGGAATGGGTCTATTGAAACTGAGAGTCTGTTCCTGGAACTGTCACATAGCTCAGGACAGGCAGAGGAGCATAAGGGGTGCAGGTACAAGTGCCTCCTCTGCGCAGCACAAACAAAGCTGAATCCCTTCCATGAGAGATTTGTATAAATGAAAGATGTTTGTTGGACAAGGGATGCTGACTTCTTGGATTGCTGAGCAGGACACTTGCCTGAAATGCAGATGACCCAGATCCAATTTTCAGTTCCAATTCTAGATCCAATTCAGTTCCAAATTGGATGGAACAGGGGCTTGAACTTGCAGCCTCAATTCCCAAGTCAGCACCACTAACTTAAAAACCTAGTAGCTAGAAGAGCTCCTGGGATTTTTTAATTTTAATTTTGTTACAGGGATTCCAAATTGGAGCCCATAATTGCTTTCAGCTGTAGTTTCACTGAAACAAATATATTCCTATAGAATTTGATTTAAAACAGATCGGCATTTTCTGCCAACATCAATGAATCAAGAATATTTTGGGGAGCTACACTAAAGAAAGATTATTTAAAAGAAGATAAATGGGAAGAGTAAAAGAAGAGAATGGCAGGGGATCAGAGAAAAAAGTAGATAATCCAAAATAAAGTCCTATTTGGAAGGGAAACAAAAACTTGTCTTCCCTTTTAAAAATATCTCCAAAGCATTCCTGGTTGGATGTCTGTCTTGCTTACAGTTACAAGGCCAATAGACTTTCTGTTCACCATTGAGCACCAAATCAGAGAATGAGCTGTTCACTGAGTTACCAAAGTCAGTTTTGAATCCAGAAAGCTGCATTTATAGCCAGAAAACCATCAGAGCCCAGTTTAGGATCAAGACCCTTGATGCCTATTGTAGCCAGCACAGCTTTCTCTTCTGCCTTTTTCCTCACCTTTTTCCTTTTACACTTTCTGAAGTAAAGTTTATTAATATAAGCACCCTCTTGTTTTCTATACTGCCCTCAGGCACAGCAGGATTCTTTTTTATTGCACCAACATTGTTTTGTCCATAAGTTTCAAATTCATTCATCAAGGAGACAAACCTCCTGCTTTATTCCTTTGAGCAGATGTGCTGATGTGTTTGCTTTCCTCAGAATAACAGATTTATTCTTTTGAGCAAATCACTTGGTTTGAGAGAAGAAATGTGCACTCTAGTAGTCTCTGAGCTAAAGAGGTTAAATTCCCTAACCGTGAGGTAATATATTTAGGTTAGAGCGAAGGGGGATAATACTGAAAGATACTAGAGCTTTTTTCATCTCTCCCACTTTATTCAGATACAAAATAGTCTAAATGTCTAATCTTGCCTGTCTTTTAGCTCTGAAATCTCACGGGGTTGGTGTCAAACTGGCTTCTCATAAAGTCTGCAGGACTGGAGCTACATGCCACTTCAGCTGCAACTAGTGATGTGATCTAAACAAGCGTGAGGGATTCTTGTATCACTATGAGATGGGCAGGGTCCAGTTCAACTTCACAGATAACTTGTGGCAAACTGAAACGATTGCACAGGAATCACAAAGACCAAGAGGTTAAGAACCGTTATGGATATGTACATACAGTGGATGAGAAGCTCAACATAAGTTGGCAATGTCTGCTGGCAGCCCAGAAAGCCAACCGCACCCTGGGCTGCATCAAAAGTAGTATGGCCAGCAGGACCAAGGAGGTGATTCTGCCCCTCTACTCCGCTCTGATGAGACCCCACCTGGAGTACTACATCCAGCTTTAAAGTCCTCAGCAGAAGAAGGACATGGACCTGTTGGAACAAGTCCAGCAGAGGGCCACGAAGATGATCAGAGGACTGCAGTATCTCTTCTATGAAGACAGGCTGAGAGAGCTGGGGTTGTTTAGCCTGGAGAAGACTCCATCGAGACCTTATAGCAGCCTTTCAGTACCTAAAGGGGGCCTACAGGAAAAACAGGGAGGGACTCTTCATCAGAGAGCATAGCAATAGGACAACGGGTAATGGTTGTAAACTGAAAGAGGGGAGATTTAGATTAGATATCAGGAAGAAATTCTTCAGCTTGAGAGTGGTGAGGCACTGGAACTGGTTGCCCAGAGAAGTTGTAGATGTCCCATCCCTGGAAATATTCAAGGCCAGACTGGATGGGACTTTGAGCAACCTGCTCTAGTGGGAGGTGTCCCTGCCCACGGCAGAGGGGTTGGAACTCGATGATCTTTAAGGTCCCTTCCAACCCAAACCATTCTATGAAATCCAAGAATACGAAAACATCCGCAATCTTGGTCGACTGTTTTTCACAGATTCTGTGCAAGTTCCTTAGAAGCATATGAATTCTAGACCAAATTAAAATGATAATAACCCAAATAGTTAAGAGGCATAAGAACAGGTCATTGAACTGGTGAATAAAACCTTAAACCAGGAAAAGCTCTAGAGTTCTAAACCACCAGAAAGCAGACGTATTTACTGAGATGTAACAGGAAAGGTATAGAAGAAAATTTTACAGGAAAGCAGTTCACAAAAATATGAAAATAGGCCTTCTGGTGTGCACTTGAGTAAAAATTTATCTTTTCACATAAAGAAATTCCATCAGTTCAGCATATGCTTGAATGTGTGACATTCTCATGCCAAACTACTGAATTACACAAAGAAGCTGCTGCACCTAAGCAAATCCAATGCATGTTAGCGAGATGAAGATGCTACCACAGAGGATAAGGTGTCCCCTGGGAAGACCTCCTGGGAATTTCCAGAATATACATAGCCATCCTGATGATTATCAGATAAAATCCTTTGATTTGGAGGGATTGAGTCTCAGGTACCTGTTCTGTTCCCTTTGAGAGGGATTCAGTCTCATGTACCTGTTCTATACTATTGATTTTACTTGTAGACGATAGTATTTTGGGAAGACTGAAACGGTTTTCTGACTGTTCAAGGAAGATGCTACTATGGCTACTGCTTTCTACTAGTCCTTTTTTTGTTTAAAAGCTGCTGTAGTTTTTGCTAAGGATCTTAGAATACTGGCTGTTCAGAGTTTACCTTAAAATGATGAATATGAAAGCAGGAAAAAGGTATTTTGTGTCTTTGGAGTCAAATGATTTTTTGTTCATCTTTTCTTTCATTTCTAATAATGATTTGTTAATAGTTCAGTAGAAGTAAATTCCTGTGTATTGGCATTGCGACTGGGTTGCAGAGGATTTGAGGATCTTTAGTATGGCCAGCTGCAACTATTCAAACAAAATATATCAAACCTTAAATCCCAAAAGATTGGTTTGAAAATTAAATTAAAAAAAACCCATGAATTTCTGGATCACACTTGCTGCTGAGTTATTTGACACTTGGGTGCTGGTATCTTCAAGCTTTACTGTGCAATGGTTTTAAGCTAGCCACAAATGTAAACCAAGTAAAAAATCAATCTGAAATTTTCATTAAATCTTGAGGCTTAGAGTGGAGCTAGGAAGAGTGCTCAATGTCAGAAGAAATTGAGTTGACTGAAGCAAAATTTTTATTTCCATTTGCTGTTTTACTATGGGTAAATTACAATAGGAATGCATTTGAAATATAACAAATGAATTAAATGTAGCCTATTAATTTAAATTTGGAATGTAGTTTAAACTGCATGACTCATGTCATGTTGCATCATTCCACATAACTTGTTTTCAAAACAACTTGTTTTCTGCAATGATAATATGCATGTTTTGTGGGCCAGGCATTATTAAACTGGCTTGCAAATTTTGACTGTGAAAAAGAGATCATCTGATTTCTGTAAATATATATCCAATTACTTCAATCCCAGCTACATTACATTGATTCTGCCATTTCTTCTTCTGATTTGAAAGAGAAAGATCTGCTTTAAAAGATAAGCAGACTGACTTTCAAACACAAGCTATGAATTATTGAAAAACAAAAAGGGTAGAAGACTGAAATCATGGTGGAATCAGGGAGAAGGGGATATGCAGAATGAACATCTGAAACATATGGATGCCAACGCAAAACAGTTATGCTAAACATGCTCTAGTTATATAATATGACTGGCATTTTAATAACAGAAAACATCTGAGAGTTAGTATATGAGCAGGTTGTTATGTGGTTCTAGCCCAACCTAGGAGCTACTGACAGCTGCCTGGAGAGCCTTCATGCAAATCAGTTTTTAAAACTGAGTATTTTCTGATTGGTATTCATATTATATTCGTTATGGCAGATACTGTTTGAGGAGGGCACAGCTCTTACCCAAGCTTCTTAGCCAAGACACTGGGTGACGGAGTAGGGTTAGGCTTACTCTTCCAAGCCCAATAGCAGCAGGATGTTGCATCAAGTGAAGCCCTGCGTACACCCCACAAACCCAGCCTCAACAAAACTGTGCTGGTCAGGGCATCCTGGCACAGATACAGCTATAGTACAGAAAGCTGAATCTACAGTGTGTCCTCCTCCACTTTCCTGCCATCTCACTTTTCCAGTGCACTTACACTGGGAATCTACCGCTTTCAGATCAGCTATCTTTCTTCAATTAATTAGAGACTGAGCATCAATAAGAGCACTGTGGATCTCAGTTCTTAGGTAAATTTGACCCTGTTTCCCACTGCCTGATGACCTTTCTCTAAACACACTTCTCTGTGTTTGGAACACAGGTTCCAATCCTTCCTTAGTTTTAACAGCAAACTGGGTTCTGCCAAGATAACAGCCATCCTGAATCCTTGAGATGTGAAAACAAGCTAACCCATTTTTAGAAACAGCTTTTTGCTGCTACAGGCAGTGGCCTATCTACTTTTGAGCTTCTTTGGATTTTAAGAAAAAGTAGAAAATTTGCTTTAAAGCAAAGTATAATAATACAGATGTAAAATTTATTCTTTTTTCAACATAAGCATTGGTTTAAAGCCAAATGATGCCTTAACAGTATCTGTCCAGAGGATACCAAAAAGTATAAAAGCAATTTCTAGAAAGGAAGTTGAGATTAGGCTACTTCTGAGTAGCCATATAGGCTGACATTAAATTAGGCTGCTAGAACAGCATGTTCAAGTGAAGGGCCAGTCTTCTAGGGGGCAATGCCGTCAAGTGAATATGTAAAGAACCAGAAGCCAATTAAGGAACTTAACTAAAAGGTTTGAATCTGAGAAGTTCGGATAGTCAAAGATCAAACTAGCTTCACACTCCTCAATTTGTTCTAATTGGAAAAGTGTAGGTTCTATTAAACCCGCCTTGAGACCATTAAAATATCCAAACGGAAAACAATGAGGACATGTCCCAAAACTGTCAGTCATCGTGTAAGCAATGGATTTTTGAGGAGTTTAGTAATGGAAAATTTAGGCTAAATAATGCAATCTCTATAGAGTGAGTCACATACAGAAAGTCTAGTTAAAATGCAATTTAAATATTCCACACAGTGTTAGGGAAGGAAAAATGGAGGAAGAACTTTAGAGAAATGGCAGTAAAATGATACAGTTAAATACAAACAAGACATGGAAATTAAATTTTAAAAAAATACAACCAAAACCCCAGTACTCCCACAGCCAAATATATGTCTTACACTAGGAAGGACAAAAGCCAGAAAATATCTAAATTACCTTAATTTAAATGATAATGCACACATTCACATAACAATTAAAAATAGATATGGGTTCAGTTATGAAGATGTGGAAAAAGAACTGGTCATAAGCATCCTCAGGGTTCCGATCACCTGGTCTCTTTCACCAAGAATTCCATTTTACAGATTCTGAGTCTCAAAAGTCCCAGATTCCCATGATATCTGCAGGGAGATCTTTGTACACCATTATCAGCATAGTCATATGTCAATGCAATTGATGACATGACTCAAATCAGAATGTACTTCTGGAAACCTTCCCAGAAGTTTACATTAGTGGATTTTGACTCTTCAACTTTAGGACTATAACATTATACAATGCATTAGAGGCTGAAGGCACAGAGCAAAGAAAAGGTTTAATTACAGTTCCTGTGTGGAACATTATAAATACTATGGCAAGGATAAAGAAGTCAAGATAAGAAACCAAAAATGAAAAAAAAAAAGATGAGAAAATCACCTTCAAAATGACATCCTGAGGCAGAAGATATTGATGATGAATAGTAATAATATTCGATCTCAGATAGTGCTGATGGTTCCAGCAAGAGCTGCAGAGATTGTTTATCATGATATTAGTCAGTTCTCTGTGGATTATTAGGAGAGTTCTAATTCAGCCAACTCTCCAATTCTGGCTAAAGCGGTATGAACTGAAGGCAAAGATTACCCTGTTATACTTTCTATTATAGAAGAATGCATTTGATATATTTTTAACTGGAAGAATAAATATATACAGTTTTCTGGAGGAAAAGTACTATAGAAGGAACTGTTGTATTAAAAACTTAGTTCTAGGAAGTGAAAGACTCTTGCATATTTTAAGGTTGCTTCAGGGTATTCCAGCAATCCCTTGAAGTTAAAAAGAATTATATCAGAAAGAGCCTTTTTCATCTTTTTCCAGTCAGCACAAAACCCTGCTCAATTCCAAACCAAACTTCAGATGCAGAGTATGTTCTCCATGCCAAGAGTCTCTTCATTGCTATACTAGCTTTACTAGTAGTTTTACGACTGCTATACTAGCCTTACTATTTTATTTACTTTACACTACACTGCTATAGTATATATACTTTATACTATCCTATTACTGCTATAATAGCCTTGCTACTTTATTTACTGTTTTATTTTACTTTACACACTATTTTTGGTTTACTTTACGGAATGTACTATTTATTTTAATTTATATTAATTTACTTTTTTACTACTGCTATACTAGCTTTACTGCTACTATACTAGCTTTCCACCTGCTGTAACAGAGGTAAGCATATTAGAAGGCATAGACATCACAACACTTCATTGTAGAAAATATAGGTGCCATCCTCCCATCTCAGTATGAATCTGTGCATGAGAGCTTGGAAAGGAAGTTTCCAATGTATGATGAGAAGGTAGAAAGAGTACGCAAGGAAAAGGTGCTGAGATATCTATTCCAAGGTTGGATTACATGAATGAACATGAAAAACATAAGCATAGATGTAGAGCTACAACAAGAGTTGCATATATATACACTATATATTTTTGCATAGGTGATTTATGGACTAAGTCTATACTGTCTTTGGAAGTAGCACCTTGATGCACACTGAAGTTTCCATCCAAGATGTGTGTGCCAGCTGCATCCAATTGCTCCAATCTGTAGCATACATCAAGGAGGCACAGTGTGTCCCACATTGGTTTCCCCTCACTACAAACTCTTAGTAGTTATAGACCATTATAGACCATTATTGTGCATTTATTGACACTCATTATCTGTTTCAAACGCTTGCTGTAATTGTCCCAAATACAGCAGTGATCTCTGCTTCCCAAACACCACAGCACATCACAGGCACTCCAGATCTGCTCTATGGACATCCTGCCTGTGAGTTGCCATTCATTTCAACTTGTCCACCAGGAGACCCAGGACAGAATCTGTTAAGCAAGTCCTAACCTCCTACCAAGATAGACTGGGTCATACCTACATCTGAATGCAGTCTACCCTTTGCTGTTTGGCAGCTTAGAACAAATGAAATTAATTCCAGGTAGTGGAGCAATAGCCCTCTCCAGGCCTGGAACAGCTGAAAGCAGGTTTTCAGGATGACAGTGAATTTCAGGACAAGAATAATCAAATTTTCCCAGTGTTTGGCATACTCCTCTGAAGCTCCTGATCCAAGAAGGAAATCATTACCACTTCATGCTTATTCATTCCATAAATGGTGTTCGTATCACCAGTTGATCACCACCCTAGGAGACACAGCTCTGTAACCGAAGGGATGGTCATGGGCCCTAGTGGCCTCCCTGACACTGATTTCATGAAGCAGGTGTAGGAAGCTGTGCCATTTTTGGCTTGTTCTGATCAAGGACGGACAGGCACATGCACAGCCTTTCAGTTCTTCAATTTATAGTTATGACTCTGAACCATGAACATGAATCAGCAGTGTGTCCTTGCAGTGAATAAGGCCAACGACATCCTTGGCTGTACCAGCAAGCAAGAGAAAAGGCAGCAGGTCAAGGAACATCTGCTATTTAATACTTGTAAGACCACATCTGGAGTGCTGTGTCAGTTTTGGGCAATGCAGTACAAGGAAGACACTGACACCTTGGAGTGAGGCTAGTGGAGGGCCACCTAGACGGTTATGGAACTTTGATCTTTCCAGACACTCAAAACTTGTCTGAGCAAAGCCCTGAGGAACCTGTTATATCTGGATCTGCTTTGAGCATGTGCTTGGAGCAGATGATCCCAAAAGATCCCTCCCAATCTAAGTTATTTTATGAATCCATGACTACCTGTTATTAGCAGTAAACCCTTCTGACAATGAAATTTACATCTGGATACAACAAATCTTTGTTATCACAGAGTTCCCTAACTAGCACCAGAAACAGAAACAGAACCCCAAATGGATCATCTGTATACTACAAATACAGTTCTTTGTAGCATGGCAGTGAGGGTTAGAGGTCCTTGCATGAGGGTACATGGGTTGCTGGGATCCTTTTGGAGGACTATAAGCTGCCCAGACATGGTATGACAGCATTCATAGTGAAGACAGCCAAAAAATACCAAAAAAGCATCAGCTAGCCTCTGTACTCATGCTAAGAGATGCCTTTTCTAGGACAGCCCCTGAATGTCTTCACCAACATATAGGCAGTACGGAAAGTCAGTGGACTGTGAGTTGGTGGCAAAACCTGGGAGTGCAAAAACACAACAATATTGAAATACCCACAGTATGTTTGGACAGAACATTCTCCATGTTCTGATCATCACTAGAGGGTCGGTGCTGTTTTTCAGGGCTGCTCTGCTGACAACAGCATGAGGCTGCCCAGCTCCAGACACAGGTGAATCTATTGCCATTGTGACTCCTGTAATCTATCGCAGCTCAACCTGCTGAGTAGAGCGTGTCACCGTAAATGAGTCATTAGATTGTAATTCAACTGGCAATTAAACTGTAAATAACTTCAGCAAATAACCTTTTTTCCTCAAAGAAAACTGTCGAGGTTTTTTTTTTAGAAGTAACTCCAGGAAAAAAATCAAACAAGTTCCATTTAAATTAGAGTACAAGGGAAGGCAAAGTAATATAAATCTTTTTGAAAAAGTCAAACGTGGACATTTTTATGAACCCCTGAAAGACAAAAATGGCATCACCAGTTTCCTTAAAAAAAATCAATTTGGTCAGAGATAAAGCTTAATAACTTTCAGAGGGAAAGCCAAACTGAAGAGTTAGTTAATAAAAAATCTTAGCATTGAACAGGCCTTTTTAAACTTCGGAGGAATGACTGTTGCTCTAATAAATCCCTGAGGTTATTCTACAGATACCTTCGTATTTATGAAGGAATAATGATGATAATGTCTTTCTGTGATTATGATGGGGAAAGTGTGGGTCATAGATTCCAGCAGAAGGAAGAAAGTTAAGGCATGAAGGAGTCCACTGTAAGTCTCAGAATAACTTAATCTAGGCTCTCATCTTCAGAAAGAACATTTTAATTTAGAATTCCAACATCAAAGACCATATGAAATCACTATTTCTTTGAAAATCCACACTTAAGGACAAGAAGATATTGGCCAAAATCCTTAAACTAATTAGGACCGAACACTCCTCTGGGCTGAACTTTTCCCTAGGATCAAATTATTGAGCTTAAACTAGCAAGCTCTTAGCCCGATTTCAGTGTGAGCAAGGATGAGCTTCTAGTGATGAGAATCTTTATTATCTCCATCCTAAATTGCTTTTTAGTCTGTTTTTATTCTTTTCTTTTTTTTTTTTTTCTAGCTATTAAATAACATTTCTGACTAGCTACTTATGTTCACATACAAACAAGAATTAAAAACAAACCAAGGACTTAGTGAGTTTTCCATTCCTCAGCAGGGAACAATCTATTAGTGTACTTCCTCATCAGTCATAATTCTGACTGCAGAATTTACCTCCATCCCTAAGAGAAAAAGACCAATCCTGATTCTTGCAGAAACAGCTCTAATGTCAAGGCTGAAAAGGACGATTGTGACTATCCAGATCATTTCTCATTTAGGATTGGAAATGTTATCACAAAATATATTCCCAGATGAACAGGAAGGATGGAGAAGAAGGAAGGTAAGAGGACTGGCAATTAAAGAGGTCAAAAGCAAAAGACTAGGAAGATGATAGGGGATTTTCATTCATGGATTTATGGGCAGCTGGGGAAGATGATTTTGCCCCAGACTAAGTAAGAACTATTGAGTGAGGAAGAAACCATGTCCCCAGTGTGCAACTGAGGTCTCTGTTCCCTTAAAACTTCATATTTAAACTCAGGACTTGAATTAAAATTATGCATTGCTTCAGTAACTTCTTTGGGTCTCTAAGATAGCTTGATTTATAGAAGGTAGCAGTTGTGGAAACTGTGCTTTTAAGACAGCAGGTTTTACTGCAGATATACACCTGTGTAACTGTGAGAAGACTTAGGTTCACTGGGTAGGATTTCTTTTTTCTTTGCCTAAGTTTTTAAAAAACAAGAAAGGCTATTTTTTTACATTAACATATCGTAATGATTAAAAATTCAGCTTTGACTTGGATAAATATCTATCAAGGTTTGCAGAAGACATCAGCACTGACCTTATCATCTTAACAACACTGTTACAGTCAGAGAGCTCTATTCCCTTCCTATGTAATTTGAAGGCTATGGCATATGCTATAGAAAAAGCAATAGGGGAAACAAAACGAGCATTTCAGTTTGCGAACAAAATGGTGCTGCTGACAGACAGAATTGCCAGAGGTAACAAGTTTACCATATTGCATACTGGCCAAAATATAGCTAAGAAACCAAAATTAAAAATTCTTCTCTCCTAATTATATTAATGATATATAATTTCCCTTTCATTTAGCCATGTGTTTTGCAAGCTTTTAGGTCCAACAGGAGTCTAGACATCAGCATTGTACAGTGACTGCATTTCTGTAAGAGAAATAAATACATTTTTAAAAAAGGACAGAAAATATTATGAAATGGTGACTAATGTAAAAAAAAATATCCTGACACTACTGTGGTTTGGCATTTTAAATATAAATACTAAGGTAATTTCACTGTGCCTTTGAATGAAATGAGTGCGTGAGCTAAATGAAAACAAACTCCCTTGAGGATTTATTTATCAGGCTACTGATATTCAAAGTATTTTCTGAAATTTAAAATGCATTAACTAGTTTTTTACTCTAGTGACTCTATCCTATTTTTTCCTTCCCATGGATGTTCTCAGCCTACTCTGCATAGTTAAATGGTAGCACTTGCCCTGCTTCATGGCTGGGCTGGCTTTCTCAGGGATCTTTGTTGTATGTCTGCTGCATGGTGAAGGTTGTATGGAAATCTCAAATTAAAGATATGAAATTCAGGAAGCCTGATGCCATAAGGTATTACCTACATTTCAGTGCAATATTCTAATTTGTATATTATTCCCCCTCACTCCACTCTCAGGCTGATGTAAATATAAGCATATTTTGCACTTAAACAGGCAATTCATTCAAGTCTTTCAAAACAGAGTTATCCCTATTTTGTATTGGAGACAATGAATGACAAGGATGTCGTACCTGCATCATGACAATCATCTGTATCCATTTGAAAAAACCTTATTTAAGTCTCAGCCCTCTTAGAAGTAACATTGACTGCTGTCACACAGCTCTTCCTCGTGCTTTGTGAAGGTCAGCTCTACAGAATTAAATTAGAAATCCCACTTCCCATTCTTTTTATTACACAGTCATCCATACGATGCATATGCTCACCAGTGATGAGAAATTTTACACGTGGGAACCCATAATGTCCACCACCATAAGGTAAGACTGGAGACTGCTAATACCTGGGCACTCTGGAAGCTAACGGTTCAGTAGTTTGTCATTTTATATAATAGATTCTGCCCGAAAAGAAAACCAGGACTTCATTCCAGTTCATCCTAAGCACACTGAAAACGTTGCTTTTCCACCCTGAGCATCACTCTGGTGAAAACTGATTTTCGAAGCGGGGAGGAAGATTAGGGATGCAGAGTTGTCAACCCAAAAGAGAATCCCTGAACTAGGGGCACCCTCTACAGGGGAACAGACTGACACTGACTCAGATCTGTCCTTGTGTTACACAGCTGGCATCTGAGCAAAGCATATGCAGGTTGGTTTGACTACACTTGAGCGCTCCCCCATAAAATACCTCTGCTTTCATTTTCGTTTATGCTGCTACAGCTTCCAGGAGCCCTGGGCACAGAGCAGGAGCATTCTGTGTTAGCTGCTATACAAATGCAGGTTAAAAGAGACCATTTCTGCCTAAACAACTTAGAAGCGGCAGCAGATGTGTATAGATCAAACACAAGAAAACAATGAAATCAAGTGACACATTGAGACAAACATCAGTCAGAGGACTAACAAGTTCTTTGATTTTACCCTTTGATTTTTAGCTAGAATTAAAACCAAAACAAAACCCCAACACTTGTTCTCCACTGCCTCTACCCAACTCACAATCTCACACGTTGCCCCAAAAATTATCTTCAAAGACTTACTTCATATGACGCTTTTGTTAGTTGTATAGATCTGAACAGTTACTCCACTATTTATTCATTTTACTGAAGGTTAATTCTCACTTTTGGGACTTCGCTTTCTCACTTTGTTTTCATGTCTTTCATGTTCTCCTGATGCAGATTTGGCTTCCTGACTAGGAATGTGTCTTTCTAAATTCATCATCATCACCCGGTATACATTACGGAAACTTCACTGAAACCAAGGGTGGGACAACGAGGCACTAAAATGGGATTCCAAGCTTTTAATTTTCAGCTGCACATACCAGCCCTTGGATTCCCAGTCAACTGGGTAAAAAACAATCAAGTGTGGGCATTTCATTTGCTAAAAGAAGCTTCAGAAATGTGTGCTTGAAGTCATGCAATTGAAACTTCATTTGAAAAGCTGTCCCATTCCCCAAAGGCAAATTCCTTTGTCTTCAGGCATATAAACTACTCACAAACAAAAAAAAAGCTTGAGGACAGAAAAGACCAAATAAAATAAGTAAAACAACATTATAATGAAGAACAAAGTAAAAACATCTTTCTGTTAAAAATAGGTACCTGTGATCTTGTACAACACAAGGCCGTTGAGTAATTTCATCATGAGAGTCACAGTTCAGTCCCTGTTAGTTTACAGTTCTAAACTCTGCCTGATAAGTAAATTAACATGCCACCAGTAACATTTACCCATTTTCTTGCCGCTGATTTACCCTCATGATCTGCCCAACTTCCCATCTTGTACGTTTAATTGTGGCAGTTGTGACACTTGGTCACTCAACGTCTGATATAAAAAAGAAAACTGACAGTAGCCTGGGGCCAAAGCCAGAGCCCCGATTGCTGTTTCGGACGTGCCGCTGTTGCTTCTGAATTTGCCTCAGTTCAGTGATTGTCATTCTAGTATCTGCTCTTTATATGCCATAAAACTCGCCAGGACAGGCCCAAGAATATTTTGGTTTCATTGGCTGTGGCCTAGGATTTCTCCTTCTTTATGGAGCAAGCAGGAGTCTTTCATTTTCAAAACCTGTTTTTTATGGCTCATATTGCTTTCTGATCTTGAGGTTTTATCTTGAAGTCATAGTATACAGAGAGTAAAAAATAAAAATGGCAAAGACAAACACTGCATCCTTTTTGGTCTTGCTTTTTTATTCAGATTCTTCCGAGATGCTCTACAAGTACAGCCTCTGGCTCAGTCAAAGTCTAAATTCAAAATAAGGGATATGAGGAATATAACAGAATCCAGTTCTTCATTAGTGTTTAGCAGGTTTCTGATGGAACTTCTGAATGGCAGACACTATTTAAAATTCTCTTTTGATGTACTAATACACTTGAAAAAAGCAAAACAAACTAGGTCTTGGGTTTAGAACATAATTTCTTCTGGCTTTTCATATTTCTTCTTTCTTTTTCTCATGATAGGATACCTCCTTCTTCCCTTAACACAACTGTGGAAGACATAACAATAACAATAATAAATATAATGATTGTGTTTCATGAGTTTAGTGGCTAGCATTTGGCTAGCACGCCAAGCATTCATCAAATGGCTCCTGAGCTCTTCGAGAACATCGTTGTGCATTCATGTCATCTCTCAAGTTTCAGAGCTTCCTTTGGTTCAATTAACCACCATGCCTGGACAGTAACTACCTATTTCCTTGCGAACGTAGCAGAGAAATAAAACTTGCTCACAGGACCAGAGACCTCTTTCTGTACGAATAAGCTGTATGAATAAGGCCTGAAAGGAAGTAAAGGAAGTATGTGTGCTAGAACGAATGCAGCTTTTGCAGCAATTTCTGCAGTGCAAGTTACCAAGTTCAGAAAAGATTAGGTGAAATCTCTCTCATCACCCTGAGATGAGAGATACCCTGCCAGCCCCTATCACACCTGACCTTTTATTTTTATTTATTTATTTTTTTTAATCTAGCAGAATAATCATGTATGGACTCCCACAGTCAGAAGCAAGAAAGTGATGGTATACTCCTCAGGGCTACTGCTAGATAGCATTTCTGTTTCTTACTGACTGTACACTAAGAGAGGGCTGTTGGGTTTAAAAGACATTCTTTGTCTTTGCTCAGGTACTAAGACAGGGTGTGATGTGTCACGCCTTGTGAATGCCAGACTCCCCCGGACTTCTGGCTGTATGGCTGTTAAGGAACACGGCATCAAGTCCTCATAATTATTAGCACTGAAATCTGCGGGTTGCTTAACTGATCAGATAAATTATCCTAGAGAAAGTAGTCCTTGATATCTATTGGACTGGGAAGCAGAAAACAGCCACATTTTTAAATCATACAGGGTAATCTGGGGACAGGTGATCCCTTCTGCATATGCAATTTAAATTATGTTGTATCCTTCTTAGAGTAGCTCAGCAAGAGCTGATATTTACTTTCCTTTTCTCTCTCGTGACCTAATGTGCCTGTACAAGAAGGACTCATATTGTGACTAACAGACCTAAGAACACATGCCCAGCACTGATGCGATCAGAAAACACGTATTTGAACTGAACTGGAAAAGGGCTGTGATTTTTAGAAGTAAATCCCACCACAAAAGCATGGGTAGGGAATGGCAGGACGACGTTCTGTTGAAGGCACAGTAAGTCACTTCTAGGATGTGACAGGGAGATTCTTGACTTTCTCAGTTAACTAACCGCTAACGACAGCATAGGGGCTCCTCTCTTTGCCAACGTTTGCTATTTATCAGATTAAGCTATAATTCAGCTCACTTTCACTCTCGTGTATTAAGTGAAACCAACTAAATGGTTGAGGAATACCTAACTATTTAAGTTTTCTTAGAAGAACTGTAATTCAGCAGCATCCTGTACTACTGTGCATCAAGCCTGGGCTAGAACCTGTACGTTCGGTACCCTGTGACCAATTAAAGGTTATGGGAAACTCATACATAAATACGACACTATTATTTTTACAATTTTGCAGGTAAAATTATGTTTTCCTCCCTGTGCCTTTGAGGGTATGAATGCACCAATATATGCTGAGGGAACAAAGAACTTTAGTCCGTTGTGTTTTTAAAAGCTAAAGTTACATCTAAATCTATTTCCATTTCCCTCTGGAACCTGAGCAGCTTTTTTATGTTATATTAAACATTAGACAAATAGGGTAGATCTAATTAAAAGTTGAAGAAATGTGCTTCCCTTAATTGAATTTGTTACAGTTACATTTTGCAGACCAATGTTAATCAAAGCTCCAGTTCAGAGTGGATGGATCAAGGGAATTAAGTTAACCCTTGCATGTCCTTACCTGAACACGCCACTCGCTCTGCTCTCGCCTAAGTCACAGACGCCAATCGCGACTCACCCCTCAGTCGCGACCCCACGGGGAGGGCTGCCCACGGGCCCGCCACAGCGCCAGGGCCGCGCACCGCAGCCCCGCGAAAAGTATCGAGGACCGGGGGGCAGCGGCAGCGCCTGCCGGGGAGGCGGCCGCCGCCCGGGGCCAGCGCTGCGCCCGGCCCGGGGCAGCCGGGTCACCCGACGGCCGCCGTGGCTGTGGCACAACGCGGCGGGCCGCCGTGCCAACCCTGGCCGCCATGCGCGGGGATGCCCTCCTCATCCTCATTGTCATTGTCATTGTCATCATCCTCATCCTCATCCCCTTCCTCCCCCGCCTAGCCGCTGCCGGCCCCGCCCGACGGGGCGGACAGGGACCGCTCGGCGGCGGGATGGGCGAGGCCGGCGCGGCGGCTCCACCCATGCTGGGCGCCGGGCGATTGGCTGGCGCGTCCCGTCTCCCCGCCCCCCAGCCAATGAGGGCGGCGGGCCGGGGGTGATGGGCTGCCTCTCGCGGGAGGGATTCCTAGAGACGCTGCAGTGTGGCGGCGCTCCCGGCGCCGCGCAGCCCCCGGTGCCGCCTCCGCCTCCCCGCCCTGCCCTGCCTCGCCCTGCCCTGCCCGCCGGCGGCCGCCGCCGCTCAAACTTAACGCCCGGCCCGCCGAGCGCCGGGGGCTGGGGCAG
>JAOXNO010000001.1:42169754-42193739 GCA_028565335.1 Limnodromus scolopaceus
AGCAGAAGGCAGTTACCATCATGGAAAGAAGCTGAATGGACTGAGGCACTGTGTGGCATTAGGGCCTGGAAACATGAAGCTTCAATGAATGAGTGGAGGAAACTTTAGGCACAATTTATTATTATTGACATGATGCCCATTTCAGTGAACAAATTTTCAGCAGAGACATTCAGGTAGTGAGGCGGCACAGGCTTAAGCTCAGGAGATTGGTGTTTAATGAACAAAGAGTGGAATAATCAAAAGACTGTTGAAATACACTGAAAGCAGCAGCCACATTCAGAAAAAGTCATCTGATTGTCTTCCACTGAGCCACCAGCAAGATGAAACATCAGACAAGGTTATGGTACAGCTGATAATGGCCACTTGCATTTAAAATATGCACAGAAGGCCACTCATGGTTGCATTTTTTCACTGCCATTTTCTTCTACAGCAAATAAGGCTAACACCAGTTGTAACATAGTTACTCGAACCAAGTCCTAACATTTCATCAAGCTGCTGAGACAGCTATGTGTAGGCCATGCTAGTAAGCAGGGTTTTTTTGCTATGTTTCACAAGTTTCACTAACGTAGAAATAGATTACAAAGCTTAGGCTGCTGCTTTTGTATGTTAAGAGGGAAAAAAGACTCAAATGTTATTTTCAGTTTCTGATATGCTTAGCTTAAAGCAAGCCATGAAGCAAGCAAGCAATCATAAGAAGCACTAGGTGGCATGTAGTGTTTTTCACTGCTGTAGCATTAGCCATATACTACAAGCTGGAAATAAACCATACTTGTTAAGGTACATATTACTTGGGAATGACATAAGTATCTGAGCATTACTGAGAGTTCTGCTGATCATCTGTAATTTCAGGCAGAAGATGGCTTTCTCCATCAAACATGGGTCAGCATAACTCTCAAGTATGCACACGTTCATGCAGCATTTCTTCTTAGTAACGAACATTTCATTTCAAGCCCCAGCTAACATCAGATACAGAAAAAAAACCCCCACATGTATTTATTTGGTTCCTGGATCTATGTGGATGCTTTTAACCCCACTTCACTCCTCGCTCTACTTCACTTCCCACCCCTCTCTACTCATGCCTAAACATAAAGGTATTTACATGTCTGAAAGGAACTGCAAAGCATCTGTGATATTTCCCAGAGGATCTGATAGCTCTTCTCACACACAAGTGTATTTCCACATCATTATGTCACAGTAGCACTCCAATAAGGGGCATCTCAGGAAGGGCCTCTGACATAGCTTCAATTAGCAGATTCACCACTTTCACTACCTCACTTGAAAGATTTGTACAGAAATATTTTCAGTTAATACTGTCCTTCACTTGAATCAGACATGTCTGTAGTCCTTATAGGATGGGTCATTAATTAGATGGTCTTTGGATAAATGTATTTTTAGGCATTGTTCGAAGTGTCTAAAACTCATGGGACTTTGAAATCATGTGGATTTCTGGTGTTCCTTGGCAGGCTCTAAATCCACGAATTCATGAGTGGCTGTGTTACTGTGATTCATATGCCACTTTCATTTTTGGCAGGTAATGCTAATGGTATTGGAGAATGATTATTTGAATGAGATCTGCACCCACTTCCCTCAAATTAGGACTCTAAAAAAACTCAGAATGGAGCTTTCAGCATAAATACATAAAATATATGTGAACACTTATTCGGTATATGGTTTGACTGTACAATTCCAGCCATCAGGGATGAGCAGGATGAGCAGGACTTTCTGTAGTTCCTGTAGAAGGTTGGGCAAGCAAACATCTGGGGGTGGACATTGAGGAAGAGGAAATATCTACGTGTCAGTAATAGGAAAGTTGTATTGTACACCTGCTTTTTTAGGCATGCCATCTGTGCTCAGTCATACCTTAACACAGCTTTGATGACATGCCACAGCTAAAGGGCAGGCAATATACCTCTGGCTTCAGTGACATGAATGACACAACTTGGTAAAACTCACTGCTTAATGACATAAATCATAACTCTCAAACACCGTATATGGTTGTCCTGTATGTTTTTCAGTGTTTAGACCCATGCTAAGTATTTTGACGCTGAAAGCACTGAAGGAGCATTATGGTGAAAACTGATGCACATGAGGTGCTAATAATGAGCAATTCTCTTCCCATTACTGCTCACAATCTCATATTAAATGTTTCTTGTTTCCAAAGTAAAACTGCCCTATGTAGTTGAAAGGTACCACCACACTTTTTAAAAAGCTGGAAAAATCTTATCGTTAGAAAAGGAAATGTGATCTAAAAAAAAGTGTGTGTATTTTGACTAATATGAAAAAAAACCTATGAAAAATAAGGTTTGTGTTACATTTCTCTTTTAAAGAAGCATTTTCCATAGTGCACTTGAGGATCTTTAAGAGGGCACTTGGTTTAAATTCAGTCCCAGTCTTGGATCTACTCTTAAATCCATGTGTGGCCTCAGGCAAATGTGTTAATTTTTCCTGTTTCTGTTTCCCTGCCTTTAAAGTGGGGATAACACGACTAACCCAAATAGCTCAGCTGCAATTTATAAGAATGAGTAACTCGATTATTAGATTTCTGAGACATGAAACATGATTGTTATTAGTAGGATTCACTGACCAGCCAGTCAGAAGAGTGAGATAGAAATAAAGGAGATGGGTCTTTGTCAATAGCAGGATGCCGGTTAGTCAGTCAGTCAGTCAGTCAGTCAGTCGGAGCAGCCGTGCGAGGAGGCAGCTCTAGGGAGCGGATAGTTGAACTCATAAAAGTGAGAATGCCCCCTTCGTACTGACTTTCTATTTATTACCCCATGGTACCTAAAGACCATAAAAAGCTAAGTCCTCTCTGAGAAACAAACAGGTCCAAAGCACTACAAGAGATCAGCTGCAGGCAAATAAATTTTTATCTGTGTAAGAGAGCTAGATGTTATTTTCTAGTGGAAATGTCAGAATTGATTAAAGACGTAGCATTTCTGTTTAAAATGAGAGAGTAGTGGATGATACATTTTAAAGGCAGAAAAAGTCAGAAGCCCGACAACATGGAGATAATGGGGTAAATTAATTTCTGGTGTTGCTGCAGTAATTTGGTACTTGGGTCCAAATTTACACCACGGTACATAGTATACATAGGAGTGCCTTTTAATAACTGTGACAAAAATACTCTCCCCACTGGCAAGGTCAATATTATTAATTGTTATTCCTATTATTAACCTTTGGGCTTGTGTATCCTCCATGGATTAATGATTATTCAATAACTGTGCTACAAGGTTGCACTTTCTAATAGCAATTAATAGAAGGGCGTACCACTGTTTAACTGACATACCAGCTTCATGGTCTTGGTCTTGTTTCTGAGAAGTGCACAGGTGCCTACAGGGATTGTACCTGTCAATTCCCAGAGCTGAAAGAGGAAATCTGCCTCAAAGTCAAAACAAACAAAAAACGGAGATCGGGCTGGCATCCAGGGTCCCCTCTCTTCTCCGTCTCCTAGGGAATAAAGAAACAGCCTCAGCTTTCAGGGAAATCTGCACTCATTGCCAGGTTCACTCTCCAGGAACTCCACTTCCAAATCCTGCATCAGCGCAGATGGGAAAGAAGGTCTTAAAAACAAAAGAAGAGGGAACAAGTCCCTCCCCGAAGAGAAGTTACACGAAAAAAAAGGCAATTCTCAAACAGCGTTCCTGAGGAGCACACAGCGCCAGGTGAAACACCGGGCGAGAGAACCGGGGGTGATGCGCGGCGGGACCCGGCCCCGACGGGGCAGCGGGGCAGGCAGCGACCCCGGGGGATGCCTGCCCTCACCTCCGCGCATCCCCGTCCCGCGGAGGCCGCCAGCGCGGCCGCGGAGCTGCTGCCTCAGCCGCCTTAAATCGCCAACTTGTTTCACCTGGCTGCTGCTGCCACGGTGCCCCCGCCCTCGGCAGGGTGGTCTGTCCCGGCGGGGAGCAGAGGGGACACGCCGCTGTGGCTCCCCCGGCACCGGCCCCCGAGCCTTGACTTCTCCTCCTGCCCGCCGGGCAACATCGAATAATTTGTGTATCCGTTTGCAAAGAGCGTTTCCTCCATTACTTAGAAGGGCTGTCAAGCTAATGCATTTTCTTTCCGTGCAATTTCATTTTGTGTCCTCGGACATTATTTCCTTCATCTTATTTAATACCACTTGCCTTGCTTTGATTTCGAGTGTGTTATGGTCTGGTTCATATGTGCACGCCATATGGATAGGGGATCAACGCTCTGTTTAAAAGTTAATTTCACCCATCAAACTCTACTAGGTAGAGCAGTAGGAAAGTGGCAAAGAATCCAAATATTTCTTTTGTTTCCAGTCTTCTGAAATAAAGATATCAAATGACTACCGGCTTCTGGTAGTCAGTATAGTAAGTAAATTAAATGTAGTCATTGGAATGAGCTTTTATGGCAGTTTCAACAATCTGTAATTCAATCATCTCTGATACAAGCTGCCTTTTGCTATTATTCATCAGACCCAGCTGAGTGATTTCTGTCAGATGGGAAGTGGTAGAGAGAAATCTCTAGGTAGATGTAACTGAAAAGCTTTCCAAGTGGAGTCCTAAATGAGCACAGAAAAGCACTTGGCCACAATCTCGAGGCAGATGTTAGCATCCGAATAAATCATTTCTTTTGATTGTCCAGGGGATGTCAAGTCTTAGTTTCCTTATTTAATAGCCATTTGTGGGTGAAGAAGGAGCTCTGTGTTTATTACCTTGTAAACTCGATGCAAAATACTGTAGTGCTGTAATATTTCACTGTCTCTGAAATAATATTTTCTGTACAAAGGTCAGTAGAGTAATTTTAGATACGCATATATGTTGTAGACCACAACTAGACTACTAATCAGCAACAGCGATATTGATCCTCAGAGCAGCTATGCAGTGTGCTGGCTGTGTTGCGTGTTAATCTGTTACGTGCTATTTAAACTGCTTTGTTGTCCGAGAGAGTTGCTTCATCCTAAGAAAGGGAAGATGATAGTTGTAGACCAACGGGGAAGACTCCTTTCCCTGGTGGGCTGACAGCTAGAGTTACAGATTGAGCAATTGTTTTAGGAGTGACCCTGGAAAGGGGAGGGGGAGTTTTTGGGTACAAGGAGAAGTCGGCAGCAAACTAATTTGCTTTGTTGAGGATATGAAATGACATCTCCTGCCATGCTTAAATAAACCAGCTCAGGAGAAGTGTAAGGAGATTCCACGTGTGTCTAGAATAGTATTTTCTTGGTTATCTTGGAAACAAATGACCTGATTTTATGTCTTGACTTGGATATGTATATTTTTTTTATTTTTATTTCTTACAAGCTTTTGGGGATCGTAGTTCTATTAGTAGTGTCTGAGGGGGTTATACTTTAATATGATCTATTACTTGGCTTGTGGTATAGTTGCTCAAAATTTGCATGCGTGCAATTCATAAATTGAAAACTATATAGCTTTAAAAACATAGTGTAGGCAGCTTGAGTGAGAAGAGATAATTTAAAAAAGAACCACAGGGCAGAAGATAATGACATACTGTAGGAAATAATCATACTCCTGCACTTGCAAAAGCATGAAATGTTGCAGTGTAGCCATTTCATACAAGCCCAATTTTCCTTCACATTAAGAGTGCCTAAGTGAGCCTTATTAATGTTTGATGCAAAAGATGCTAAATCCATTTTAAGGATGGATACTGGAATTTAAAGAGCCTACAGACTAGCTCACAGACTAACAGTGCTGTTCTAACACTTCCCCAGAACAAATGTGAAAAATAATCATTTGCTGTGTACGCCACAGTAGTGCAAGCGGGATAAAGCCTTCTCTGTAACACTGACGGACAAGAAGCCCTTTAAAACTGTAGGTATAAAACAATGTTTGATTTTAGCTATCTCAAATGTTCTTTTACCTTGTAATCATAACTTAAATCAGATATAAGAGCCCAGATGATGTTCAGTGTTTGTTAACGTGGTAGTTGAGAAGGTGTGAGATAAGGAAAGGTCTGTTTGTCGGAAACCTGGGGGAGGGAAAAAGAAAATCTATACTTTTCCAGCTAGCATAGAGAGACCGGAAACACAAAATCAATTTTTATGGTCTTTTGGCAGGGTTGGCTGTAATAAGTAAAAAGGAGCAGCTTAGAGTCTTGGCAGAAGTTTTTAAGCCACTCAGCCATACAGAACTCTGTTAATTGAGGTTTCCTCACATGAAAATGAAGCTCTTATTTAGTATATCATGGTCTTTTCCTTGTCTGTTTGCCAGTCTGGTTACAATTTCAAAAATACTTGTGTGCGAATGTGTGTTTTATATTTATAGACACATTTAAACACACAGATAAATTCTGACTGAGAGCTGAGTTCTGAATAAAGAGTGCACCCAACCTCATATTACCTGCTGTGGAAGAGACATCAAAGTTTGCAATACAATTGAAGAGGACAAGAAAATATTTCTGCATATCCAGAAGAAAAGCATGGAGGAATTATTACGCACGGATACCGTGATCTCCTTCCCTCTGCTGGTGATGCCCATATAAATGTGCAGTTTCACAAAGAGGAATACTTCATCGTTTGATTTACTTTGATTCTCTATAGAATGTTTGTTTTAAATGTTACTCAGTATCTAGGAAGAAGCTTAATTAGAAATACACATAAGGGAGACTTGTTAGCCAACTATGAATTTGTGTTTACCACTGACATTTACTAAAGATACTTGAGGTTAAAATAAAAGCATTTGCCAGACTGAATAAACAAAGCATTATGTTAACAAATATTTTCAGGATTGTTATGTCATCTTTGCTAGAGTAGGCTTTATTCCTTCCTAATACACCCCAGTAAGAGGGGGGATTAGAAAATGCTGGTTGTACTGTTATACCTTTTACAGAAATGCCAGATACCAAAGCACAATGCGTTAGGAGGAGGACAACTGACAAGGGTTCTTCATGATTTCCTCTGGTGAGAGGATAAGTGCAGGCTACAGGCAATCTCTTTCAGTGACTACATGGACTAGCTGAGTGATTTGTACAAGCAGAAGGAAAAAGTTGTTTGGTTTAAATAAAATTTTAAAAAAGTATTTTTTTTTCCTGAGGCATGTCATGACCAAAAGCTAAATAGGAGCGGTAACAAAAACATCTCCTCAAGTATTACTTTTGACAAATGTGTAATCAGAATTTTTTTAGAGGCTGGCTTTTCTTTTCTGGTGTGTTGTTTTTTGTTTCCCCCAGTGACTTAATGAGTAGCACTTCATGGGTTTTCCATTTACTATAAATGCTTATGAGAGAGTTTATTTTTCTTAACCTGTTTTCTTACCACTACCAGTCTGGAGGTATTTCCCCAGAACAGCAGGCACTGAACACTTCTCCCTCTCCATCCTAGAGGGAGTGATGTTGCTATCTTTTAAATTCTCAGAGGTTTGCGAACTCAGGATGCCGCTTCTCTTTTCTAGCCATCTGTAAAGATGCTGGGAGAAGTGTGTTGGAACACAAAGTATGTCTAGAATGTCTCCTGTGTAGCGTGGTTATCTGATAACCTACTAATATTTATATGGTTCTTCTAAGTGGAAGACCATACAGTTTTTTAAAAGTATCACCAGAAATTATCCAAACAAGGTATTTGTTATTCATCAACTCTGGATAATTAATATAATATTTCAGGAAAATAAAATTTTAGTTAGAAGTAGCCAAAACCAGTTCAGTTACTTTAATGATGCTGTCTGTAAGTTTCCAGGGCATTATACAGGATTTATGGTAGTGGCCAAATGTGCTCTAGTAGTTTTAATAACGTAGCCATGGTTGTAGGGAGTAGGTAGTGCAGTGCCTGAAACACATGAGGATACATGACTCAAAGCTACTCAGTGGTGATTTAGTGAAGTTGATTTAAAAACCCACTTAAAAATTCTGGTTTGTACCTTTATCTTAAGGGTTTGTTGGTTTTGGTGTGTGTTTTGGTTTTTTTTGTGGTTTTTTTTTTTTTTTTCCTCTGTGTGGTTGAAAATCAGCATAGCAGTTGCAATATGGGAAAGCTGGTAGCCATTACCCAGTTTTGCTCAGAGATAAAAGGTTGCCTGCAAACTCCCTCATCTCCACGTGTTTGAATAACCATGTAGATATGGCAGTTGAAAATAATGGGAGTGGTTTTGTTGAAGATGCTGCCTGAGTGGAAATAAAGATTCCTTGACAAATAGTTTATCTGGTTCGGGACTGTCTTTAACAGTAATACTTTCTCTAGAAAATGTGTGCACATACATGATTGACAGGTGGACATTAGACCTAAGTCCTCTTAGTCGGAACACTTAATGACCACTTGTAACATGTAGTTTTCATTGTAATTTTTCTTAATTCTCTCCAAAGCCACAGAGAGTATATAATCATCTACTTCTATTTGATTTCTATCATCAAATATTAGAATTGGGAGGAATTCTAAGAAGACTATGTGACAACTACAGTTAGAGTGTTGTTGTGTTGTTTTGGTTTTTTTTTGTTTGTTTGTTTTAAAGGCTAAATGTGGTAACTTAAGGAAAACTTAGTGGCATGGTGTTGTTTTGATAGAAGACACAATCTATCGGCAAATAGTTGAGTGTTAAAGATTGATAGCGTAATACATCCCAATCAAAATAGTTTTGAAAGTGGCTTTTTATTTAAAAAGGACTGTTTCTATTTCTTGTTGAAATTAGAAAGCTTTGTGTTTTGACTTCAGTAAGGCATTTGATTTAGCTTAGGGTGATGTTCTGATTGTAAGAAATAGTACTGTAGAAGGGCACCATTGTCTGTGCGAACAGATTAAAATTTTTTTACTTAATAGATTGCAAAAGAGATAGTGTATGGGCAATCACTATCTCCATTATTACAACTCTATTCATTACCTTTAACAATGATTTGGAATAAAACACAAAATCCATATTCTTGAGAATACTTCTGATTTTTTTTTTTGTGCCATTTTTAATAAATAAAGTTGGGAAAAGTGCTATTGTAGACTGATTTCATTTGGTTTCTCATCCTACTACATCTGAATAGGTGTTCTAACAAAATGAACTGCAATACTATTGCCTACTTCTAGTAAAAAAATAAATATCATAATTTCACCCTAAAAAGTGTCTCTGAGGAAAAAAAACTTAGGGATTGCATGCAGGGAACATCATCTGTCATTATTTTAAAGAGCAGAGGAGGCATATGCAGCTGTAAACACTGAAGTGTTGAGAGTAGGAAAGGTGCCCAACTTCAAAAAGGATGCTGGATGACGAGAATTAGCGTAGAGATGGGACTGAGGAGCTGGGTCATTTGAGATGTGCCAAATATGCTTCTTAATGAGATCCCTAAAAGTTTACCATTCTCTTTGGAAAGCTGTATATGCTGAGAGATTCCTTGATTCCCATATGGTGAAAATACTGTTAGTATATTGATCTCCAGTATGGAAAAGTTCAGGCAGCAGCTTGGTTGGGCATGCGAGCTACAGGAGCTTAGACTGGAAATTAGGTACCAATTTTTTGTCTGTCAGACTAGCAAGTGTATGGGCCAACTTAATGAGCAGGTAACATTTTTCTGCTTGAAGTCTCTAGATCAGAATTTTCTTTCCTTCTAACTAGACAAGGCACAAGTTCTAGATTTGATGTAGAAATTGCTAGAGTTCTCGTTTGTGCTAATCCATGAGAATGGAGTACATAATCAGCTGTCTTTCTGGCTTTAAAACCACCAACCCATTGAACTTGCTGCCATTAACTGTCATTGAGTGTCTTGGATTAAATCATGTTTTTTGTAAAAGGTGTTGTGACATGTTATTTTTGTAGTGTGAAGAGGTTCTGTCTGAATTTCTCTTAAGCCGCCCTTGTATGTTATAATCCGATTTTTGTCTTGCCTTACTGACAAGCAGTTTCTGCTTATTTATCTAACTGGTTCTTCTGGTTTGAGGACCAAACACGGACACTGGTGTTAATCTTTGAGACTTGATTTAAAGCCTACTGACATTGATAACTGTTACTTCCATTTATTTTGTTCCTCTGATGTGTCTTAAACCATAAATTGTGCTTATTAGTGGTAATTATTTTCAAAAAGAGAACTCCTGGTACTGTTTCAAATGTGGGAGGACCAATATCATGTGTCCCATCAGTCTGTCCTGGGCTTGTGTAAATAGGCCTTAATTATTAATAGTATTTAAAAATTAATTAATTTATTAATTAATAGGCTTAATTAGTCAGTCAGATGTTACCTGAAGGACTGTGTTCTGCCAAACGCATGCTGGAGCTGGCCTTGTGAGTGTCAATCCTTCTGCCTGGCATCTGAGGCAGGGAACTCCGTTGTGCATCTGCTTTGCACCAGGTTGAACTTGTCTTGGCAAGAATCTTTCATGTCCTCTTTCCCTGTGTCAAGCCATGTTTGGTTAATTGGTGATACTAGTAACACAACAGGTATCTCTTATGAGAAGGATACAGCTCTACTGAAGTGGCAAGTAAGAGTTATCTTCAAGTGTCCTCCTACTGAATTGCTAAAGAGGTGTCCTTAAGTAGTCCAGGGGAGGGTGGAAGACAAACATGTTTTTGACTGTGAGTGTAGTGGTGGTTGAATTGCAGGCTTTCTGGATGCTGACATTAAAGTTTACCTTTTCTCTAGCAGCCCAAGTGTTTAATTAAAGTGTATTTGTTAAACTTTTGCATTTGATAACTACATCTGGGATATACTGATATTTCCTCAGGACATTTGCCGTGTCTTTTTATCTTTTCCATAGTCTTCATTTCATCATAGTTGTTTTTCATATACTAATAACTAACTAGTAATAAGGAGTTATTTTTGCACTTACTCTTCAGATTCAGCCTTCTTACTTGAGGCTTTCTTAGCTTACTCAGCTGCTAGTTAGAGCAGAGAAACACCAGGAAATATCCATATGACCTTGACAGAGGTCAGTTGCTTCTTCATGATACACTGTATCTGTTCAGGGCCTTCAATGCTCTTACCTTGTATGTTTGTTTTATTTGTGTAAATCCTACATAATCGGATTGAAAGCTTGTTTTCTGTATTAATGTGTGTTGTATTTTGTGCTCTCTTTAGCTTGCTGAGAAAATGCTAAAAGCAAAAACTTGAAGTAAAATCATCTGAGACCAAACCACCAGAAGTCATGTGTGACAGTTTTTTCTTGCATTTGTCATTTTCAAAATACATGTCCACTTTTAATAATGACTTGGGCCTACTTTAATATTTGATATGCAAATATTGGCTTTACAAATCGTACACTGGCTAATAATTGTGAGCTGTTTACTCTAGAATAAATTATTCTTTATAAATATTGATGGAAGTTCTGTGTTGTTATAGGTGAGCGAGGTATAAAACTCGCTATGACAATCAGTATTTTAGAAGAAAAATAGTAATAAATATTTTATCTCTGTGTCAGCTCAGACTTCTGAACTGAGCACTGTTTGTTCATGTACTGTCAATTGGCTACCAAAGTAACAGCCAGCCAAATGTTCATTAAAGGTGATGAACCAGGATTCTGGAGGCATAGTAGAGACCATCTATACTGTTACTGAATGATTTGAATGTATCCCTAAAGCCAAAATGTTTTACCTTTCCAGGTAGCTCATGGATATCTGTACCTATCAACAGGATTCTAAAATATATACGTGGCATATTGGTGAAAGGAAAAATAATTGGCACAATTTTAATGGGACTCGTCAATATTACTCTAGCTGTAGCTTTTTGAATGTCCTTTTAGCATTAATGTGAAACGGAGCATTTAATTTGCTTTGGGTTGAAATTTGGCTCTCAGAATGCCTCTGCTCTTCAACTACATTTATCTTGAAATAACTTGAGTTCAATGGTGTTAACTGATTTCGTAAAATAAAGCTGAATCATTTGCTGGAAGGGACTATCACCTGGCATTCCTTAGTCTGAAGTGTTACTGCCTTCTCCCACTCAGTTCTGTGACTTTTTTTGTGATGAAAAGTAATCTCTTCTGGGGGGGTAAAAACCCAACCTTTTAGCATAGCTTGCAGTGTTGGCTTTAGGTGTTTTAAGTAGGTAAATTTGAAAGGATGAACGTGAGGGTGGACAGAAGGCCATAGGTGGGTGTGATGTGTACTGAGGCTAGTTGAAGACATTCAGATTGGTATAGTTAACAAATTATTAAAGATTTTTTTCTTCTATTAGGCCAAATATTGTCTATTTCACAGGTCTTCTGGGGATAAATGTATAGATGATTTTTTTGAAAAGTTTAGGAGTTATACTGATGAGCCACTGCAAGCACTTATCCTTAAACTGTGAAAAATACTAGCTCAGCCCATCCTACTTACAGCTGTAGTACTGGTAAAATACTTTAAGCCTGATTGAAGCACCTGCCTTTGAGATAATTGTGGTGACTAGATTCTAGAGTACAAAGTTTGAGAGATGTATAGTAAATAATGTAGAACTGTGCTTAGTGTTTATCTTAGGGTGTAGTGCTTATGGAAAAAGAGTTGGAGAAATGTACTGAGACTTTCTCACCCTCAAAGACCATCAGCAAATCTATAGAATTGTGATTAGTCAAATTTGTAGTTTAAAGCTATTGCCCCATTATTATTTGGTGTATGACTTTTCTGTATGTATGCGGAACTTCAGTAGGACTGGGAGGAACTAAAGGCTTAGTAGTGGTGTGTGCAAGTGGAGGGGCTGTATGTTGTTCAGTGATGGTCAAAAATACTGTACATGTTGGTGCTGGGATAAAGATGATGTCCCTGCATAGTGCCTGCATAGCAGAGATGGAACCAATGTTAGCTAGTTAGTTGCAGTAAATTAGTTTCTAATGTGAATTAAGCATATTCATCATAGGGGCCAGTATCTTTGCAAATGTGGATACAGTCAAAACAAGTACAATAGCTATCAGTTGCAACAGTAGTAAATAAATGGGTTTTTTTTCTTACCTAAGGTGCATAGAGCTAGCCTGCAATGGACACATGCTGAAACTTTGTTTCCTGTTACAAAGCAATTGCTTCAGGCCACATTGCTTTTTCCATTGGACTTGGCCTAATATTGTACATACATTTCTGGCTTGCTTAGACCAGAGTTCTTATTAACATATTTCTCAGTAAATCATATATCCTTTTATCAGATGAGCTGAATTTGATCCTAGAAACTTAGATTTTTTTTTTTTTTTTATGTCTTTCCCCTGCAAAGCACTTAGATCAATTGGAAGGCAAGACAAGTCATTTATTGTCACCATCCCTTAGAATAGCTAGTTAGCTATCTTGTTTTTTGTAGGCTGCTTGCTTGGATACATGGGGAAAAATCAGCAGTATTTTATTTTTTTGGCAAACATCCTAATGTGTGGTGGGCAAGTTTCTCTCTTTTTTTATTTTTTTGTTTTGCTATGGAATAAAGGAAAAGATCCAGGGCAATGGCTCACTTCTCCACATCCTCCATTAACACACAGTGAATTCCAAATGTGGGTTGAAACTGGTGACAGCTGTTTCGTAAAGAGCTGCTCCATGTTTGTGAGAAGCAGTGTTTGCTCTGCAGTCCCTTTAGAACAGGGCCTGACATATCTTGTAATGTGTTTATACTGTGCCTAACATAATAGGATCCAGGTCTTTGACTGGGGATGTGGACTGTTGTGCAAAACAAATAATAATTAGCCCAAATGTTGAAAAAGTGCCATTATTTAAGGCCCCCAGAGATCAATAAACAATTCACTGCCGTAACCATATCAACCTTCTCCTTCAAAGGGATTTTAACTGTATCATGGAAACTTCATGCTTGAAAATGTGAACACTTGTCTGTTAGGCACCCTGCTATATATAAATAAATTTTGCTGGTCATTAAAGCTGTACTGTTCATACTAGAGGACCTGGACACTCAGTTTAGAGCTCCAAATGGAAACTATGCTGAATTACTCTTTACAACCTCTTTACCTTCATCCTGGTATAACTTAGTGATTTATCATTTTTAAATAGGAAAAAGGTTTCCTGTTTCCCAGTAATCTGATTTGCCACTTTTTGGCTTGCTACTGAAGAAAGCTATTGTATGCATAATGCCATGCTCATAACTGGAATTCGAATTATTTGCAGATGGGATGGTACAAAGGGGCTGGATTTTAGCCTTATGAGGTGACGAGGGAGTTATTCTAGCATGAAGGAGATATTACTGGAGCTGGAACTTTTTTATTTAAGAGACAAGCTACTTCATGTCAGAAAGCAGTTTCTAAAGGTTTCTATGATAGAGGAATTAGAAAAGTTCTGCTACATCAGCTTCCCCAATACTAGAGCCAGTTTTTCTGTCCAGAGTTTGATGTAACTGTTGGAGATTTCTGCTCCCCCTTTCAATGAGAAGTTGATACAGGAAAACATCTAGTCCTACTCTGATGTGTGATAGCATAAGTGGGCAAAACAAATCAAAAGCCAAAACTGTAACAGCCTAGTTAGCCTGTCTTGAGGGTAGAGCTGAAGATTTTGGGTAAAGATTTTTAGGCTTAGCTTTTTGTGAAGTGTACAAGTCTGTACGAATCAGATGGTCATTTATATTGATAGGAGCCGATCAAAGTAGTGTCCTATTGATGTGGTGAAACATAAATCCTGTATGACAGATGGGGATCAATGGCAGAGGGAGATTAAGGATGGGATTCATCTCATTTAACTTTAAATACCCTTAGAAGGTGATTCGTTTGACCTACCTTAGGCATCTGTCTTGGTGTGAGATGTACTGCTCTCTGGAGGTATCTGTTCCTTTTCAGTGACTGTAAAAAGTCTGGGATCACTAGATGAGACTTAATCAGCTACTTTTTAGACATCTGACACGGGACACTTGAATCCTAAGTGATGTGTCCAAGGCCTTACTGGGGAGTCTGTGGCAAGGCTGAAAACTGAACCCAGATTTTCTGAATTCAAACTAATAGTGCTAATCATGATACCATCTTTTCGATGAAGAGGAGAATTTGATCTATGTCTAAAATTAGTATGTGGGGACTGTTTAAAATTGTCTTTAACAGTTGCAAATAAAGTAATTGGCCCAAAGTGGGGTGGTGGTGTATTTGGAAGTACCCAATTAAAATGAAACTTAAATTATTTATTTTACTGCAGTTAGTATGACTGTATTTGATTCATGGGAATATGTCAACCCCAGTGGTGCAGTAACTTTGTGCAAGAGACTAGGTTTAAAAAGAATAGTTGGAGATATTTTGTTGTATAAAACAGCAAATTTGTCTGCAGAATCTGTGCAGTGCTGTCAGTAAATAATAAACTTTATATCTTGAAACAGAGTTCTTAATAGTAATCAAAACTTTACTGTCAGCTCCACAGAAAGATGGATGTCTTGCCAGAAAAGCTGTAAATAAAAGTCTGTTTTATTGGGGGGGGACGGACAATATTTTATTCACAATTATGGGTGATTTGTTGAAGTTGATCTTGTCCAGTCTGTGCTGATGAAAGTGGACTTGCATGAGAGATGCTTTATGTTACTGTGAATCACAGCAGTTAAGAGAGATAATATATTCTGCAACCTGAATACTCAAGCTGGTACGGAGAGTGCTGTAGGCTTTGCCAGGCTTTGGATCTTGCCTGGAGTGTGCAGGGAACCAACAAATGCTGGTGACGGAAATAATCACACTTGGCAAAGTACAGGAAGGCTTGTCATATTGCCCCTCCTCTGGTCAGCAAAGCTCTTGGAGGAGAGAAGATAAGCAGCAGCCGATCAGGTGTTGCTGGAGCATGTGTTTTCCCCCTCTGAACTGCAGTAAGTTTTGCACCTGAATGGGCACAGTGCTTTTGGGGGTCAGCTTAGTTCTTCCTTGCTTGTCTCCTTACACACACTGCGCCCCTCTTTCCACCTTAACATACTTTAGTGTTGGTATAGTTTGTGACTGAGATGAAATCACGTTTTCTGAGCTGTAGTGCAGAATCTGTTTAAATAGTGTTGTGTAATTTGTATGTGGAAGTCTGCTCAGATGACCCTGGTAATATGCGATCGCCTTAAATTCATGGCATCACATCTTTTTACATGGGAATACACTGTGATGTTAAAGCTGCAGGGTGTAAAATATTTTCTTTTTCAATGAAGTGCTGGGGGGGGAAAAAGCAGTGGAAAATTTGCTATATTAAGATAAAACAGAAGCTGGTAATGTGGAGAATAAAATAGGATGTATATTTTAAGCTTATGCAATTTTTTCCTCTAAAAATGTGGAAATGGCTGTTGGCTTCACAGTACTGTGTATAGTAGGAATTGTATCTTCATGTTAGATCTAAAGCAAATTAGAATCGTCTAGAAAGAAATATCCAGTACTCTGAAAAATTATATCACAGCAAAATGGTTATCTTGTTGACATCTTTAGTCATGAGAATTTCTCATTCCTTTCTATCCTTCTTTGAGTTAGCAGCTAAACATGATATGTTGGTGGCTAAATGAACTTTTATAAGCTAGACATCAACTATATATAAATTCAGAACAGTACATCTAAAAACTGTCATGCTGTCAGAGTATGACTGTTTTCTCTACAAATATGGAAATTGTCACTTATCTCCATTCTCTCCCTGCCCTACTTCCCCCCCCATATGCTGATATTCACCCATATGAAAGAGGCCAGTTATACTTGTCTGTTGTATAAATAATGCAGAAGTTGTCAGTAGCAGAGGAAAATTTATGTTAGAAAACTGAGGGAGTGAATAAGGAAATAAAAGCACCTTTTAATGAGGGCAGTGAACTCTGTTTCTATATCACTTCATGTTAAAAGAAGGTATTTTAAAAAAAATAAAGCTTTTAGCAGTTATAATTCTTTGTCTGAGGACTGGCTTTAATAATGAAATCCTGGTTCAGTTTCCTGTCAGGATACTTTGCTGTGCGGCATTTTCCCTTTTGGTTTTCTTTCCCCCAAACCCATGCCCTCCTCTGAGGTCTTTCCCCTCGGCCAGGAGAGGCGCTGAGCAGCGCTGGAGCTGGAGGGATGCCCTGGGATCACGGTGAGGCTCTCGGGGAGCGTGCATCTCTTCCCCCTGGCTTTATGGAAAACATTTGGAAAATACAGTGCAATCTGGAGTCAGGCTACCTTGAAAGTAAATTAATTAGGCTCATTAAAGGTGGACTTCAGAGCAGCTGGGGTTGGCTCTGGGTAGCTGTTGTTGGTAGAGCCAGGGCCCAGGTGCTTGCTGGGGCACAGGCTGACTTGGAGTTGCTGTAAAGTTGGCCAAGCTAAATAGCACCTTGTTAGCATGGCTTAGTGATGGCCACCTCTTCTGGGAGGTGGTCAAAATGCGACCCCAGATGATATACAGAATTTGTTTAACTTGTCTCCCTCCTCCAACTGCTGTTTCTCTTGGGTATTATTCTGAGAGACAGAGGGAGGGTGCTGCAGCCTTAAATTCAATTTCATATAAGCCTCCACTCAGAGGGTCTCGCTGACCTGTCAGCACTCTTCAGCGGAACGTGCGAGGCTGCACGTCTGCTGGGTCTGCGATGCCTCCGACTAGGGCATCAACAGCAGATGAATGATGTACCTGCCCTTGCCTCTCATACCTGACTCTTTGTTTTCCAACAGTGATGCTCTTAATGCAGTTGTTAAAAAGGATACTTACAGAGGGAGATAAAGAAAAGTCTGCATCTTTGGTGAGGCTTAAAACAAGAATAATGAGATAAGGAAGTATCTCCTATTTTTTTTGATCAGGGAGCTGAAATTTTCCTTGTTATCTTTACTCTTTCATGATTGAGCTGTTTGTTTCCAGATGGCTCCTGTGCACACGAGGACGGGGACAGACATGGCCCAATCTGTTCAGCAAACGCAGCCCAAGGTGCTGGGGACACTGGCCCCTTCCAAGCAGTTCAGTGGCCTGTCCTGTAGCAATTACCCTGGTGCTTTCATTTCCAGATACAAAGGCTTTGAAGCAGCATCGTTTTGTGGGAGGAAGAGACTTCAAGGTTCAGAAACTGAAATGCAGAACTGCAGCCACCTATCGCCTTTCTAACAAAACTGAATTTATCAGCATTTCTAAATGTGTCCACAGTACCAAACCACCTTGAACTTTTTTGTTCCAGGTGTTGGTTTCAGTAAACTATTTTACTTTTCCAGTCTGCTATAGCAGAGTTCTTAGTATAACATCAGATATTTCAGGTGAAATATGTAAATAATTTTTTTTCTCTTTTGTCAAAAGCTCTCACCAGAGAAGAGAGATGCTATGTGAAAATCCAAAGTCAGCACCATGTATTTAAGCATACACTCTTGCAGAGACCTTAAACAATGCTTGTTCTTATTTTTTTGGAACACCCAAATATGATCCTTGTATTGGTTTAACATATGGCTGTGTTAGGATTTGAATTTACCAGACACTTCCCCCCTGCACTTTTCTTCCCTTACACATTCCCTTCTCTCCCATACTTTTTTTAAAACTGTACGGGGAGAAGGATGGGAAATATAACTAAACACAGATATCTGCAATAAGGTCTGGGTAGAAGGCAAATAGCATTTAATGTACTGGAAAGGCTAAAGTGGTGTCTGAATATAATAAAAAAATAATTGTCATTAATACAATAGACAAGGTGATCAGGTATTACCCTATTGACCCTACATTTATCACTGACTCAATGGGTTTATCAACTGTTCTTCAGTGATTAAAGTCTGGATTTCTGAGTGTTCCTGTTGCATTCTCCCGGAAAGTGTGGTGGTGGTTGGGTGAGCCCTAAAGTCCTTATGGTAAGGCATTCATCCTACACAGCGCTCTGTGCATGTGAATCTCTGAACATCTGGAAATCTTTCTGATATTAAAGTAATCTATACAAGTGAAAGTGTACTCCTATTTAAAAAACAAAAAGCCAACAAATTTCTGAAATAAAAAGCATGAGATGCTGCTATCAAATGGCTTCTCTGTGTGGACTTAATTTTGCTGAGAGGAGATCTTGGGGAAACCTTTCACCATACCAGATCACTTTCATAAGAGAAACATCACTTATCTGAGCTGAGAATCTCTTCAGACAACACATTATTGGTATGTCTGTTTGTGAAGGTATACCAGACAGGTTAAGAGAATTCTATGAAATGCCCTTTTCATAAACTATTTAAAATATAACTTTCTGTTGTTTTGACTTCAAAATAACTCTTTTAAACTTTTAAACAATTACAGTTGCAGAGACAGTGCTTTAGTCTAAGCAATACTGTTGAACCCTAGCAGTTGTCTTTATGGTTTATCAGTGAATTTGTGGTCTTCCGAAACCTTAGTCACCTGGTCATTATTGCAGCAAGATTTTGTCTCAAGACTTCTGTGTGGTTTAAATTTTCTGAAGTTTGTTTCGAAACTTTCACTTGGAAATCAAAGCTGTTTTTACCTCTGCTATATTATACCAGTGTTTAAAAATAACTGTAAGTTCAGATAGCTATCACTTCAAAAGCTGCAAAAAGATGTAGAAGTCCCATGTGGAAAACCTTATCATTGGTCGTATGATCTAAACGCTTCACAGAATGCCAAATTTTTTTTGAACCCTTAATACTTAATTCTGGTAAGATAAGCATTTAGAAATAAATTTCTGTTGCTTAAGTAGCTTAGTTTCTGTTCAACAGCAGGAAACCAGTCATTACTCAAATCGCTTGGTGACACTGAACACTTCAGATGTGTCAATTTTTGTCAAAATTAGTAGTCATTTTTAATTTTGCATATTGTAAAAAGAATATAACCCTCTAAATTGTTCTTGTCCATACTTGTGAGGAACAGTATTGTACAAACTAGAGTTCATTAAAACTTCTGAATTCCAATTATGCAAGTAATAGGGCCTTAAGATTACTGTCTTTATTGTGGAACAGAATGTCTTAATACTTTGTGTTGACAACTGTACAAAGCCTAGGTGTACTAAAAGTATAAGTAGTTCATACTTTAAGAATGCCAAGATAGGTGGGGGTTTTTTTCCTACCTTTTTTAATATCTTGACTTGGAGCTGATTTCATTGTAACATTTACAGAAATAGGGAATTGGTGGGATTGAGGGGGCAGGTTCAAGCTGCAATAGAAACTTGAAGCAGTATAGAAACCTGACAGAATATAGTACCTCCAACTTTTCAATACTGTTTCAATTTTCAGTAGATTATTGCTATTATCAGCATAATTGATTTTTTCCTTCCAAAAATATAATCACATTACATGTGAGGAGTTCAAAGGTTCCCACAAAGAACAGAAGAAAAAAACTGCATAGGAGTTCCCTGTAGAAGATAGTGACTTACTCCATTCAATTTTAGGTTGTGCTTCATTGCTTTCAAAATAGATCTACTTGGGACATATGCCCAAACTCAAGATGTGGTCAATGTGCTACTACAATTATTTTGTTGTTGAAGAGCTGCTTTTTTGCCAGAGAAAGAATTATCTAAGACAGATGCTACTGTGACAAACAGCTTGATACTCACTGCAATAGATGCTGAAAAGTTTAATATGACAAGAATGTATCAGTGCCAACATTATAAATACTTAAGAATCTTGTCCATCTTAAGCGTATATGAGACTCAGTACTTGACAGAAGATCTCACTGAGTTTTTTGGGTGAAGGGCAAAACTGAATAGCTAAATTATTATTACTGTTTAAGCAGGTCAGGGTTTGTAAATAACTGGTTTGATTAGCTCTGCCCAGCTTGAAGCACATTTGGAAGTGCCTTGTTTTCAGCATGTGCTGGACATGCATCCTGCTCAAATCAGGCTTAATCCACTCTTGACCCAAAGGCAAGTTTTACCTCATAGTTTCTCTAACATATGAGTATCAGCCATGTGCTCAGAAGTGCAGCTATGACTGCAGAGACAGTTGCCTGATGGAAAACTTGAGTCTGTGTTGTAGGTCGATTTTCCCCATCCAGGATGTCCTGGATGCTGGTCGGATGCATCCCATGCCAGGTCTTTGAGATAAGCATAACTGTACTGTGTAAAGTGATTAATAGGTAAAACATACTTTGCTAGACCACTACAGTTTAGGAGTTCAAGTTGGCACCAAGCCCTTCATCTTCTCAGTAACCATTGAGTAGGTGCATGTGAAAGTATTATTATAAACTTTGTTATGTCCTCAGTGTCACTTGACTTAACCATCTTAAAGGTGGCTGTCTAGTCCAAGCTGTGAAGGGTGACTTTCTATCACTGAAAGACAGAGAAGATGGGGTACTTTGTTGTCCCTGTATTAGCTAGCTATTTTAGGATGAGGAATCATCATTTAATGCTGGAGCTCTTTCACTGTTGCCTACAGTGAGAGCCAAGGTAGCTACCCTTGGTCTAGGAGGATGTGATGTTTGCATCAAAAAGATTCATTAATTCCCACCATTATGGGGGGAAAAAATGTTAAAGGGCATTTTTAAAGTGTTCACTTAGATAAACATTTTTTCAAGAATTCTTCTAATCTTCGATCTGTGAAAACAAGTAGATGGTATTGACTTATACTCAGCAAGAAGAGTTACTTGAGGGTAATTTTGATGACGAAAGGCTTTGTGGAGGGTTGTACTGAAAGTATAAATAGGTAGAGAAATGAAGGCAATAAGGTACTTTCTTTTCCCTAATTTATGTGTATGTTTGGTTCTGGGTTTTTATCATAAGAATATTGCTTGAGTTTTTTGTCTTTGACTTAGGGTATAGTGTCTTAAAGCATGATACTGAAGATGGCTTTGAGTAATGAATAAGGAAAAAATCAAATTAATCAGTTTTAGTCAGTACTAGTTGTAGTATGACCATTTTCCTGTATCTGATATCTTTTTCTAATCTAATTAGTCTTCTGAACTCTAGGGTCTGTTTTACATTGCTTTGTCTAATCATAGCTTGGAAACTTCTTTATGCACAGTGGTCTGAAAAATGGACTAAGTAGGCTTTTACTTATTCACTATCACATAGCACAATGAAAAAAAGATGAAAAATATGTCCATAATACTTACTTTGTGATCAGGGTGCATCTATCTTGTGTCCGTGTAACTTTGTCTTTATTCATACTTGTGGCTGATACGTACTCCAATGAGTATTCAGGCACAGCTTCTGATATATCATATTTTGGTTCTGCAAACCTGAATGAATTTCAAAGTCTCTTAAGGAACAAATAAAACACAAACTGCATGGTGACATAAAATGTTACTAAGAGGTTTCCGTTGAGTACCTTTCAGTACCCTGCTGTTTACATGATCACTTAATGGGATCCAGAGAGACCAGCCATTAAGCATTTTTTAAGGTCTTGGAAGCAGGATACCTACTGGTGCACCAACACAGCTTTCTGAAAGTTGTATAAAATCTCAGCAAAAATCTCTTGCTTGTGCTTCTTTTTTTTTCTGACTGCACATATGTTACTGTGAATCCCACATATTTAAGTAATAGCTTTACTACTTTAGCTGAGTTGAATATGCACACATGACCATACAGATCTATGTACAGCATACATTGATATTGCACAGCTTGCACATGTCTGCCAATAATAATGCTTTTAGCCTGGCCTCGTTGTGTTTTTTCTGTCCCTGGGCATGTCTTGGCTATTCTTAGGAGCCTGTGCCTTCCCTCATATTCTCTGTCACTCCGTATTTGTGGGAGAGAACTTGGAGATGCTAAATAAGTGTAATTTAGCCAGGATACTTCAGGAGTGTCCTTGAAGTATTGTCTTGGGTAGCCACACTTTGAGCATTTTAAGTGTTATGCATGCAAATAGCCTCTCCAATTCTTCAGAGCTGAGTCTTTGATTATGAAGTTTTTATGGATGTGTAGACTTGAGGGTGAGTATACACACATGTTTACACACAAGTATTTCCAAATACTGTATATTTCTATCCTTAAGGATAGCATGAACATGTATGATTAGTCTGTCCAGATTACCTGTATTAGCTGTCCATCAGTTAAGTTAGAACAAAAAGGCTAGAGTAACTAATGCTTTAGAGCTGCTAATTTATTTTTTTTATGGAAATAAGATGTTCTTTTAATAAAACACAATAAAATGACATGTAAAGAAGCAACTACAAAGCCTACAAATTGATGATTGTAATGCCAGTGTCAAGCACCAAAAAAATGAAGAAGCCTAGAGTTATCCTGTCGCTTACTATTTTTTTCCCAAACACAAATTTCTAAGCCTTTCTCCATGTTACCAAATACTGAAACTCCTTTTTTTGACAATTCTGTTGGTGGAACTTTGGGGGAGGAGGGTCAGATCTCAGTTGTGACAATACTATAAAATTCCGAGTTACAACTGTGCAACAAACTTTCATTCCCAATGTCCCCCCAAAAAAATAAGTCCTTAGGCTTTTGTTCCTAGTGGTAGCAAGCACACTTCAGAAATCAGTTCTAAAATTTTAAGTGATAACTTCCAGTAGTAGTAAAATACTTTAGTGCCCAATAATAGTTGAATAAAATATTAAAAAAAACCCCAAACAATCAACCAAACAAAACAAAAACCCAAACAGAAAGCCAACTTGTTTCCTTTTCATTTTTTGACCTGCCCCTAACAGGACCCCGGTTCCTAACAACATACTGATCCTAGTAAAGGATCCAATAGTAAAATGTGTGGAAAATCGATGGCTGGAGTGGTTGCTGTTTGTTTAAACTTGTGCTTGGGTTACTTAGTCTTGTGTCCTCAAAGAACTTTAAACACCTGATGCTGAAAAATCATAGTTGTCTTGCTATTAAGTCTTTGTGACCTAGTATGGAGTTTAGAAATTTAGCACAGGAACCTTAAGGCCATATACAAGTTGGGCATCTCAGAACACGTTTTCCAAAAGCTGGAATGGTAATTCTTAATGATGCAAAATGGTGTAAAGACACTTCTGACTTGGTGCTGCCACCTAGCACCTGTCTTTGGGCTGCCTGCAAGTGTTGATGACTTGGGTTTCAGCAGCCCTGAGCCCTCTTCTGAAAATAAGTGCGCATGTATCACTTCCATGAATATATCTTTGTCTGCTCTCCTTTCCTTGAGGAAGGTAAAGGTAGTGGTGAATATTCCTCATACAATGGTCTGTTCCTTCAAATCAGTCCTCTCCCAGGAGAAGTTCAGAATGAAGATGCTTGGCTTTCCAGTCTTGTTTTTAGGAGGGTGTCTTTACTTCTTACATTTTAAAGACGCTGGTCACTATTTCATAGAATCATAGAATCATTAGGGTTGGAAGGGACCTTAAAGATCATTGAGTTCCAACCCCCCTGCCATGGGCA
>JAOXNO010000001.1:42210404-42269093 GCA_028565335.1 Limnodromus scolopaceus
TTTAGTTTGAGGAAGAGGAGGCTGAGGGGAGACCTCATCACTCTCTACAACTACTTGAAAGGACACTGTAGAGAGGTAGGTGCTAATCTCTTCTTGAGGGTAATTAGTGACAGAACAAGAGGGAGTGGCTTCAAGCTACAACAGGGTGGGTTTAGACTAGACATTAGGAAAGAGTATTTCACAGAAAGAGTAGTCAAGCATTGGAATAGGCTGCCCAGGGAGGTGGCTGAGTCACCATCCTTGGATGTGTTTAAGAGCCGTTTAGATGTGGTGTTGGGGGATATGGTGTAGGGGAGAACTTGGTAGAGTAGGGTAGATGGTTGGACTCGATGATCCCAAGGGTGTTTTCCAACCTAAATGATTCTATGATATGTGATATCAAAAGCATCTTCTCCTGAACAGCATCTTACTCTTTTGTTTTAAAACACATGCATTAATTTAAATACAATTTGCAAGGGCCTTATTCTAATAGGTATACTGAAATCTTTGGTTGTTTTTAGTTTTTTCACAGCATGAATACAATTACAAAGGATTATCTTAAACTATTTGTGGGACCCAAAAGTAAATAGTCTCTCTGTTGCTGGATTTTATCAATTACAGGAATTAACTGTGCAAATTCATTATTAAAATTTTCCCATTTTTTTAACACTGAAGTCCCCCAGGTTTGGTTGCTTCTAAAGCATCATCTAGAAATCTTGTTAGTAAAACTTTAATGAAACATAATTAATTTCTGTAAGTATGAACAAAGGATATCTTTCCTTTGTCATAGTGGCTTGCACAGCTTACTGTATGATATCACTGCAAGCAGTTCAAGACTTCTATTTATTTTTTTTCTTTTGCAAACTCTTTATTTGTCATTATTTAGATGGTGAATATGCCTCATTTAACAAAAAGATGAAGATTTGTGTGTTAGTGGTGAAGAGGTCGGAGTGATTTCACGTTTTCTGACTTGTGATCCTCTCTCCTGGCTCCATGTCATCACTGGCAGTAGAAACCAATTGTCAACCTCATGCGTCCTGCAGTCATATTTTAACTACTCAAAATCTGTTAAGCTGATTTTGTTTGAATTTTGAAACTTTAAATCTGGCCATGTGTGTTACTCCTATGTGTTCCTAACAGTATGCAGCTGAAGGACACGTACTTTTCTAGGGCTACTGGAAAGATGAAGGAAAATGTGAAATATGTGGGTGTGATAAAGTCAGATTGTTTAGACAAACATTGAAGAGAATATTTTGGAAGCAGTATGACTTTATGCTTTATTTTAAAGAGAAAAGATTTTAGAAATAAGCTATGTATTCCTGTTGTCTCCCTGGTTGGAACTTCTTGCAGGTGGGTAGGAAGTCCTGGTGATTAGCAAAGCCAGCATCCCACTGCCAAATTCACCGTCTGGATCCAAAAGGGAAGCCAAGGAGTCAGAGCAAAAAAACCAATACTGATAGTATCAAGATCCGGAGTCCTCGATAATGGATTCGTAGGTTAAATCAGAGCAAGAGATAAGTTAAGATAGGAAGTCAGATACCTGCAGCAGGAGCAAACACTGGAATCAAAGGAAGGAACAAGGCAGTGAACTCATCCTGCTGCTCAGAGGTTTTCCACGTGATGGGCTGCTGACTTCTGTGCATAGGTCTGCTTCTTACAGGAGGAGTCACAATTATGACACCTGATTTGCCCCCAAACAGACAATGATTCATTATTGTCCATGTGTGATAGGGTATTTAAAAGTCACAATATCAGAAGAAATTACTGCAGGATTGCAGAAGAGAACAATTTCCATGCAAAACCCACTTCTGGGCTACCGCATCAAGTTCTGAACAAATGCTTAGAAATAAAAAAATGTTTTCAGTGTTGTTCTTTCTGAAGCAAATAGTCTTTTAGAACAAATAACCAGGGAGAGTAACAGGACAAAGCAGTGAGCAATAGCATTGCCATTTTCAATAGTATATTCACTTCTCACTGAAGCATTACGTTTCTGTCATGTTCACCAGTGAAGTTTAACTAAAGACTTCTTAGAAAGTCCTGCCTCCTATTTCAGTCTGCCATGCTGCTTTGTTATGCTGGCTGAGTAATTGCGAAAATCTGACTTTGAAGTTTAATGCATTGTAAGCTACACAAAGGGTAATTTTGCTCAGTTTTTAGTGTCTAGATATTCTTGGCGTGGTAAATGATTACATCCTTCCAGGTGACATTTTTCCTGGATGGTAATACTTGAGTAAAAGATAAAGGAACCTCATCTGACTCTGTAATTACTGGAATTTTTTCCCCTTTTGTTAAGGTCACTTGGTTTTAGGGAAGCTGATACTCATCATCTCAACTTAGGTGCAGGAAGGCATATTCCTTCTGTCGCCTTACTTCAGAGGTAAAAATATCCAAAAATCTATTTGTTTCCATATACAGGAATGCCAGCCAGTCACTTAGACCTAAAGGACTAATCCAAATACTCATATAGATGGTTTGAATCTTTCCCTTTGTTTTTAATGAGAGGTGGATCAAACTTCAAATGAATCATTTCTCAGAGAAAAACAAAACAACTGAAAAATAGTCAGATATTATGCAATATATACTAAACTTATAAAAATGAATCATGGAGCAACAAGAGTGGGAGCTATGATTACTGGCTTGGGCAAGGAAATTGCTGTTGCCAGGAAAAGTTCAATTACTTGAACAGCTCAAATACATAAGCATAAATCTTCCTTCCCCCTTTTTCTAATAGGATGGGGAAAAGTGAGGTTTCAACTTCAACTAGAGCATAAGTAATCTTTTAAGTAATACTCCTCAATTTTCTCATATAAAAATTTAATTTGGTGTGCATTATGGATGAAGTCCTACCTGCTGTAGGAATGATATCCTATGGTAATACTGAATGATAATTACACTACTGATGACTTTAAAGAGTTTACCATTTGATATAGCCCTGGCTGGTAAAACTTACATCTTGTAACGTGCACTAAATTAAGGTTTTATATGTATAGGGAAGGGGAGAAACAGAGCTTTTGTAGTGCCTTGTTTTATAGCCTTTTGCTTCAATATAATAATCTTAATTTTTACATGGCAGTGAATTTTTTTAGAACGTGAAATATACAAGTTGAAATTAAGTTTCATTTATGTAACTAAATAGTGACAAGAAGCAATTTCGAAAACCTTGTTGTATGATAGATCTGCAAGCCAAACTCAATGTCTTTTATTAAAATGAAGTTGGTTTTGTTTTTGTTTTAAGTAAAATCTGAAGTGTTTTAGCAGAAAGGGAGAACATGGAGCTGCATATCACTTTATTTGAATATAAATGAAAATACATTCTTCAAACAGCTGGGCTCCAGACTTAGGTACAGTTTACCTTTTACTGTGATGGGAAAGCTAGGTATCATTTTACAAATGATCTCAGGTGGTTCTTCTCACAATTTAGCATGCATATACAGGATAAAATTACACAGAAGATTAATGTTAAAGCTGTGAAGTCAAGCACTAAAACCTAGGCAGTGCTGATTATAATGTTGCCCAGGCAACTTTATTCCCATTGTCTTTGTATGTTAGGATAGGGGTTTTTCTCTACCATCATACAGGAATAGAAGAAACAATTTTTTGTTTCTTGATCAGTGTCTCTAATATCCAGAGATTAATCTCAATCTTCTTGCAGTCCTAAGCATTTGTTTACTGCCCATCTTGTTGTCCAGCTGTGACAGAGGACTGAAAGCTTAATATATAATTAAAGAGCCACAAGAAGGCTAAATTAACATTGTATCTTGCTCTATATGGTACCAGTAAAATGCAAAACATTCTTAATATGAGTATCAGAGGAAATGGATGTGAAGTTCATGTTGTCATTAGTTTTATGCCAGCTTTCTCTAGCAAGAATAACAGGTCAGATTTAGGATCAGCCACAGCTAGCAGCTTTTAATAGCTTCAGCCTGACCAAATTTGCATGTGTTTTCATGGGTCAGCACTTTTGACTCCTTTCCTATATCCCTTCATATTTTAAACAAAACAAGTGGACTGGAAAGAGTGCAGGGAACGCGGTGGAGGGAGGCGAGAGAATGCTAGCACTTAGAAAATGGCATATTTATTCCTCAGCTTAGTTTTTGAAAACCGGTATTTCAATCTAAAAGCTTGTCGTGTCTGTCCCACCCCCTCCCCGAAGACTGGCAGAGTAGGAGATGAAACAGATTATTTTAGCCCCATTGTTCAGTCTGCCAAAGCTATAAGCAACTAAACAATGACTGTCTAATTAAAAAACATTAGCTAAATATAATGTGGGTGTTATGAGCTCTGTATTATAAATGATAAAATAAGATTAACGATATTTTAATATGATTAATCAACTAGATACCAGAATAACTTAGATACCAGTTGAAGAACCTGTTTCTTCTAGGAATGAATGTCAAAAGGAGAAGAGTATAGATTCATTTAAGCCAATCCTAAAATAATTCTGCTTAAGGAGAAAAAGGAAATTAAATGCCAGGTATGATTATTTTGGAAGTCATGGAAAATTGTTTATGTGATCTTACAAGCCATTTAATAATCAACGAGACTAGAGAACAGTAAATGTGTTTATTGATTGAACATTAGTAATTTAGTTTCAATACACCGTGTTTAGGATCTGATTCATGGTGCACTAAAGTGGAAACTTTTCAATAACACGTATGGAACCATCTGTAATAGTTGAGGAATACTTAATTTTGGCGTATCCATTGCAGTGTTCTTTCTTAAAGGAAGAGATTAATTTAACTCCGGTGTGTATCTTGTTCAGACGCAAAGGGGAGAATGGGTTTAGATAACCGGTTCTTAGTGTAGAGGCAAAATGCAGTTAGATTAGCAAAACAGCGACGTCAAAGACTTGTGAAGAGACATTGCAAGGACACTGACAAGTCCTGTCTTCTTGTTTCTGGTGAATCTGCAAATCTAACCAGATAAAGAAAGGCACCAACCATGAAACTCAGTGGTCCAGAGCAGTCCCGCCAGGTTTAAAAAGTACATGTGAGAGAAAAAGAGACAAAAAAAGAGGGGAGCAGGGAACATTGGCAAGCGTTAGAAGCCTGGCCTTACTCTGACATCTTAGTGGGATGGACAATACACAGTTGAATAAAAATATAGAAACACATTGTTTTCTTTTGTTAAGAACAGTAAAACGGTTTCTCTAGAGGCATGCTGTTAGTGATATCTGAGATCCAGGCTCTCAAAAAGAGACTACCTGAACCTTTGGCTCCCTCTTACAATGGTGGGAATACAGAGGTCACTGCCTTAAATTATTTCTAAATTTGGAAAGCTGTGAAATTTCCTACTAAAACATGGGTCCAAAACTGTTAAGTTTGTCTGGAAAAAAACCAAACCAAGCCACACCCCAAAACAGCAAACCCAACCCATCCAAAACACACTGCTGGAGGAAGCAATGCAAGTTGCTGCCATTGTGATAAAGCTCCCTGCAGTCCAAGGAACCTGGACCAGCCTTTAAATGATTATGGCCAGTTTGGCAAAATTAAGCTAACTTAATTGAATTCAAACCATGACCTCTAATCACAAGGTATCTGAACTTTGGAAAAGCTGGTCTCCAGGTAAGAAATTGAGACTTTAGTAGATTTTGGTTACCTATATAACAGATGAAATTGGTTACTGTATGTAGGTAATGCTTCAAAGAGCTGTTCCCAAAAACTATTTATAGACAACATAATCCAACTGACTATGAAATGGAATAGCAGCTGTGATTTCTAATAATAATACTTTTTTCTGTACACCAGAACACATTTGTGTTGACATTTAAGTATTGCTCAGCTAAGAAGCTTTTACAGCTTGAGGGAGAGGAAAATTTTCACTTCCTCAACACATCATGCTTCTTTTTTCTGAGTGGCTAACTTTGACAACAGTGAAGGGGACAGGACTGAGCAGCAGCAGCAGGGTCACTGGAGGATATTCCAGTATAGCCTTTCCCCATTGGAGGTCTGCAGCTGGTCTGTTCTTACTTTTTAACTAATTGGCCCCAGTGCCACATCAGGATTCTCCTCTCTCTCTTCCCACCATTCCATGCTGTCATTTGAAAGGCTGATGCCAGCAGTCAGAACACTTTATCCAAAGACTGGATGCCAGGGTCAAGAGATGCTGGTGACTCCAAGCAAGGAGAGAAAAGACGTAAATCTGCCCACCACAGCACCACTGGGCATCACTGTCTGGCGCAGTGCTTCATCATATCTCCAGGCACCAGAAGGTGTTTTAGAAGGCCCAAAGAGCAGCTTGTGACTTTTCTGCAATGATGTGACCTCACAGAAAAACTTCATTCAGAAGTACTCGCCAAGAAAATCTGTTTTTTCCCGTCTCTTTTTTATGGTCAATATTTACCACAAAATTTTGACTCCCTAATTGATAGTGTTTGCCAATATCTGGTTTCCTTAATGTATCCAATGGAATATAGTGCTTTTATGTGCTTTGATAAAGAGACTTTTAACGTGGGCATAATATACTTCACCCTGAGAATGCAGCATTAAAATAACCTTACTTATTAGCTGGGGCATTTTAGGCTGACATCAAATATGATCAATAGGCTGTACAGACTGGAGGGATGCCGCCTCTCTGAACTACTCCCTCCTCAAGGAAAGAACAGTAGAAAAATGACTCCATGTCATTTCTCTTGCGACTCAGAGTGAGTAACATTGATCATTGCTGTGAGTTACCACACTTATAAGCGATTTTTAAAGTTGAGATAATAGCTCACAGTGACACCTGTGACTCCTCTTGATTTCCTCAGTGCAGTCATGTGAAATCTTTAGAGATTAACCTGTAGCACCATTCTGTTATGTACATTGAACTCAATCTGTTTTTTTTTTACCAAGCTAGCAATTATACAGTGTTGTGGGAACATCCTCAAAGCAGTGTCTGTTGGAGTTATTAGTACAATTACATTCTTTTTTATTTTCTTTTTTTTAACTGAAAGGATGTTTTTCAAACTGATAGCAAGCAAAAGGGATAAGGAATACTTATTAGTCCCTCTTGTGCATGTGGCCAGATAGGTTGGGGTTTAGTTTTTTTTGTCTCCTCCTTGTGACTAAAGCTTCACAAAAGCCGATAAAAGAAACTGATACTGCTGAGGCCTCATTCAGCTGAAATAATGGCAGTCTGAGCTCTGATTAACTTGCACAGAGTTTGTCAGTGACCTTGACATAATTTATGCCAAGGCTACACTTTCTGGGGAGCCATCAGCAACTGTGTTTTCAAACATGAAGAGTAAATAACGGGGGCTTTTTTTTTTTTTTCTGCATTTATTTGTTGTGCATGTGTCTTGTAGGCTCTCGCACGGTGTAATATAAAATAGTTGGACACAAATCTCATTCTGTCAGGGCGAGATTCAGTTAATCCAGACATGCCTCCCCTCACTGCAGCAGAGCTATGGTTTCGTGCCTTCCCAGCTGAATGGCAGAGATTTTTGTAAGCCCAGAGGAGCGTGTTGCAGCGTGAGCAGCTGTAAGCTGTGGCTTCTGGCGTGTGTCACTAGCAGCTACGTCACGCGATGCAGGCATCCTACGTGCGCGCAGACTGCTTCCCTCCCTTCCTCCCCTGAGATACGTGAGCCTTTGAGTGGAGCCTTGCATCACCACGTAGGAAGGTGGAAGGCTCGTGAAAGGATGCACATGCTCTTCCATGGGTGATTTCTGGAAAAAGTGGCTAGGTAGAGTTAGTGCAATAAAAGCTATATTGACTTATTAAATTAAAAATACCTCACTTCTATCTCAAGTATTGTCATTGTCTTGTATCTCTCCAACTTCCTAGCAGGCAGTGACAGTGACCAACAGCAGCTGTCAGCCTATTCATTTTCAAACATGCTCAAGTAAAATTTATAGTATTGAATTAAGATGTCCTGTAAAGCTTTGAGGTCTTGACAGTTTAACATTGAGAGGAATAAGTAGACAGTCTCAGGAAACTTGAATGTTTTTTGGAAAATAGCAGCTTTGCTGTTCTTATAGATGGATTCGCCAAAGCTATTTAGTAAAATGATGCTAAATTTTGAGGAGCGACATGGTAAAGAACCTGGGTGAGATCTATATTTCTAATCTTCTACCATGTCCTGGAAGAAGCAATCATTTTTTTTTTTCTTTACTGTTTGAAAGTGTGGAATAAACAGGTGAAGCCTACCAGTGTGATATTTGTCTTTACTAGATCCCCAGGGTTTTTTTGACTAATCTCTCTGATTTTATAAGTCATTGTCTGTCCCCTTTAGTTTTGAGACCTGCATGAATAGTTTCCAGTAAAGAAAAAATTTTTAAAAGCATTTTAAAGTTCTTAAATGATGCATACACTATCAATGTATGGAGGGGACATTTTATAAATGCTAAATTTGTAAATGTCCTTTTTTTAGTTAATATAATAAAACCTGGAATGGTAAGAGATTTGGGAAAATAACAACTATTTTTTACTGTGAGCTGGAAAGAAAAAAATCATTTCCTAAATAAAGCACATTTTGTGTAAAATTTGACAAAATTGAGCCTCTGCCACTTTTGTAAAGCAAAGCCTCTTATATTTTTCTTTCTCTGCGCTGCTAATATTTTATCTCAACTCTGGTTGTCAGCGTTGTCTGTATGATGATTTTAAAACTTTGCCAAAGATGTCACATGGTATTCTTGCTCAAACTTTATATCCAGTATTTTTTTCCATGGGAAAACAGTAGGAGATTGAGTCCGGGCTTAAGGAGATAAACTTTCTGTGACCCTTTCTTCCAGCTGGAACAGGCAAAGGCCTCATGATGCGTAGATGAGAGGTCTAAGTGACTTATACCAAGCTACTTTATTAGTATGTTTCAGGGTAGAAAATCCTATGAATCTTGCTTGAAAATTTTGAACTCTGCAAACTGTGACAGAGAATGTACTTGAGCTCCTTCTAGTCCACTTTGCACTGTGCTAAGAACCAGAAGCAGTAGGAGGACCAAAAAGACCATGGCTTAAGGATTGTTTCCAGATAGTTGGTGTGAGCTTTGTAAGAGTTAAGTGGGGAGGTAAGGCTACCGTGTGTTCATAACTCACCCTGTTGTGTCTAGGTAATACCGCACATATGGCCTTCTCTCAGGAGCTGTGGGAACAGTGGGAGACCGTACGTGCCATATGTTCTCCTATACCTAGTCACTTGCAGGAAGTTAGGGACGATGTGGCAGCTTTAACTTATAATTTCCTTTTATTGGTGTGTGTCTCAACTTTAATGTCCTCATTTGCATAAGTTTAAATAACTATGTAAATTATAGCTTTAAAACTGACATATGGTATTTTATGCGCACATCTATCCTCTAATGTATACTTAAGGAATACAACACTTTGACTAATAAAGCCCAAATGCTGCACTAGAGACATGTTGCCTGCTTCTAGCGTTCCTACATTTTATGCCTGAAAGAAAGAAAAAAAAAAGCAGTCCTTTTATTCCAGGACAGTTACATTATGTAGGAGGCTGTTGAGTCTTATCTGGAATTAAACTGAACACAGTATAACATAAACAGTATGTCACACTAGAGCCTAGTGGTTTTAAGAAGTCCAATTATTTAGATTTTTCAAAGCCCAGGTGAAACTAAACTTTCTAATGCCTGAACTTTTCAGGACGTTATTGATGTAAAATAATTATTTTGCTGCTTTTAACAAACCCTTAGTTAGTCATCTCTTTTTCAGACTTGTGAAATTACAGTAGAAACCAGTTCATACATTTTCTACTGTGCAAAGACAAGTTGTAGTAAGGTGGATTCTGTGATGTTTAGTTGATGCAACGACCTTTATTCTTTTTAAAATGGCAATTTACTTTAGGATCCACAGGACGTGTTGTATGGCTGAACAGGATGCATTAACATTTACTTTTTTTTTTTTGTTGTTATATGTGACCAATACCATGAATAGCTTACAAATAGGAAACAAGTATATGCAACAGTTATATTTTATATTCTGATGTTATTGCATTTAATGTTTTACACTTATTATGCTATTATTCGGTTTGCTATTTCATCTCCTAACAGTGCAGATGCTGAGTAACTTCTTAGGCAATCACAGGACTGATGCAAGAAGACTTTCACAACTGACACCCTTGCTGGGGTCACAGTTCACAAAGTCTTGGTTGGTGCCCCTACTGCTGATCCTGCGTAGTCTGTGAGACTCTCTAGTCTGCATCCCTTTTCTGTACTATCCAGTCACATGCAAAGCCATAGAAGGTTTTTGGTGGACCCTGCACGACATATAGGAGATAGCGTGTGTGAAAATTTCCTTGGGACCTTCACAGGTTAGGCATACTACATGCCAAGGCGTCTTGCAGTTTATCACTGTTAATGCACCAAAAGTTCTTCTTTTGCAATACCAATTGTCCACTTAGCCTTCCCAGCATGTATGTGGGCACACTCCTTCATTCTTTGGCTACTTGGAGAATAGGAGCTGGAGACCTGGGTATGAAATGCTTATGAGAAGTCTATAAAATATAAAAGATATGAAAGAAGAAATGTCACTAAAATTAAATCCCTCTTCTTCTCTCCCTTCCCCCTTTATCTAGCAGACTTGCTGTGTACTTCTGAGGTTTCTCAGCTCACCAGGAATTCTGTATTTCTGTAACCGTTGATTGCATCCATCTTCCTGATTAATTTCCTTCTTGAAATCCTTCAGGAGATCAATGCAGATTGATATTTTTTTCCCAAAACTTGTCTTTTTTGTTAATCAGCATATTTCTTAACTACAATAAAGATCCTTCTGTTCCTTTGGAGACATAAATGTCTGTTTGTTAGACACAGTGTTACTTTCTGTATTGATTAAACAGTTAACAATTCATCAATTTGGTGAGAGATAATAGTCTCACCATATCTCCTCTTTGAGACTTAGGGCAATCCATTGCAAGAAATAGGAGACATTTCTGTTCATCATTTCTGCTTTTTCTTTCCTCCCTGTTTCAAGTGCTTAACTTGGGACGAGTATGGTGCTGACCAAGAACCGGTTTAGCCCACTTAATAACTATACTTAATGTAATAATGTATGTAGCTTCTCATTGACAGAAGTTGTGATGATAATTAACTGCTTTGGGGTGACACTGGGTTTAGAATGACTGATACCCCACACCTTCCTTCACAGGATACTGTGGCTCTGAGATAAAGGCAAAGGAAGAAGTAAAATGACTTACGTTCTTTGTTATGTTAGCCGTAATGTTGTTTGTTAAGTGGGTACAGAACTTGCTACTTAAAATTCTAGAGTGGAAAAAAATGTCTGCTTGTGACTTCTATGAATGAAAAGTGGCACTTTGCCCATAGATGATGTGCTCTTATATGCCATCACAATCCCCATGCAGGGACGGTTATGCAACAACCAGTAATTCAAAGAAAGGCCGTATTAAACGCTGCACTTATTCCACTTGCAAGATCAGAATTTTCTTTCCAGTAATTATGATTATTTAATTTAATAAATGTGGCTATGTATTTATTTATCTACATAAAAAGCTTTATATATACTTTGAATTTCCCAGAATATGGTTGGCAATATGGTATTTATGTATAATATTTTATCTGACATGTATTTGTGGTAGTAGACTACCCCCTTTCTATACTATACTTCAATTGTATTGTAAGAAGGGGACTATGAAAAGAGGGGATGGATTATAGGTTTTACAAGAAGAGTATTGACATGTTGCTTCATGTCAGCAAAGCAACTTGTGAGCATAAACTTCAAGCATCACAACAGTAGCATTTTATTCAAATTCATACTATTGTAGCTGAAAATAGAGATTGACCCAGCCTTGTTTTATTTTCTAAAGTCTGTCAAGTAATAACATGAATATATTTGCTGAAAAAATGAATGTGAATTCAAGTAGCCCCTAAGGATCTTCAGCTGGGATTTTTTTTTTGCTTTGTTTTGGGATATTTTTTTTTTTTTTGAAAGATAATGGCAGTCTGGTATCTTCAGTTTAAGTGGAAATGTGATGTCTTAGCTGACCTGAGAACTTTTATACCCACAAATCACAATAAACTAGAATTCTTCTTCCTAGAGACTCTTCGGTGGATTGTATTTTACATAAGAATCCATATTTAAGTGTTTAAAATCTGGATTATAATAACAGTATAGAGTCAATAATAAATGATTGTTGTTCTGTTACCTTCTTTAGGTATTGTAACGTGATTCGTCATGCGTATTCCATGTGTATATAACTTTCAGATGTTATACGATAGAATAAAACACTTGGTGCTTGTTTTGATCTAGTTTTATCATCTGTTAGTTTACTCAGGAGACTTGATTTATGGTCCCAGCTCTACCGCTGGCCTGTGCTGACCCTGAGCAAATTATTCACCATCCCCATCTGGGCTGTTGAGAATGTGGTGCTGCTCTCTCAGGTAGAATGCTTTGAGATTGACCGGTAAGTGCCACTGTAGGGTGAGTTGCAGCTACTTGTGAGACAACACAGACGGTCCTGCCTTTTTGATTAGCAGGTAGTGTAACAAAGGGGTTACCCCAAAAATGTACCAGTTTGATTTTTTTCTTCTATATTTACATTACAGTCAGTGACGTGACACTGGCATTAAGATAGACAAACAACGATTGTTGGTCAAGCCTGTACTCAACTAAACTATGATCAAAGTAGTGCATTGCTTTGTATTATGCACCACCTAGATTATTCCTTCGCTCTTCTTGCCGGCTCTCATTACACAAGCATTTATTTTGCTTGTACCCTTAGTAAGAGGGAGGGAGGGAGCAAACAGGCTCAGATTTGCTTTCATTCATATTAATAATAAAAATATTCCTTGGATGAAGACTGAAATCATCCTTAGCCAGTCAGGTGAGGAAGCACACTGAGGTTTCCCCACCCCACCTCGATGGGCCCAGTCCGTTGTTCTGCGGTCGCCAATGGGAGGGAATGCCAGCTGCCAGAGGTACAGAAATGGGGATTCACACATTCCTCCGCATCCCTGACCTACTTAAGCAACCTCCCGGGGACGTACGTAGCTGGGTTGTTGATGAGCATGTGGTTTTTCTTCCTTCTGATGCAGCGGATATCCACATGGTTTCCTTGAATGGTATATAGTGTTCCTGGGCAGATTTTACCTAGGTTGTAGCTACTACATTGCAGGGTAGCCTGTTCTTTATTAATTTCAATATTTTTTTATAGTTGCATTTAAAACGAGTAGAACAAACCTTGATTAGGAACAAGCTTGATTAGCTCTGCCCGTTATGAAGCAATCAAATGCTTTTAATTACTTCCATGACTATGTTTGTTTGGTAATATTCTTTCAGACTGAGGCTTTTAATTGCTTCTTTAGTGCTTCATTTCTCTAGAAATGTCAGTTGCATGAATCTCTCCACTTTCCAGTCTCCTTGTGCTTGTATATAAATTTCTGAAGTGTGACTTCACTGGGACTTTTATGTATACCTAAGTCAATATTTTCTTAATAGCACCAGCTTCTCCTGTCTATTACCTTTCCTCGACAATGATTATAGAAGTACGCACGGGAAAAAAAACCCATCTGTGGGACTGTAGCTAGCTTTTTTCTATCAGCTGTCCATTGAAGATCCCTTGTCTAGCATATGCTGCTGCCAAAGCTCTATCTCATGTTTTTCTTTCTGTCCTCCAGGGAAAACTCCCCTATGGAGTAACCCTCCTTTCTACTTCAGAAGCCAATCACTTGCTTGTAAACATTACAGTCCTTACCAGTATCGCTAGGAAAAAAAGCCCCAACAACAACATCTACCAAAAAGCCCTGCAATTTATCAGATGGTGTGAGACTGTGACCTTAGCTTCCCATTACTTCAGCCTTGCAGTCAACACAAAAGGTGCCACCAGGAAATGAGAACCTGACTGGCCAAGTCCCACGGGTTTTCCACAGTGCTCGGTAAAGATCACTTATCACGTCACCGTTTTGAAGGGACTGAGAAAACAAATTCACCCAACTGAGAATTGCAAAAAACAGATCTGACTTCTCCAGTCTTTTGAGTAGTCTTTCAACGAGACAAGTGTGTAATGATGCCAGATTGCTCCAAGTCTTGGAGTTAGATGCCTCAGAAGGGGAAACTTGAGTCACCCTGTGTCGGGGACAGCTCTTTGTTGAATGTTCAGCCAGTTTCGTGGAGTGAGAAGTATTAAATATAAAAACCTGCCTGTTTCTTATGAGAAATATACCAAAAAGACGTGTTTATTTTTTGCAGATTGTATTATTTTTTTCACACAACAGTCCAGTCGACTTGAGATAAACTCCCATTTTTTTAGCATAGGTACATTCTGCTCTGTACAGATGCATAAATTCATCTGCTTCCTCCTTGCCATGCATCTTAAATAGCAGGGCCTGAGCTGAGTTGATGTCCAGCTCCATCCTTGTGTGCACTGTTAATGTTCACCTTTTTAAGAAGATGTCTGAAATCTGCTGTATCCATGCTGTGTGTTTGAGCAGGGCCAGCAAGATGCAGCCATATTCTGTTCCTCCCAGTTACAGCAGGGAAGTATTCCCATTCTCTCTGGTTTCCCCGCAGTGCACCCATACAAAAATTATACCTAACTAGAGCACGTTTTACTCTGATTTTTTTTTTTTTTAAGCAATAAAATTTGGGGTTTGTGTTTTCTTGTAGATACTTGGCTAAGAACTTAAATGAAAGATTGAAATACCTGTTTACAAGACCTCAAATACTGGTGCAAAGTCTTTCAGACTTCACCTTGCTCTCCTTTCAGATTTGAGTTATCAAGATTTAATAAAATGTGCAGTGTTCAGAATTACTTTAACGCATTTGCAGTTTCTGTTATTCTCTGTAGATGCAGAAAGTTTCTACTGGAATTCCTCTTCGTGCTTGTTTTAGTCTACTGATGGAGTGGCAAGTAATACTTAATTTCTTTAAATTAGGACAATAACTACTGGTGTTTGCTTAAAATGGGTCCAGATTAGTTGTTACAGTTTATTTTAAGTCACTCAGTTTCATCTGGGACTAATTCTGACCATGATACAGGAAATTTTCTGCTGTCAGTTGGTTGCACACTGATCCCATTTTGAATGTAACAGCACAAATGCCAGGAGAAGGACCATTAAGTGTTCCTTCCACCGCCATCAGGGATGTACAGAAAACCAACCATAGCTAATGTTAAGAGGACAGGGGGAAATGAACACTTCATTCCTATAGTGATTCACACTGTATGAAAACTCTGAATAGAAGGATATAGGCAAGACAGACAACAGCTACAAAATTCAATTAATGCAAGTGTTAGAAGGAAATCTGAGATAGCAAATACATTCAGTTGCTGCTTTTGCTGCAGACACCCAAGCTATTTTAGAACCTGGAGAGTTTGAGGAGACAGATTGAGTTACAGAAGTAGACAGTACAAAAAAAAAAAAAAATTAGCTTAGCAACATCTCTCTCTCTTGCAAGGCCTAACACCAGTATAGGTTAGTAGTTCAAGGTCTAAGCATCCGGTTGAAATAATAAAACGCTGATGTGGTTTGTCTGTAATCTGTAGGGTATCTTTACACTGTTATAGTTAGTCAAATTGCCCAAAAAGTATGATTAGTTCCAGAATACTTAAAATGTTCTCCTACTGTCCTTTTTCACAAAGAGCTTCGCTCACTAATGGTGGTAGTAGTGTCAGAAATATGTGTAAAGATGGTGTCAAACGAGTGCTGGAAAAAGAAGGGAGGGAAAGTAAAGCAGCAAGAAATACCCCTGTGTAATGAAAGGATGGAAAGAGAAAAGAGGGAGAAAAGAAGGATAGTTGAGGAGGATGGGTGGGGTACTATTGAGGATCAACATACTCCTAAAGCAAAACAGAGCAGTCAGTTAATTTCTTCTTGATAGGTCAACAATGGAATGCAAAATTGCCCTGAAAAGCACCAATGCCTTTTTTGGTGGCAAAACACTGCTTTTTACAAATTTCTCAGATAAAATGTGATTTTTTTGGAACTTGCAGAACTTTTCTACTTTAGTTTTTCAAGTTAGACACGACGTTTTGTTTTGGTAGAGGGTAAGAGTAATGAATGTATTTGGCTTGTGAAAATTTATTAGCACAGAGGAAATAAAGACAAAATAGTGCCTCTCGTGGCCGTAAGTAAGGACTTTCAGTGCTCTTGGAGCTAATTGAGTGCAAGCTCACTGATGCAAGGAGACTTGATGGCTTCCTTGAGACCGAGAGACATGGAGCGAGTGTTAATGGCAGGTAAGCACTCTCCTAACTGCGCCTTGCCTAGGCTGTGTCATTGATGGGGTTGGGAGAGGGGGGGAAAAAGGCAGGTAAAATGCTGGCAGCAGCAAAACTGGCAACGAACAGAAGGTATTAAATCATTACTGGGACTTGGAATATGATTAGGGAAAGTTAATGGAAAACGAAGCCACTGTGCCAAATGACTGTTGCTGGGTTAGAGGAGGCTAATTTGCAACACTGTAATGAAATTAGGCATGTTTGCCTTCGTTTCTGACACTGAACAGTGTTAAAAAAAAATATAAGATTGTATGTATTGTGCATTTGTCAGCCCTCAACTTCTCCACTGGATTTGAAAGCTGGAATGGTGCTGCCAAGCTTGAGTAACAGGGATTTCTTTTGGGCTTTGTAAAGTACCTGGGGGTAGAGAGGTGTGTAAGATGGACACTGAACCCCTCAGCCAAGTACCGCTCTTAAGGTGGAGGGATTATTGAGACCTTTGTCTGTCCCCTTACATTTAAACAGAAATCATTTCCAAGAGGCATCAACTCATTGCAAAATTCAGAGAGGTGGAGATTTCACAGCCTTCTTACGGAGTCTATTTAGGCTTAGACAGCAGTTAGCTGACCATTAGAAAGTTTGTCCTAACAGGAGGTCTAAATCTGCATGGCTGTGATTTAAGCCCACTGATGGATGTTCTGTCCTGAGTGAACGGGGAAGACATTTTATCTCTTATTTTTGCAGGAAACTGTGTGATCTTATTGCATCTAAATCTTGCTCTCTGAACTAAGCAAGTGCTCCTTATCAGCAATATTGTCTGAAACTTCTCAGTGGGGGAGGGAGTGTTGTGTTTTGGGTTGGATGTGTTTGGTGGGGTTTTTTTGCTATCTTCTGGAAACAGTGGGTTGAATTCAACTGATCTTTTGGATATCTTCAATTACAACCATTAGACTGTGATCTAGTATCTGTTTTTATAGTCAGAGGAGAGAAACATTCACTTCTAAAGTCAGTTCCTCTTAACCTAAAGTGGATACCTGAACTAAGCCAAAAGAACTGTGCTAGGAATTTGTTTATTCTTTTCTGTCTGTAAACGAAGCATGAAGTACAGATGTCTACACTGTTCATTTGCTGATTCCTGCTCTTTACCACCCTCCAGTCCTATTTACAAAACTCCTGAGGCATATTTTAGCTCATTTTTTTGAATAGTGTTCATTAAACAAGTAATATTTTATATTGATTTTCTAATTTATATAATACTCTTCAGATAAATAGCAGAACCAGCAAAAGCCAGCCTCTTCAACATAGGTCAGTAGACTGTAAAGAATTTAATATTAATATATAATATACTTTGTTGAAATACAATACAAATACAGTTAGTGTTACAATGCATCACATGTCTGTTAAGACCTGTTATAAGTAAAATTTGGTAATTTTTTTTTTGTTTATATACAAATATACAATTTTGTTTATTACTAAGCTTGACCTGTTGTATAACCTTCCTTAGATTTAGAGTTACCGCTCTTAAACATCATTTCCCACTTTAAATAATAATGAAATGACCTAAATGTTTTAAAGGCTGTAAATATTTCATTAGACTTGAGTGATTATTTCGGAAGGGTAACAGAGGTAGATGTTGAAGCAGAATAACTCTTTTGCAACTTCCCCAAAAGGAAAAAAATCTCTTGCCCCAATGCACAGTTTCTCTAACAAGGGAGCAATGTTTGTCTGAAACATTTAGTCTTCTTGGCATATGTGGATGCTCCTGGCTCGTGCTGTGTCGGGTGAGTTGTTTCCTTGCTGGGTTCTATAGCAAATGGGTGTGAGTCTTCACAGGGACAGATTCAAGCTAACCAGATTTTAGGACAGGAATTATACAGGAGATCTGAGGAGAATATTTCAGCTAATCTTTGGTTATTGTTGCCTGTTTAATTAATAAACTCCAGAAACTCCAGGTGTGAGTTTTACATGGCAAAGAACTGTGGTTCTCAGAGAAATGTGGGTGTGATTTCTGCATACACATGGTATGAGACGTACAGAATATGCTGCTGTTTTTTCAGTCTCGGAGTAAAATGGGTATCAGAGCAGATTATAGCTCAACAGGAAGAATGCCAGAAACTCAGTAAACTTCATGCAACTCTGTAATTTATCATACTTTTTTGCCTTTTCCAGGGAGGGTTTTAGTTCTAACTGTGTCCTTACCCTACAGGCTATTGCCTAGGCAACATTCCCACTCAGAGTTTACCACAAAAAATTACTTTGTGTCATGAGCATATATTTTGCATAATTTTATTTATATTGTTACTCAAATAGAATGTATTTTAGATTTTATGTATATCCCTCACACTGAAGGTGGCATAGTATCATTTGCTTTAGGGGGCTGATTCTCTCCTTCATTATATCAGCTAGTGTAAATGGAAAAAATTGTAATTTTAGTCTCATACAGAGCAACTCAAAGCTTTCTAGTTCATAGACAAAAATGATATTTCCTGCCTAAAAATGAAGGGCCCGTGCCCTTGTGCTGATAAGGGAAGGGAGGGGGGTGGGGAGGAAGGAGCAGAGCCGTGAACATCTGGCAGGAGTCCCTTCCAGCTGCCAGGGAGATGGGAGGAGAGCATAGCCCATCAGCTGCTCCTGCCACCCCAAACTCCTTCCCAGGGCATCACCTGAGGCTTCCCGGGGGAGGAAGAACTGCTTTCCAGGCAGAGGAGGCATTTTCTGACTGGGGTTGGATCTCGTTGTGTCACTTGGGGCCTCTCAGAGCACTGACGTGATGAGTTCCTGTTAGGGAGGGGTCCCACCAGTACAAGGAGTTGGGCTGCATCCCTTTCTCAGTGGCGCTTGGCCAACCCATGCCATCCCAGCATTGCCTAGGGATGCCGGAGGAGACTGTCATCTGGAACATCGACCATGCCATGCTAGACATGTGCAATTACAGCCTTCTCACATGTAATTACTCTAGAAATAGATATTTAAGTACAGTTTTGCTCTACATAACGTAACGCTAAATACCAGCAATTAGCATAACTGCTTTCTATTTGTGATATCTGGGGATACAGAATTGTGTAGGTGACTGATTTTTAAAATTTTTTTTTCTAGGTACAAAATACTACTTTTAATGGTCTCAAGTCTGTCTTGTGTCAGCGAAACGGGTTATTTTAATTTATAATTCACTGCAATTATCAATAGTAGCAATTATGTAGGTAACAATGTAAATTTACTTCATTAAATTTGAAATGCATGTGGATTCAAGTCCTAAAGAGAATTTTTATTCTGATTTAACGTGACGTTTCAGACATTTCACTATTCAATATCTATCTTTCTATGTAAGTATATTTTATATATATATAACTTTGACAATCTACTGCTATCAAATAAACTGAATTTGGAAAAAGCTATATACTGTTCAAATAATTTTGCATTATGACTAGGTTAAAAACTGCAGAAAGTACACTGGAAATGCTTAAATTCTCCTTAAAGTCTGTCTTATTTCTCTTTTACTCATTGTTTTGCACAGTAATACAAACTAAAGCCATTATTAGATAATTTCTTGGGCAATTTACACAGTGGTTACATGGTTATCTATCTTTTTTTCTAGAGATACTTTACTGTGAAACATATATAAAAAGCTTCTTTATAGAAGAAACTAGAAGTATTTATTTTAAAGCCAGTTGAAGTACTAAGCAAAAACATCAGAAGATATCCAGGTAAATGGTATCTCTCTGGTAAAAAATATTACTCATATGAACACCGTTCTCATCTTCCACATTAGTTTTTTAAAACTGGAGGATGATATGTCTTCTTTGGGAATTGAATAGCTGTATGAATGCTTCATTTCTTGAGTAGCAGAAGTTTGGACCAAGATACCTCAAATTAATCCATATGGCCATATCTCTCAGTCTGTCACGGAGCTCTGCTGACAGAAGGGGTCTTCACTGGAGCAAAGCACAAAAAGGCAGGTTTCTTTCTTGGGAGGGAATAAGATAATAAGATAATAAGATTTTCATTCTATTTGAAAAGCCCTGGCAACGCTTGAAATATTGAAACTCCCCTTGAAGTCACTGTGTACTTGGGATCTTGTATTGTAGCATGTGCAACTGGTGGTACTTTAAAGAAGCAGCACACTGACAACTTCCGTTTAGAACCTTTATTTATATCTGTGTATGTTTGAGCACTTTCATCTAAAACTGTTTCTCCTTTTTTTTTTTTTTTTACAAAATTTAGAATACTAAGGAAATCAGATTTAATAGATATTGCTTATTTAAAAACTGTTGAAGTGTTACAAGGTGTAATGAGATGAAGGAGTATCAGCCTAGATGTTCCGTTTTAATTTTGAATTATCCTGTTTTTGTATCTATTACTTAATACGCCCCATGGTTTGACTCGTGGTTTAGAAACCACTCTATTTTCAGTTACCTTGGTGGATATATCTACCTTAGCCGTTACATGTAATTTTGTTAATGATTTTCCATTACTCATAGTTTTGGTGCTCATAGTAGCATGAAAATCACTAAATAGTAAAGTTACTACCCTGCTGCAAAATACGTTAACTATTTTTTTTTAAAAAACAATCTCTGAGTCTTTAGATTGTACTCTTATTAAAAAGTCACATCTTTGGAAAATGTTCTGGGTTTTCATGAGGTTAACACCTGTGTTAAACAAAATGCTAATGGGACTTCAGTTGCTCATACCGTGGGGTGAGAGTTATCCCAGAGGAGCAGCATTTGGTTTGAGGTGGCGGGAGGGGTGTGGGGGGTGTGTGTCTTAGTGGATGTTCGCAGCCGCTTCTGGGTAGCGCCTCAGACAGTATGTGCCCAGGGAGCTGCATGTTTGCAACAGCGAGGGAACAGCTGCTCTCTTTGTGTGCTTCTGCAGTCTCTTAACGAACGGCTGATTAGAAATTGAGCAAAAAAACGGTATTCAGCACAAAACAGGAAGGTGTCTTGTGCTTCTGAAGTGTGCACGTGACATGGTGAGAGGAAAAGGAGATGCAATAGGAAGAAACATTGTCTCCCTAAAGAGATTTGGCTTTTCAGAGCCTCGGGAAATCAGTCTTGCTTATACTATGGAAAGTCAGGCACTGCAACCCATTAGCAGCTTCTTCGGGGTGGCATCAAATCATCATGTAATTGCATGGTTGAGACTATATTTTAAGGCCCACTGCTGTGAATTGCTTTAATTGATGTAAGCATTCTTTAAAAATGTTTAATTCCTTCTGTTAGGTGAAGATACTCTTTGATATGAACACCAGTAGTTCACGTTGGAGGTTTCTTGTGAGTTCTGGTGTGAACAGCGCACATCAAATTAATTACTGGGGAGCTCACCTTCATCTTGTGGGTTGCTTTCAAGCATTGTCCTAGGTACTCATGGGTTTCAGCTATACTTCAGGGAAGCCATGATGGCAATGCCTGCAGTTGGTAGTAAACGGACCAATTTGCATTTACAGGGAGTAGGAGAGGACAGGGTCAATGGAGCAGCTGCTTTTGGCATAGGGCTCCTCCCTGTTAATCCACCCGGGGAACTGATATGCAAGTTTTTGCATACTTGCAACTGATGATTAGTAAGAGAAATAGCAGAAGATACATCCTGGTTGAACAGAGAGGTTCAGAGAGGTTGAACAAAAGCACTCTTGCTTTTAAGTACCAGGGATTGCTGTCATACATTATCTGTTCAACTCGCACCATCACCTTTTTCTGTCAGTCTCCCATGGAAATGGCAACAGTACTTGCTTGTATCATGGAGATGCTGTGATGACTATGTTAAAAAGACAATTTAGATTTGTTTAGAAATCTTCGGTGACCCTCAGGCCACAGACCTGCAATTAGTTGAAGAGATTTTTTTTCTTTGAAAACTGTTTTAATTATTGGCACTTTTGCTGTCATGCATAATCAATGGGGCCCCATTTGTGTTTCAGCTGGAGCTGCCTCTTGATGGGCAAGCAAACAGCACCTTGTTTAATATGGAATAAATTTTTGGCACCCGATGCTAATTCAGAATTAGCATGATTTAAAAAATCCTGGTGCTGTAATCCTTACTGTGACTGCACAGACAACTTTTGTGGCACAAAAGCTATTGTAGAAAGTAGGGCAAGTGTGGAGAAAGGTTTTGCAGCCCCTCTCTGCTGCCGTTCTCTTCTGCATATGAGAAGTTCTGTCTCAAAAGCCAAACCTCAGTATTAACACAGTCCAGGCTGTTTACAATGAGAGAACACCTCAATTCAAACAGCTGTCAGGGAGCAGGTATTAATCATGCCAATATTCAGCAAGCCATGTCCGAGAGCTTTCTTGTTCCTTTGGGCTTAATATGGATAAAGCCAGTAGAGAAAGAGAAATTGGAAAAGGTGGCTTCACTGATAAGAAAGCCTACCATAAACTTTGAATTAGTGACAGCATATACCAGATTTGCCTCTGGACTGTTTCATTAGTATTGTGTACTGCCTCTACTGCATGTTAGCTTTCTGCTGACATGTCACCTGAGATAACAACATCATCTATTTAACGGGCCCAGGAAAGAAACAAATTAGTTTCCCACCATCCTAAGAAAAATGTGAATACTCAACACATTCGCGGGGTTTCCACACTCACTGGAAATTGTTCTACATTTATGATTTACACATCTTTCTTCGTAAACAAAACAACAAAAATTTGGTTTTGCCCCCCAAATCATAAAAATCATATGACAGATTGGATCAGGGAGATAAATCTCTTCAGGAGGTGAAACAATGTACAGTAACATTATGCGACCAGCTGCTCGCTTTGTATAGTTTGCTACATAGACTGCCTTTGCAGAGCCCAACAAGGATGAACCCAATTATCTGATTAGAAAGGGCCAGAAAGAAGAGAGAACACTTAAGTGACAACAGAAGTAAATGCAGTTCTCCAGTCGTTTTGCTCAGCAATTCTGATCTAAGGATCTAGGGAAATCACTGCAGGATATTGTGCCTAAGATTATATTTATCCAACACCTTATTTTTTTAAGCTTATTTAGGAGATCTTGATGAAACTGCAATACTTAACAAGTGCAAATTCTGCAGATGAAATGGCAGATCTTAATAAGTGGAACAGCTGAGTGTTGATTAAAGTCAATACTCAGGAGCTACATGAAAGAAGGCAAGCTCTAAAACTGAACATTTTAATAGTTTTAGAGTAACACGAAATAGTTATTTTTTCAAGTAATATCTCATTTAAATGTAAATTTGGGGTTCAGTTATCAAAGTGATTTTTTAAATCATTCTGCATTTCTAGGGATCTAGGATCAAAGTCATATATTGCACTTGTAAGCCAGCTATTCAAGATGGCTGGTGATGAGATGTGAATTACCTTGAAGGTAGTTTTCAGAGTGAATACTGAAAAAATAAATGAACAGAAAGTGGATTCTGGAGGGCTCCATGTTTTAAAAATACAGTCTGTACTTTTTAGCTCTCAAATGGGCTCATGAAAAGTATAATTTATCAGATTCTGCCTAGACTGGTGCAAAAAATCCCAAGGGTGGGAGAGAAATTGGGAATGATGGTAAGTTTTGCATTTAGATGGTGCAAAAGCACAGGAACATGTCCCATGACACCACTTATGTCAGTGGGCACGGAGCAGGCCATACCTTGGGTAGGAGAAATGAAGCCAATTGAGCGTAAACAGAAGCGTTTATAGCTCTCCCTTTGCAGGTAGCACGGTGACTGCAGTGTAGCTGTTAATACATATCCTTGAACCCTGCTGGAATAGAATGTCTTTCATTAAACTCGGCGCACACATCCTAGACCTACTTGAAGCTGTGTAGGATGGATGCGTCTGTAAGCCGAGTCCAAATGGTTCTTGCAAGTTTTGTGATAAAAGAGGGCAAAGAACGTTTTATTCAGAGCAGGTTGAGCTGAAGGCACAGAGCTGTATTCTTTTATCCCTTAACACTTATAAATCCTTTGTAACTTCACTGCAGTCAGGAAATATTGGAAAATAACTTTCATATTAATAGTAGAGGCACAAGGTTGAATGTCCGTTTGTTGCAGGGCAGTATTGGAGATGGAGCATACTTCTGTATAGTCAACCAGATAATTGTTTTGTGAATGAAATAATTTCTACATAGTTGTTTATTCTTTCTTTTGTATTTGTATATGAATAGTGGATCTCTGATGTTGGATTTAAGCTTGGTTGATGTTGGACGAGCAGTGGATATTGCCTACCTGGATTTCTCCAAGGCTTTCGATATGGTTCCCCACAGCTCCTCCTAGCGAAACTGATATGTTATGGTCTAGATAAGTCGTCTGTGCAGTGGGTGGGGAACTGACTGACAGGCCGCATCCAGAGGCGGGTGGTGGTAAATTTTTGCTTTTTCAGACTGGCAACCTGTCACAAGTGGTGTCCCCCAGGGATTGATACTGGGCCCAATGCTGTTTAATATCCTTATGACTGATCTGGATGATGGCATCAAGAGTACCCTGATGAAGTTTGCTGATGACACCAAACTGAGTCTGGGAGTGGACACTTCAGAAGAGAGAGTCAGCCACTCTGCAGGAAGACCTGGATGGGCTGGAAGAGTGGGCTAACAAGAACCTTATGAAGTTCAACAAGGACAAACGTAGGGTTTTGCATGTGGAGAAAACCTAATTCAGGAGTGCAGCGCAGGCTGGGATCTTCTGTCTGCGGAGCAGCTCTGTGGAAAGGGACCTGGGGGGTCCTGGTGGACAACATGCTCTTTGCGAGTGAACCGTGTGCTGGTGTGGCAAAGAAAGCCAACAGGATGCTGGGTTGCATCAACAAGGGCATCACCACCAGAGATAAAGAAGTCATTATCTCACTCTGCTCAGCACTTGCCAGGCCACACTTGGAATACTGTGTTCAGTTTTGGTCCCCGCTATGCAAAATAGATATGGACAGGCTGGAGAGAGTCCAGAGAAAGGCCACCAAGACGATCGAAGGACTGGGAAACCTGCTATATGAAGAAAGGCTGAGCCAATTGGTTTTTTTCAGCCTTGAGAAAAGAAGGCTTAGGGGAGACCTTATCACCACGTTCCAGTATATAAAGGGTGGCTACAGAGAAGGACACTCCCTTTTTACAAGGAGTCACATGGATAAGACAAGGGGTAATAGGTACAAGCTACTCCTGGGGACATTCCAGTTGGACACAAGAGGAAAATTTTTCACAATGAGAACAATCAGCCAGGGGAGTGGTGGATTCCCCATCATTGGACACTTTTAAGATTCAGCTGGACAGGGTGCTGGGCCATCTTGTCTAAATTGTGCTTTTGCTAAGAAAAGTTGGACCAGATGATCCTTGAGGTCCCTTCCAACCTGGTGTTCTATGATGTTGTAATTAATGTTGCCTTTCCTCATTTACATTATGCTAGGGTTGAAACAAGCTCTAACTATCACTACTAGTAATGGTATGTTTTCTCACTATCCATCTGTGTTTTGCTATAGGTGGTTTATTATGAATGTATTTAAAATAAAGTTTAAATAACTCACGAATAAAAGCAGCAACCATTGCAATAGGCAACTGAAACTAAGGCATTGTTTCTTGTGCTGAGAAGTGTACAGTTAAATTAAAAGAATGATGTCTAATGATAGTATATGAATTTGCAAACTAATTTTGGGAGCAGTTTACCACCGTTGCAGTCAGATGCCTGGACCTGTGAGAAGCACGAGCTGGTAAAAGCTCAAAAAAATACAGCAATGCCAAACATACAGGGTGGGGAAGTGTACTGTCCTGTAATCGCCCAGACGCTGAGCTGGGAGTGATTAGCCGGGATGGTGTTCAATCAACACCTGTATTAGTAACTTAGCTTTGAAAATTCATTATCAAGCGTCTCCTACGGTGGCTTTCCCAGCCAGTGCTTGGCTTTTCGTTTGGTCCAATAAAGAGTCCTGAACTTATCATAAAAGAAAGGACTGCCAAGGTCTCATGGACACTTATTCCTTCTTGCTCCTCAGTCATTTCTGTTCAGACAAATGAAAAGGTTACTGCTCTTTAAATATCCCTTCACAAGGGTCTATGGTGATTGAACTGTCTAAATTCATGTATCTAGTTAGATTAGACTCTTTCTTTACAAAAAATAAATACTTGACTTTTGTCAGTTCTTACCTCCTTAGGAATAAATCGCACATGTGAGCCTGTTCCGGAAAGTGGCTATTAATGAAAGAGTGGCAGTGATATGCAGTGGTGTTATGAAAGCTCTTTTTTCCCTCTATTCATTCAGACTGCATCAACTAAGCACATCTTTTACACTATGTCTGAAAAATTATGTAAAAAACAAAGCAAAATTATTATGTCTGCAGTGTTTTATGTAGGAATGTATATATCTTGAGTGGAGGGTAAGTTACAGATTTGCAATCTGAGAAATGGAATTCTTCATGGCTGGTACTGGATGGTGATTTTCCTAGCTATTTTGCTTTTATTTAAGGCAGGATTGATATTCAAGTATATGAAAGTGTCACTTAACAGTTCAGTAATAAAATGTAGCTGAAGTGGAAAGAGTACAAATGTCTCTGGGGCATGCAATAGTGAATTCCTGAAAAAGTTAAATAGATTGTTTTAATTAGCACATTTAGTCTATGGAAAAACAGTGTATCATTCTGTAAACAAATATAGCTGCTCATGAAAAATGCTAGTTGATGTTTAAAGAATTTTGGAAACATAAGATAGGTAGGAATCTCTTCAATTGCTACCTCCAGCTCTTTACTCTTTCAAGTAGCACTTTATACTGGTCCACCTTTTGAGGTTGTAAAGCATGATGCACGTAGTAGATGGTCTGGGGAGGGACTGGGAGCTGCATCTGTTTCTGCTTCTTCAAGGCTGTTCCACATTCTCATTCTTCTAATGATTAGACTTTTTATTATTTCATAATTTACAGCCCAACTTTATTCATGGCCATCTTATATTCATTCTTTCTTGTGCCAGCTGTGGCCCTTAGACTGAATTTTATTTTATTTTTTCTCCTTCACTCTTCAGTTCCCTGGCATATTTTCTCTCAGCTTCCATTTCACCAGACCAGATATGCTTAAGCACTTTTAGTCTCTTTTTGTCAGATAGATTTTCCATTTCTCTGATCATGTTGGCACTTCTTTTCTGTACCTCTTCCAATTTAAGCTTATCATTCTTTAACATGTGTGAACAGAATTCTATGGCATATTAGAGATGCCGATGATTAGATTTCCCCCACATCTTGTACAATAGCATCAGTACTTCCTTCCCTCCTGAAAAATCTTTATTGATGCAGCTTAGAGTCGCATTGTCCATATAATACGCAGAATTCATACTTAAATCCTATGACTGATCCTTTTCCACCTCAGTCATTTTCAACTGATGAACTTCTGGCTTATGGAAGAAATGTTTTTATTACTCCTTAGAGGGATGGCCTTGCCATCTGCGTGATAGATTTTTATTTCATTTATATTATTCAGGTTCTTAAGATCATCAGGTTCGTTGCATATGGATATCCTAATGCTCCTCGGTATTGATTTTCTCCCTGAAAATGAATTGTCACAAGAATTCACTACTATCGTGCTGATACTTTGGCGAAGGTCATAATAAGTTTTCTCCCAAGATTGATATTGAGTAACTCTCTTAATATCTCCCCTCTCTCCTGAAACTTTTCAACTCTAAGCGCTTTCATTTTCCCTTTAGTTAGTTTCTTATTGACCTAATATTTCTGATATTAATCCTAATTTCCTCTAGACTAAGTAATGATTTCCCGTGTGGCAGCATATGAAAAATATATTTCTGAATTTCAGATATGCGCGGTCTCTCACATTGCCAATTTCTTATAAACGCCAGAACCTCAAAGAAAGCTATTGAAGTGATGTAGTGTGATCTACCTTCTCATCCTCCCTTGACCTGCGTGTCTTTAAATATACTTTCTCTGAAAACTTCCTCTAAAAATACACACATTATTGAAAAGTGTATTGAAATCAGGCTTACGGATCATCTGTTGCTCATATTACTTTCTCCTCTCCTACCCTCCTGATCTGTGCTATTCTACTTTTTGCTATGTCTATAGGACAAGGTAGGGATGTTGCTACCTATCTTGTATATTTTGTTCCTGTTCTTTCAGAATTTGGGCTGGAGGCTGTTCTGTCACACTCAACTTACTCTTCTTTGGTTTTTCTTCTTTCTGAGTTGTATAATTAACATAACTGGTAATGTCTAGTTTTCACTGTTGTTACCCGTTTTATCTTCAGCCCTGCATTCAATATTTACCACATAATCCCAAGTTCTACACCATCCATACTCCATTGTGATCCCTTTCTCATTTTTCTTGTTTCGATTTTATTCATATAAGTGACAAATATTTTTTACTATTTGTTTGAACTTCATGTATTTGTTTTTGTCTTCATCTATTTCAACCACCATGGGAACAAGTTTAGTGTATTTATTTATTGCTAATTCCACCTCTTGTATATGTATATGTGTGTATGTATACAAAGAACAGATAATTTTGAGTAATAAAATATACTAAAATCAAGCAAACCCTCTGAGTTTTTGTCCTTACATCTCTACACAAATTTTGAAGCAACTTTTTACTTATAATACATAGCATATACATAGGCTTAGACAGATATTCAAAGGAGCAGCATAATTTATTTGCTCAGGTTTTAACCTAGCCTAACTTGTGCAAATAAAGTGAAAGAATAGGTTTAAAACTTCATTTTACCGTCTATGTTAAAAGAAGGCATTAGCTTCTCTTTTGTTGGTTAAGTCAGGTTAGTGTTCAGATTAAGCGCAGTTTAGGAAGACTGAAAGGAGGAAATGGAAAGTGCCAGTCAGGTGGTAGATAGGAGACTGTTCCTCAAAGACAAGTTGAATTTGTGAAATCAATAAGGAAGAAACAAAGCACTCAGGAATGAAAACCTCTAAGTTGAACACAGAGAGCAGAAACGAATGCAAGAGAATAGAGGAAAAGAAAGAAGCAATGAGGAAAGCCATCGCTGGGCAGGCATGGAGAGTAAAGAGGAAGAGAGAGCTAGACAACTCATGGGGTTAGGTATTTCAGTGGGGTAATACAGAGTTCTCTGTGATGAGAAGAGTGATGACTGAAATTATTAGAGGGGATCTTTTTTGCCTTTTGGAAGGAGTACAGTATTTTTCAAGCTTATGAATAATTCAGGTACTCCATAATGTGTTGTATTACTTGACAGATGCTGGGTCAGTAATGTAATTCAACTTGCTGTTTCAGAAAAAAATTAGTTTAATTGCTGATAGAATTCAGTACTAAGAAAAATTCTGGCCCCTTTTGCATGGATTTTGATAATAGATGCTAGTGTTGTAACTCTTCAGTATATTAATTTAGTAATATAGAGCAAAGCCCAGAACTGCTTATCTCAAGAGATCATAGGGTTTCTTTTGAGGTTTCCTTTCTATTTTTTTTTTCTTTTTTTAGCTATGTATGGCTTACTTTCTATTAATTATTTAATAGTATGTAAAACAACTTGGTCTTGATTTATTTGCAACTTGCTGTCTGAACTGAGGTATTCATGATACCAATAACAACATACCAAACTCTGGGGAACAATGTTGTTTAATAACATCTGCATGGCCAAAAAAGAGATCATGAAAGTGCTGTGGGTCGTTTGTGTTGCTGGTGTTGTGTGCACAAGTGTGTGTGTGTGCATGCATTTGCCAAATTTCTGTTGAATAACATCTCCTACAGTAGGGCAGGATATGGGCATATGTTTTAGAACAGAGATGGCCAAGCTTTCACAAAGCTCTGCTGGCTCCTTTTTGTAGCTGAAAATCTGGTGTAACTTAGTCCAGTCCTTAATTCGCTCAGAACTGCAATCCATCACTGTGCCTCTTCATCCCCTTTGAAGTACCAGCTCATACCTCCAAGCAAAAGTGAAGGAGCTGTGATAGGCATACAGCTACTGGGCAATTACTGAGGTGAGACACTTCTGTGTCTTCCTGAGTGGTAGAAAACAGCTCAGTAAGTTTTAATGAAACTGAGTGTCTAATCTTACAGACAGTGCCAAACATCCTACTTTTGGGGAAATAAGTGGATAAAAACTTTGAAACAGAAGCTTAACTGTTGTGCCTGTTGGAGCACCTGATGAAGCTTCCACCAACTTCTAGTATGGGACTGCTCTAACACCTAGTCAAGTAAATCCATCATGTGAGGGGGTGTTCAGTGTATCTAATGACAAAGCCGCCACTTTAAATGAGTCCAAGACATGAGTCCATAAATGAGTCCGTGAGTTTAAGACAAGAGGCAGCAGATGGATATAAAAGTGAAAGGGGGTACAAGTCCCAGAAAATCCTAATTATTAGGTCGGTTTTGATCACAGCCAGGGTTAAGCAGCTAATTTCTGCAGCCCTTATGTTTAATAGGGTTTAGCTATGTTAGTAGTACTACTGCCTACTTTAATAAGTACTATTCTTCACAGGCAGTAGGGGTTGAGGCTCTAAAATCAGAGACAAGAACCACTGTTTTGCTTTTTGAAATATTAGTGGCCTCTGTGCCATTGGGAGGACTCAGGAAATGTGGCTCCATTCCTTGTAAACTTTGGTTTTGTTCTCAGCTATTTCTTCCTCAGAAGTTTCATTTGTAGCAAAAAATAACTAATGAAGGCTGTGAAATATGGTGTTACGGCCTTTGTTATTAGCAACTTTTAATATTATTTTTATTAGAAGAATGTATTCTCTGTAAGTGATTTGTTGCTGTCATGATTTTAAGTGTTTAAAGAATCCTTCTAAGGGTTAGTTAATTTATATGGGGGGAAAAACCTTGCACAACAAATAAGTTCCCAAAGTTTGTATCTATATGAGTCTAGATGGGACTCTTACACAAATGTGTTCTCTCATAAACCAATGGAGATATTAGATTTAGTGAAAGGGATGAAGATGCTCGTCTGACTAGATTTTCAGCAGCAGTTAAATCAGTGCTAAGGAATTATATAGATGTTTAAATGATTTAAAGGAATAGGATAAAAATACTCTTATCTCAATGGCATGCCCGTTGAATGTGTAATATTGAGAATGGTTGTGAAGAAACTATAGCAAAATAAATTCTCTTCACACAGCTTTAGCAATGTAATTAAAACATAAATGCTATTTATGAAAAAAACAATTACAATAGCTTGTTTTATTATGTTCTTTCATCGAAAGACAATAAAGACTGGTATTTGGGTTTCCTGTTTTCAACTAATATGCTATTGAATTTTCGTACATGATAATTTTGCTCTTTTTCTCCTCCCATTTATATATTTCACTTTTAAATGAAATGCTATTTTTTTGAGAAGTAATTGGGTCATTTTTAATTACTGTCACCTGTTTGTTAGTTGGAATAACACTTTGGTTTCAGTCACAGCTCTATGAAAACTTCCAGTATTATCTGCTGCAAAAAGCTTTTGTGGCAGCACAAAGTCCTCTTGTCCAGCACAGCTGATTTGACATCCATGTCCTTTGCCATGGAAATAAAAGTGAAACATCCTGCCCTGAGATTTTCAATTCTCATAATAGTAGTTTTGTTCTGAGCACAGGTTTCAAATACACAAACCCATGGAGAAATAGTGATGGATATAAGTATATCCAAGACGGATCTTAAGTTATAAATTCTTAATTTCATGAATCGAATGGCACATATTAGAATAGCTATAACAGTGAGGTTCAATATTTTCAAACTGATACATTTAAAAATGAACTCTACACAAACATGACATTGGCACTAGATAATATGTCACTGCTACGCTGTTTTGTTTGTTTGTTTTTCTACTGCCTCAGTAATTATTGTGGTGAGATGATCTCTTTATTTACTGGCATTCATAGGATCACACCAGTAATTCACCTGAAATGACTGTCTACAGTCTTACAGGGTCTTATTGCTGAGGTTGTTTGAATACTAATGTAGGTCATAATTAATCAATAGTGATTGTGGAAAACATAAAGCATTTCTATGGTGTTCATAACTGACACCTAAATTCTCCACAAGAGACAGCCTGAAATAGTAGCAGAACTTGGCTCTGCATCTCTTTGTTCTAGGCTCATCCCATTTGATGTGCTAGCATGCACGCCTTAAAATAGCCTCCGAGGTGAGTCAATCGGATGTGTCATTTGAACTGAATATAGTTTTGCATGCTCCTGTAGTATATAAAAGAATATAATACCAAAAGCAATTCGAAATAGCATACAACAAAAGTTGAATATATTATTCTTTTCTGCTAATCTTCCATTAACAGAATTTTAATATATCAATGAACATCATTTCTTGAAATACCATTTTCAGGAGTTAAAAAAAAGCTTTATGTTCTTATTGAAAGACTCACGTTTTGCTTCCTTTCCATGTTTAAAATACAGTCTTTTTCTTAAGCTTCTCCCAGCGTTGAGAATGAGTAAATTTTTTTCTTAGCTGTTCTTTATGTTTTGTCTCTACACCTTCATTCAGGTGAGAGTCTATACCTTACATTGTCTGTTCTAATGTTCTTACTCAACTGTCTCTGCTGGATAGGATTTAGAGTAGATTTTCCGACAGAAAATGGACTTCTACTTAGATGTAACAATTTCTGAAAATAACCAGGTTCTACGTCCTGACTCTTCTATGCCAATATGTCAATAGCATGTTTAAAATCTTTGATTTATTACTGTATTGTTTTTCTTTCTTTTAACTGCCTATTTGCATGGTTCCCAGCACACTGAGGTTCTGATCGTAACTGAACCTCAGGATCTAGCTGAAAATGGAATGAGTATTAATTAGCTGGGGAAAATGTGGTGGAGAAGGATCTGGGATCCCATAAATACACACAAGATCAAATAACCAATTCTCTCCTCGCTGTTGTCTTCCTCCCCAAAATCAGCCCACCAGCAATTAGAGAAACAGTTAAAAAAGATTCATTGAGTTCCTTAATTCCTTAAATGAACATGTGAAACCAGGTGGTCAGCAAGTTTGTTAGTGTCGTTTTATGTCAGCAATGACATAAATCTACAATGCTGTGACTACTACAAAAAGTGATCTTCTATATGATTCATTTGTAACTTAATTAAGAGAGACAAAAACTGAAATCACAAGAACTTGGTATATTGTAAGCGTTATATAGTAATATATGGTATAAAGCTAGTATTCTAAAACTGTGTATGTGCCAAGAAGAGTAACCTTGCAATTACAGAACCTGGTGATGAAACTGATACCTAAGATCTTATTTTTGTCAAAAGTTAGAGCTAATAGATTTTTTTATTCCTTGATTTTAAGGTTTGCTATATTGCTTTCAGTGTTACGTTTTGATGGTTACCTTTTGGAAAAAGATATCTCTGATTGAAATTATTAAGGGTATCCGTGAGAAATATTTGGAGATGACCAAAGCTAAAGGGAAACATATTCACTGAAGCCACTAAGCATAACAGGTGTCTGACTCCCATGAAAGTCCATAGAAATAAGGTGCTTACTCCTTTAGATGCTTTTATAAACTCCATTAGGTGCTTTTGTGCATCTTGAGGCATCTAAATACCTCATCTACTGGTCTAAACAAAGAAGTGCATGCACTGGCAACATTTACAGTGATGGAAATCAGATATGATTTGACTCAAATCCAAGGGTTCTGTTCATTTATGCCTCAGTCTAAAAATATTCTAGCTGTAATCTATTTGGTTGCCAGCTGACCAAAAAAAAAAATCAACTGAAAAATTACATTTCAAGAGGACTAATAAATGTATTTTGAAGATCGGAAGACAAAAAGTAAAATTACTTCCATATGACACGAAGCTATTAGAGGTCTGATAAATCTGAATTAGTTTCATCTATAACAATGGCTGATATTAAATCCTTGGCCAAAAAAATAGATAATTGGAATCACACAATACATAGCTCTTCAGTTTGGCATCAATTTCATAATACAATAAAACTTATCATTTGTAAGCTTGTCTGGTTTTCAGAAAAAGACTGAGAACAATTTGGTCTGTCCTGGTACATCAGACAATACGGTGCAGGTGGTTTGAAAACAAAACAGTTAATCAAGCAAAATTTTACTTAAACTACCTGATGATTCATCAACCAGTCTATGCACACTGTCAATTGTGCCTTTCTGAGCAATTATTTATAGAATATTTAAATAGCACGGACAGCATGTGCAACTGCTGAGAATGCTATTGTATTATGAATTACTACTTCAATTTGTTTCAGTTCAATATAGACTGACAACATTGCAGTGAGTCAACCTCCTGTTTTCCCAAATGCAATGCAGTATAGCATTTATACTGGAAATTAAGTTTTGCCATGTAACAGTATTCCTGAAATAAACTTTGAAATGGTATGAAAATGAGAATTATTTATTTAATAATCTTTCCACTTTTTACATACGTATTATCACAAACTTTAGAAGTTGTGTTTATATCAATAAGGTCCACTATTAAGCTCTTACCTGCATGACTCCCATTCAAGCACAGAATTGCGTGGAAACACCAACAGAGAATGTGACAGTGCTAGTTGGATTTTTTAGAGAAATTGAAGAAATGTATAGAGTAGAAGGAGGCTGAGAGATGTCAAATACACCAATAATGAGATCATCAAGAACTGGACAAGCTTTGACAGGCCGTAAATTAAGGGGAAGAAATTGGAGAAAGTAGAAAGACTGAAAAAAAAAACAGAAGGAGAAGGATGTTGATACAGTTACAGGCATGAGGTGTTTATAGAGGTTATAACATACCACCTGGAGCAGCGACAGTTAAGTAATTTTTCTTGTGCTGGAATTTGGAGAGTGAAACGTCAAGGGGATGGCAATGAGACTGGTAGCAGCAGAGGTGACATCTAGTTTGAGCACCATGACCTCAATAGCTACATCTAGACTGCCTGACTAGTAGTTTTGGGGATCCTGGTTGCCTGTTCGTCAGCGTGCCTGGAAACCAGGGTGGAAATAACAGGAGAAAGAAAATGGGGAGAGATCATTTGTGGTGAGTATCTGTATTGGGTCTGGCTGGGGTGGAACTAACTTTTTTCATTGCAGGTCGTATGGTGCCAATTTAGATTAGTGACTAAAACAGTGTTGATAGCACACCAATGTTTTAGCTGTTGCTGAACAGGGCTTGCACAGCATCAAGGCCTTCTCTTGCTCTGCCCCTAGCGAGCAGGCTGGGGTTGGGCAAGAGACTGAGAGGGGACACAGCCAGGACAGCTCACCCAAATCGATCAAAGGGGTATTCTGTACCTTCTAATGTCACGCTCAGCAGTAAAAACTGAGGGTAGTCTTTCCAAAGTAGTTGTTGTTTGGAGGCTGCATGGGCATTGGGCTGCTGGTGGGAGGTAGGGAGGGACTTTCTTTGCTTCACTTTTGTATACTTTCTCCCTTTTTTTTCCCCTTGACTTATGAAATTGCCTTTATCTCGACCCACAAGTTTTTCTTGCTTTCATGCTTCAAATTCTCTCCTCCATGTGGGGAAGTGGAGGGAATGAGTGGCTGGCGGGTGCTTAGTTTTTGGCCAGTGTCAACCCACCACAATATCTGAGACTTGAGAGGCCTTTTGAGCCCCACTCTTTAGAGATAGCCATAAAGCTGCCAACTAGAAATGAAGCGGTAATGTCACTCTATCTGTAATTAAAATAAAAATATTTGATTGAAAATTTGAAAAAAAAATTTAAAAAGAGTAATATTGATACAAATGTTGTCTAATAAACTGATTACAGCAATGGCCATTTGGGTTTTCTTGAAGTTTTTGTGGCACTGTGTTATTACTTCTCTGATAAGATCTTTTGTATCACTTAATATTCTCTTGGAGGTTCTCAGAAACCAGTTGTTATTATGACATATGTTACTTCACACCTTTTAAGCCTGATCACCTAATATTGATAAACCTCAGGAAATCTTTAGAAAACTAACTACACTTGTCAGGTGGTTTTAATGGATTTTTTTTGAGTGGTATTTTTGAAGTAATGGCTTGAAGGCCATTGGAGCCATTAGTCATGGCATTTTGCTCATTATGTGGGAACTATATCAATAAGTATGAACTTACTTTTGGTACTTAAGTAATCAAGCAACATTAAATTTGCATCTGGTTATTTTCTTCTTTATATTTTGAGTTTTTAGAGCAATAAAAGTATCTACAATAAGGTCACTTTCTTTTTCAGAATGTTTAGTTAAGGGGAAAACTAAAAGACTATAAAATTGCATTTCACTTACACCCACACAGAGGCAATATGGACTAGTTTCCCTTTCCTGTTAGGTGTTTTATAGGCATTTCCTTATAGTTAAGAAAGTAGTACTTCAAAGAGAAGTGAAAATAATTAAAAATGGTATCTTTACCACATCCTGGCTAGTCTGGAATTACAAGTTGGATATTAAAGCATCTATGTTCACTAATCTATATGCATATAATATATGCAAAAGTTAAAAACAGAAGATGCAGATTGAATAAATATGTGGGCCTTGCACTCCTTTCCTCTGCCTCGTCTGTGTTTTTGTTTGTCTGAACTAATTTTAAAATCTCGTGTGTTGCAATTTACATCATTCCTGTTGAAAACCTGGTTTCACTGTTGAGAGTTGGCTGTGATGTTCCCACATTTTCTTGCTTCCAAATAACTAATTTTTACAGTTGCACTTATCTGAGATCTGTTGCCTGATTGGGCAATAGTAACTCCAAGCTTAAAATGCAAACCACTCCCACTCTTAAACAACCCTTTGTCTTAACTTACCGTGATTCGACTGCTTTATGCATGCACCTATTCATTGCCTGAGTGTAGAGTTTTAGTGTATATTCTGACAAGGAAGCTTCCTGGATAGTGGATGAAAAAGAAGTGATGATGAATTTTTAGTTTGTTCTAAATGTGAACACCAATTTTCAAGGGAGCTAATTAAAATCTTTATTTGATCCCTTGCTGTGAGAGAACTCTTCCTGGATGCACGTGATAAGTTCATACCTTTTGAGATTTCTAATTTAATTGTATATATTTTTCTTCCCAGTTTTATGGCTACAGCATTTTTTTATGTTCCTAAGTCTTTGCCAGAGGAAGTGGCAGCTTTCCCCTTAAATGTTGCAGTTGGGAAACAATGCTTTCCAAGTAGATTTTTTTTTTTTCCTTTGTGTATGTGAGAAGAATGGTAACTCAACTCATCAAAGCTGTTTGTAGGGGAAAAGGCTTCTTTCCAACCTAATTGACTGAGCAACTTTTGTTTTGAAGAGAGTCCAGCCTGAGATAATGTACAGGATCTTGATAGACTGTGAGCTCCTATTGCCAAAGCTCTGTGAAGACTGTTTTGTCATCTTAAAAAGGACATGCTGAGTTTTCTAGGTACAGAGTGGCACATTGTGCATCAGCTGGATGTCAGCAAAGAACGTTAAACTCTTAATTTGGCATTACTTGTTTTCAACTGGTCACATCAGTTGACTTTAATAATTGCTAATTGAGCAAATGCACAGATCTGGAAGACAGAACCTCAAAAACTTACCCTTTCTTTGTCAGCTTGTTAGTTTTACGTGTTTGGGTTATTGTCACTTGGAGTATGAAAAAAAGATTGTTTAGTTTTCTTCTGCAGTGAGTTTCTATACCATCAGATTTATCTTGTGTTTGATGTCTTTCATAAATTGAAGGTCACACTCATAGTTTAAGCTTGAAATTGTTCCTTAGTAGCAAGTAAACAAGTTGATCAGTATGGAATTGGGTTGGTAAGAGAGGTCAGAATGAACGTCTGAGGATAGGACTTGGCACAGTATAAGGAAATGATATAAAATTGATGTGTTCACTCTGTAGTGAACTATTGATTCTTTTTATTGCATGTTTCAACATTTGTGTGGACGAAAAAAATTTATAGAAAAGCAAGATGGCTGTCACAGTCAGCTTTTGCTATACTAGAAAAATTACTGTTAATGATCTGAGATGGAGCTAAAGCAAAGGAATGTTACTAAGTAACATTTACTTCACAGTAAAAAACAGTAAAAGGTCGAGGGAGGTGATCCTACCCCTCTACTCTCCTCTGGTGAGATCTCACCTGGAATACTGTGTCCAGCTTTGGAGTCCTCAGCACAAGGACATGGACCTGTTGGAACGAGTCCAGCAGAGGGCCACGAAGACAATCAGACGTCTGGAGCACCTATGAGGACAGGCTTGAGAGAGTTGGGGTCGTTCAGCCTGGAGAAGAGAAGGCTCTGGGGAGACCTTATAGCAGCCTCCCAGTATGTGAAGGGGACCTACAGGAGAGATGGGGAGGGACTCTTTATCAGGGAACGTAGTGATAGGATGACGGGTACCAGTTTTAAACTGGAAGAGGGGAGATTTAGATTAGATATCAGGAAGAAATTCAGTGTGAGGATGGTGAGGCACTGGAACAGGTTGCCCAGAGAACTTGAAATGCCCCATCCCTGGAAGTGTTCAGGGCCACACTGAATGGGCCTTTGAGCAACCTGGTCTAGTGGGAGGTGTCCCTGCCCATGGCAGGGCGGTTGGAACTAGATGATCTTTAAGTCGCTTTCAACCCAAATCATTTTATGATTCTGTGGTAAGTGAGGTGGAAGTAGGAGGGTGATATACAGAATTTGTCACAAGGACCAGTAAGATAGGTTGGTACTAGAAATACATTTTTTAGCTTTGGTCAGTTAAGTGAGAAGATCGAGTGATACTTTTGCCAGTGCAAACTAAAGTGTGTATTTGTATATATTTATTACTTGCTGCTTTTGATTAGGAAGTAGAGAAATGGACCAGCGTTTTCTTCATTAATTGTGTATAACTTCAACAGATGAACACCAATTTCAGTCCTCATTCTGGGGAAAAGTATCCCCAAAAGGAAAGTAAAAAAATATCCTACTGCAACCAGAAAGACTAGAAAACTCATGAGCTTGAATAGCGACATGTGAAGACAGGCACATTTTCTTGAAGGGTGATGTTGGCCATATGTCACTGAGGTGAATTTTTTATAAATATCTAGTTATGTGCTACCATATGGATACCTAAGACAATATACAGGGAAGTAACAAATTTGAAATTAGCAGTTTCCAAATCAGATGGTTTTAAGTCTTCGTGTTCGCATGATTCTGTACTGCAGTCACTTTATGTTTTGCACTTGCTTTACCAGGTGAGATGGACTCCTTCTGGTTTTTAGACCATCCTTTTGGATTCTGTGTTTACACTTGTCTGCCTCATACTAGTATATGCTATGTAAGGATAGAAAATTGATCTAAAACTTACTGTTATTATTATTATTACTACGACCTTTTTCCTTCACCATTCTGAGTGACAGGAAGGGTGGGCACGTTGAAATAATCTTCTTTCCGATTTTAATCCCAGAGTACTTAGAGAATAACTGTCTGGAAGGTTCACATACAAGTAATACGGGCTGGAGTGATGCCTGTGTGTTACAGTCCTCATTTAAGGTCTTGTAAGGTTATGTAACAAACACTTTATAACATTTCTTGCATAGAAGCTTAAAAATTGTGCAGCAGTGTAATTAAGAATCATTTGCAGTAAAATGAAGAGATCATCCAAATCTCTGCATATGTCACCTGATAAATTTAGGTCAAGGCTGACTGAAAGATCTTGCTGGTCTACAGACGCCAGGTTTTTAGAGACTCCTGTGGTTGTTGCAGAGCGAAGATAATATTAACATGCTTCACGCTGAAAGAAATATGCTTTGTTTAGTACAGGAGATAAAAATACAGTCAGAAGTCAGTGAAAAAGTAGTAAAGAAATAAGAAGTAGTTAAAAGAAGTTTTGGGGTTTGTGGGTTTTGTTTTTTTTTTTTTCTGAATAGTGATGCTCCATGAAATTATTCAGTATTTTTCCATGATTAAAAATTCTGAAATTTAAAAAAGGGAAATTGGTGCACACACTGTAGAGATATGTTTCGAAAATTAGCTGAAAGGATTAAAGAATGTCTGAATCTTGGATCGCTACAGTTTGTTTTGGTAATAAAAATATTCTGCATTACTAAGCTGCACTGTGAGCACTAAATAATAGGAGTATTTAATAGTCAGAGATGTGGTAGGTGGGCTGCAGCTATAGCATTAGCATCAACAGTGGCACAGACTATTATACTTACCAACAGGTGCAGATAAATTAATTAAATAGTTTTCTTCTGAACATTGCTTAAAATTACTTTGTTGACAAGATGTCCTTATATTGAGATCGCAGTTAGTGTCTCTGCTTTCTTCCAGAAACATCAAATAAAGTTTTCTAGTGCAAAAAAATCTCAGCTGTCAGAATATATACATCTGAAGGTATTTTATCCCAATCATTTGTGGTAGAGAAGGCGGCAGTGGGATGACATTGAAAAGTTGCTCAGATTGATACTTTTTCTTTCTGAATCTGCTTGTTCCTTATAGCATTACTGCGAGCAACCCCCTAAGTTTGCAGATGTAAATAGCCGGTGTCAGAATATGTTGCATGCAGAGCAGAATTATACCTTCAGCCAAGAAATACCTCTTGAGGAGAAGCTGCCTGGTAACCCTCATTTTAGCTCAAATTATAGAAATGGCCAGTTAATCTTTTCTATGGCTAGAATTTCTTTTTCCCAGAAAGCACTGAGACCAAACTGATTTTATCTTCATCTTCCTGTTTCTGGTAGCATCCTTTGTAAGCTGGTCATTGACCATTCTTGATAAAAAAGCATTTTCCCATCATCTTTTAATACCTGTTACTTTCTTTCTCTCTCTTTCTGTTTTCTGCTGGGGGGTCTCTGAGAACCAGACTCTTGGTGCAGAAAGAGTAGTTCATTACAAATATACCACTAGTTTAAGTATCTTTTTATGCAATTAAAAAAGCAAGACAATAAATGCAAAAGGAAACTCCACCCCCCTCGTTGCTTGTGTTTTGCATCTCTATGGAAGACACATAAAAGGTTTTCCACAGGGACTATTAGTATTCTGGCAAGCTCTCAGTTGTGATCCGTAAACCATCAAAGCGCTGACAGATGCAGTATTATACAGAAATGCAAAGATTATATTTGTGTTTCTGTATGTATCCTGCAAAACTCCAAAACATTCAGATCTCTCTTTGCTACTCTGTTCCAGCATGCTCAAGCCATCTGCTTGGCTTTCCTGCTGCATTTTGTCTCGTTAGTCATGTTCACATGTATTTCAGGCTGCTTAATTTCATTACGCAAAGTATTATGCACTGTTCATCCAATAAGTGAGAGAGGTTCATTCAGCTCCCCGAGGGACATGTAAAAAGAAGTTTTAAATCTCTAAGAAAACCTGAAAATTCTTGTTGAAACATGGATCACGTTTCACTGTTACCTTTATTAACATACCAAAACTTACCTTGTTGATTGAGTTATCCATCTTTTTCTGACTCCCAAAGGCTAACTGCTGTCTCCTTAGAAATGTTTGCTTCTAACTAGGATTTTTTAAACACAATTAAGGTCTCGACACAAAACTATGTGTCATATTGGAAAGATTGCTTTTTGGTGGAGTTGATTTTACTGTCTAGTAGTGAAGTCACCTGTTCTGAACAGAATGTACTTGTGGCCATCCCTATGAATAGCCAGTGGAATTAGCAAAATTATAAGCCTTTTAAAAAGCATCAGAATTCACAGAAGAAAGAGAGCTCTGTTGATGCTGAAGATGTACAATCTCCATTTGCAGTCATTGCTAAGTGCGCTCAAGCTTCTCTAACTCCTAAGGCTGACTATGATAAATTTGTGGCATTCCCATGGAGTGACTCAATATATGTGTGTTGCAAGACAAAAATGACAGAAAAAGTGTTTCCTGTGATGGCTCTTGATAGTTCCTCTGTGTGATGGGAAGGAACCAGTCTCAGCAATGAGAGCTGAAACACTGCTGGGTTCCCAGGGAGCAGAAGAGTACCAGTATGGGAGGAAACCGGCCAGCATTGGGATGAGGAGGGAGTGACTGAGGCTTGATGGGCAAAGGCAATGGGTTAATAGTCAACCTGGAGAATGGGAAGGGACATGAAAACTGGACGTGGAGTGGGAAACTGGGACTGACCAGACAAAAAGAATGAAAATTGGCAGGGAGTTGTAGAGAAGACAGATTTAATAAGGAATTGGATTCCCAGACAGCAGATGTAGAGCTGCCAACATACTGCCATTAGCATCAACCAGTAATCCTAGCTGGAGAGAACGGGGACTGATTGAGAAATGAGCCAGGAAGACAAGAAAATAGAATTCAATGGGAACTGTGCTTGGATATATATATAGGAACATATATATGCTCTACATGCTCTAAGGAAAAAAAAAAAAAAAGAGGGGAAAAATGAGGATCCATTATAGGATGTAAAAACTTTTTTTTTATCTTGAAAAACTGTCACCATGAAAACTATAATCTTATTTTAAGAATGTACTCTGGTATATACATTTTAGACCACTCACAGAATAGGAGGTGTGGACCCTTTAAATTCCTTTAAAAAAACCCAACCTATGCACTGGATAGGCATGGCTGCCCCCCAAAAATATATGACTCCGAGACTGTCATAAAGCCTCAGAAAGAGGCTGAATTAAACTTTGAGTGCTTGACATTGCAATGATGTTCTTTTATTAATGTGGTTTGCATCTAATGAGTTTAATTTTACTTTGTTGTTTTGATAAATAAATATATTCTATCCAGACAGCCACAAGGTACAAAATAATTGTTGACTCTGAAAGCTGGAATGTTTTTAACCAGCTTTTCCTGGTATTTATTTCATTAAAAGTCATTTAAAGGATTTGGCCTTTCTTTTCTTTTCTGATGGAAAGGGCACACTGTGTAGTGGTGTAAACTCTTGTTGCCCCATGACTTTGGTGACTGTATATTCAGTGCAATGCACCTTGTTGATACAGGGTTTTATTCCCTAAAAAATTAGAAGGCAAATTACAGGTATTCACATTGTTAGAAAATTCCACCCTTTTTACTGTTGTGGTTAAGCATATTGATTTCTTAGTACTTAAGTAGTGAAAAATGGTACCTTCCAAATTATTTACAGTACTTCTAATGAATTTTTGAATTGCACAATGCTTTTTGTTTTGTTTTTTTTTTTTAATCTTTATTTCTAAATTTTTTTCTGGTTTACGTATTACCGAGACCGTCAAAATGAAACAATGATGGTATTTAATTCTAAGGAAAATAATCGAAAGTGCTCCATATGGGGACTGACAAAAGCTTTTACAGTGTACGATTAAGGTATTGGGCAGGGATTCAAGACCTTTAAGGCTGAGAAGGTTCCTTAAACCAGACTCCTTGTGTGACATTCAGCATATTGTTTAATTTTGTGTACCTCAGCTTCCATCTGTAGAACAAATATGTTGATACAGATTTACTCCTATCCTTTGCCTGTCTCAGGGATTTGGTTTATAAAAGTCTTAAATATCTCTAACGGTCTTGTTCAAACAATTTCCAGCACAGTAAGCATTCAGTCTTCACTGGAGCTTCTAGTCATAGCTGTGGGGTAAAAGCCACGTGAATTCTCTTAATTTACCAGAATAGGAGATTCTATAGAGGAAAACAGAAGAGCTGAGAAGAATAAAAAAATTAAAATCTATAGTATAATCTGATTCTATTAAATTGTTCAAGTCTAAAGATTGAATTGACTTATGTCACTTTTGCACCTTAATGCAAACTCTTTTGAAATTGTCCGGTTGTGTATACAATTAAAATGTGTGCAAGTATAAATCCATGTCTTTTTGGTATCAAATGAATTCACTGAGCATGTTAAGTTAAGGAACCTTGTGGGTTACAGCAGTAGGAAAATACGACGTGCGTGAGATCACTACAATTCACCGTACTTGGCTCACTGATGAAATCTACAGATATATATATATATATGTTGGAGCACTAAGAAAACAGTCCAGGTGAGTCCATGATGAAGAAAACTTGTTCATGTATTTTTTTTTTCTGTGTAACTTAACAATCTGATTAACTCTCATAATAATCAGCTTCTGGCAATCAGCAGCTGAAGGGCACTGAACAAACCAAGTATAATTAACGGAGTTTTTTAAGCAGCAATTGTTTGTGGGTAAAGATGGAAAATGCAGCTGCATAGGTACTGGCAAGTGTTTACATGGAATGTCTTTCTCTTACAGGGAGAAAAGAAAACAGACTTTTTTCTGAGCTGTGAAGAAACTGGAAACTGACTGGTAGAGCCTTTATTCAAGATTTTCTTTTGAAAAGAAAACTGTTGATGCCAATCATATAAGGTATTTTAAATAAACATGGATTCTGTTACCTTCCATACCCTGTTAAATGCTTTAATGCATGGTGCTTTCCGAGAGATAAAATGGAGGTAGTAAATACTTTAAAGAAATAGCTTTTTCTGTTGTAAAGTCTATTAAATTTGTGAACATATAATTTTGTGGAAATACATCATATTTCGTACCGACATTAAAGTTGAAAAAAACCAAACAGCTTATGTACATTTGTTGGCTGTTCAGATAGTAGTTCTATTCTTTGCCTTCTCTCACCATCAACTTGCATTTTATCAAATCCCAAGCTGTCATGGTTCATTATCCATAGATGATCTTGAGCAGCCTTGCATCATAAAAAAATATGCTGTGACATCTGCCATTGTGCACCACTGTACAGATCACTTCTGAGTAAGGTTTGTCTTTGATTTATACATTCAGTAGTGTGTGTACTTATATTTTGGCATGTGAATATCTTAAGCAATGGAAGCTGCATGTACCACGTTACTGTGATTTTTTTCAGGTTATAGATATTATGTCTGCTGTGCCTTTTTATCTAATGAGTTCCATTTGAATTAATGCTTGTATAACTCAATCTCCACCAGGCAGTCACATCGCTTCTGTAGTCATTTCATAAGCTCCTGTACCAGTGATGTAGACAGCACATTGAAATTAGGAGCTGTGATTATAGTGTCAGTCTTGTGTTCTAGATCCTATGTTTTGACTTTTCTGATTTTAGGAGACAGAAATGAAATCTGTATCACGATTGTACTAATAGAAAGCAATGATGTCCAGTTAGAAATATATTTACTAAGGAAGTCTTTATTTCCTCTAAGGTAATTAAATTACATGGGTAAGAGAACTATTATTCTTGTTCGAAAGACAATTAGTAAAAATGCCCAGTGCTCATAGATATTAGTAAATAAAAGTTCTCTAATTTCCTCTAATTTGCATCTCTGTTTAACTGTTGTTGTAAGGGGAAAAGGAACATTTATTATTTAGGGATATTCTAAGGTCATTTCACTGCTATTCTCTTTCTCTCTTTTTACTGCTTCATCTGAAAATATTTGATTCAGCAATCGACAGTGAAAATTTATGACTACCCATTTTAGTTTTGTTTCAGTACTTCGTGACTTGATAACTATTTGAAATTAATCAAAGAAACTGTTTTTAGGAAATTGCACGGATACTGGATATGTTAAATCTAAGTAGCATTGCTTGCTCTAGCTTAGATAGGCTGTCTTCACCCAGTCGCTTTGATGTTTTCTCCAGAGATGAACAGAATAAGAGAAACAATCTTGTTCTGTTAAGAATCCTAATAATTGCCAGGTTCGATGCAATTTCTGTGAAAGATTACAGTAAACCCCCTCCTTTTAACAGAGGAAAAGAGTTTCTGTATAGTCTGAAGATATTCACAGGACTTCTGTTTGCATGTCACGGTTCCCATACCAATTAATTGTTTCTACTTGCAAGGGCTTCAAGGCTTCATTTGGGTTAGAGCTTTTTATGCTTTTTCTGTTTGTGCAGATGTTTCACAGAGAGGTTGTGGAAGTGGAGATCATTCACAGGTCAGATGAGAAGCAACAACGTATAAAGACAATGAAATGTCAGGGCACTACTCGATGAAAGTTCACAAAACAAGTGAAAAGCCACATGAAAATGCAAAGCAATATTTCCTCAAAGTAAATTGTCCCCAAAGAAAATAACTCACTTGGAAAGAATAATACTGTTCTTTTGTGTTGCAGAGCAGATTGTTGTGAGACTAACTCTCAATGTGTGACTTTAGCAGTGGCTGTCATTCTGCCCAAAGCTTACCTTTTATTTTCAGTAATAAAACACAGTACAGCTCTGTGCTGAATGTGGGTAAAGGAGGGAGAGAGCGAGCAAGAGATTGAAAAAATATTTTATTTTCTAATTCCCCTGCATCTGTTCCTGTTCCACCAAAACTTGCAAATGAATTTTGATTGTAGTAGCAGTGTGTTCATCACAGTGATAAAATTAATTTCCATTTCTGCTCACTATCACGCGTGTCTCAGTTACCGACAGTTTCTTCAGAGAATATGAAACACTGTCTATGAATGTGTCTGGGACTAAGTCACCAATGTTATAACTCAAACTAATTTAAATGAAGGCAAATGTTTTGGGATCTGAAAGTTGAGTTTCCATTTGAACAATAGCTTCAAGGACTCGCATGCACATTTGACTGTCTCATGCCCTGAGGTGGATTGCTACTAAACAGATTATCCGCGTATACCCATGAGCTACAATAAGATTCACAGGAATGTGAAATAGAATAAAGTTGTCTGTAAGGAAAATACGAAGGGGAAAAGCAAATCAAAGCAAAAATGGAGTAAGAATGGATCTATGAGAGTTTAAAAAAATCTACACTGGGAACTTAAGGATGCAACAAAACCTGAGGATCTGATGCACAAATCCGAACTAGAAATGCTTCTTAATCTGTCACCCAAATCATAGAATTTGTGTGGTAGGTCTCTCGGTGTTGTTGATGTCTATATAGTATTTTACAGATTGGGTTAAAGGGGATACTGTAATAAACAGAATCAGTAGGAAACATCTTCTGAGACTTTTTGAGTATCAGGAAGTGCTTACTGAAATACAGAATAATTGCAGATGGTTAAGTGTTACAAGGAGTCTTCCTATTTAAAAAAAACATTAAATTGTTAAAAATAGTCCTTTAAGTGTTTTAGATGCAATTTCTCTTTAATACTACTTTCCATTTAGATATATTTGTGGCCTGTTGATTCGATGTTATTTTTTGCTTATATTTGATGATAGTAACAAGGATGAAAGCAGTTCTTCTGTCACAGGAACTATTACTTCCACTGTACTTGCTTTGGACATTCTAGAAATGCAGAGTGGTGCTCAGGTCAGCACTGACAGATCCTCCACAGAGTGCTGAAGAAGGCTGTAAATCGTACACATCCAGAATCAGGAGGCCCTAGACCAACCAGTTGCAATGGCCTGACCTGATTTGATTCAAGAAACTATGCCATCTGATAGCAAAGGTCTGATGAGTTCTTTCTCCTTTTCTTGCCTTAGCAGTACATTATTTCTAGCCCATTTATGAAAACAAGAAAAAAATCCTGGAATCCCCATTTCATTCTCATGGTTGTAAAACACCATTTACTGTGATGGAGCGTGTAGGACTACAAATAAAATTCAGTTTCAGTCAGTGAGTTTGGCTGATGGAGAAAACCGGTGATTAATTTCAGGACTTATACTCGGCATACCTCTGTAAAAGAGAATATAAACGAATGTTAATATCTCCCCAAAAGGCAGAAGATGTTACCTGTGTGTTCTCTAAATTGGTTGAGAAAAATTATGCTTTCCCAACTTGTTCCAGTGTGGTGGTTTTTTTTGTCTTTTAAATAATTTTAATACGTTTATGTATTTTCTGATCAGCAAAGTCTTATTACTAGGAAGATGTTGACATATTATCATGGGACTGTTCAAGAATCGAGGACTAAGGCATTGTTGCAATGAACACCAAAATTACAGGGGAACAATATTGCCACAGTTTGTAGATTGTCTCAGAGCAAAGGTTGATAGACTGTAAACCTGTCTCTGAAAATATAAATATTTGTGCTACTTTTTTCTTTTTTTTTTTTCCTATTTCTTGACCTCCATTTTCTGAACTAACACTTCATTTCATTCCTCTTTTGGGAGTCAAAGTTCCACTGATAAATGAAAATCACTAGGCTGTGGATGGATACATCTTGCCTCCTTTAATCATCTCCATCTTAAGGATAAACCATTAAGCAACAGTGAAAATTGAATTTTACATAGATCTGTGGTGCATGCATTGAAAATAGGGAAACACTAAATGCAAAAATTAATTAATTTGTTGAAATTTATTAAACTATGTATAACCTCTTTAGCTGAAAGTAACTTCAACTCTCTTATACTGGCAACATAGACTGCAGTGACATTTCTGGGTTTTGGCAATTGAGGATAAATCAGACATACCAAAGGCTTTTTGGGGGAAAATAAAATTTCACAAAGTAATATAGTTAAGTGCTGGTCTTACTCTCCCTATAAGAAAGAGAATAAAATTGCTGGTGCAAAAAAAGCTTCTTTCTTCCCACAGCGCTGCATTTATTGTGTTACAGTCTAAACCAGCAGCAATTATACATAAGCTGTTAAACAAAATGAGAACAATCAAACAGTCGGCTCACTGAGCCAGAGGTGGTACTTGGAGTCCTTGCTGTTTCTCCCAGTCAATCTCAGCATCAGTGATGGTCAGAAAATAGACGCTCATTCTCCTGCATATGTTTATGTGGCGGGGGGGGACCATGACTTTTCTTTCCTTTTTGGCAGGCAAAAAAGAAACTAAAAATACTTAGAAAAACCTAGATTCACAGGGAAAATCTGCACCTACAAGCGTACACCATACCTGGGAAGAATATTGTGGGTTTTAACCGGTTGGATAAAAGGGCCACCAGATTACTACAGGATGAAGACAAGAAGCTGACAAAATTCAAAATAGTTTTGAATTTATATGGTAATGAGAATTGTAACAGTAATTTCTTGCAATATTTTAAAGTGAAGAAGAAACCTGCATGTAGAGCAAAATAAATGGATAAGTGGGTAGGATATTCTTTCATAGAGCAAATTATGTTCCAGGTAACTACTGCAGAAGGTCATGCACATTTTTTTAAATAATTGATGCTGTCCCTTGTCAGAAAGAAGAAAAAAGATTAGGTAGGCCATAAGTTTAGTTTGCTTCAGAAAGTCCTCTGATCCTGTCTCAGTGATATAGATAAAATTTTGTGACAAGTTGGCTCAAAAACACCCAACAGGATATTTCTGACCATCTTTACATCTGAATAAATCAGGATGGACATTTTAAGAAACCCCAGTGTAAAGGCAGGAGGAGAGCTGTGATCCAAATCTAATAAGGATAGTTATTTTCTAAGGTACATTGGAATCATGAGTCTGAAACAGTCCAAGAGGGCAGTTTCATGATAGCCTAAAACCACATTTTTGGTCTACGTGATGATCTTGTGCTCCCTTTTTGTTCCAGTGCTATAAATTAACAGAGTAGTTTTCAGTCAGATCAGCCTTATTGCTGCCACACAAAGAAGAGTGCAGTGATGTGCATGTGGGAAGTAGGGCAGGATCTTTTCTCTTTTGGTAGCAGCAAAGCCTTAAATCTGTTTAAGCAGCTTCTGAAACCACTCCAGAACGTTGAGCCTTCACGGAAGGTGGCCAGGGGCAGTGGGTCCTGACACCACCATTTACTTCCTATGTAGCAAATACTGCTCCCCTCACTAATGGCAAATGTGCTTAGCATACTAATGAAGAATGAACTTCAGTCATTTTCTTTCCTATAATTGGACTACCCAAATTAGTAAATCCTTCATTCCCAACTCTTCTGCCTCCCCCCACTGAGGGGTGCAGAGGGGTGGGGGATGAGGGTTGTGGTCCGTTCATAACACTTTGCCTTCTGCTGCTCCTTCCTTGTCACGCCCAGTCCTTCAAAAACTGCTCCAGCGTGGGCTTTCCAGGGGCTGCAACTCCTTCAGGGCATATCCACCTGCAGCAGCATGGGGTCCTCCACAGGCTGCAGGGCACAACCTGCTTCACCATAGTCTTCTCCAGGGGGCTGCTGCTCTGCCCCTTGGAACACCTCCTTCCCATCTGTCTTCTCTCACCTTAGTGCTTGTAGGGCTGTTTCTCACACTTTTTTCCCTCACGCCCCACTGCTGGGCGGTGTATTTGCCCTTTCTTACATATGTATTTCCTAGAGGTGCCACCACCGTGTCTGAGGGGCTCAGCTCTGCCTTACGGGGGTCAGTTGGAGGCAGCTGGAGCTGTCTGTCTCTGCCCCTGTGCCCTCACAGAGGCCCCTGCAGCCCCCTCATTGCCAACACCTGGGCACCTGCACCCCGTACACCATCTTATCTCTCAAACAGTTTAAGCAGCCAGTGAAGGCCAAGGTTGTTTTTCTCAGGGTAGTCTTGAATAACTGAGGGGTTTTTTTCCTAACCCAATCTCACAGACACCTGTTTTCCAGTGGTATGACAATACTGATTGAACAGGAGCTCTTCTTTCCACATGTCTCTGTAAGTATAAACAGAATAAATCCCATCATGTATTTTAAGGACTTTTTTTAACTATTATTTTTGGCGGGGCTGTGCTTATTGTAGATACAAAGTTATTTTCTCTGTTACATTTTTCTATTTATCTGTTACTGATATTAAGTATGGCTGAAAATTTGTCCTAGAACTACAAACTAGTAGGCTGGGGTTTTTTTGGCCAGACTACAATGTGGAGCCCATCTGTCATGCAATGCAGGAAGTTCATTGCGCAGATCATGATGTAACAAAATTTTGCCTGTAAGATTTCATATATTGCATTGAAAACAAAAAAAAATTGAAATTATTTTCCTTCCTCTGAAAAAAATCAGTAATATTTACCTTCCACATCACTTGAAATCCGTATGTCTCAGATGTGTAAAATGTGGGGAAAAAAAGAGAAATGTGTACCAGAATAGGCAAGCCCCAGACTCTAGCAGGCAGGAGGTGGGCAGCCAGGCCTCTGGTTTGAGTCAGGCAGATCTTCTGCTGCCCACCTCTGCTTTTGGGGCTGCCTGCTCTCTGGACCCTTGGTTAGGACACTGTCCAGAGGTAAATTCATCCTCTGCTGTTCTCCCACTATTTCTCTGGTGAAAATAGTGAATACCAATTAGGTATACCAATAGGTGAATACCAATTCCTGCTTTATAATTTATAACTGCTGTCTGTCAGTGTCAGAAAGGTGGTGGCCCAACTAGAGAGATACATTGTCCTTTACAGCATGACAAACTGGTTGGAACTGTTGGCACAAACAACTGGTTTATTTTGTTCTTACATTAAAAAAAGATGAGATATGAAACCTTGTATATTTTTAAAATATGAATTCTTATCTGTGTCTGACAGATCACATCACTATGAGAGGTCCAAAATTTGTGGTTCTCTCTAAAATTTAATGATCTGGCACTTTCCAACAGCAGCTTGTCTACTACTGACATGTAGAATTTCATTTTGTTCAAACATCTTTTGTGTCTATGTCTCCTTGATATTGATAACAGTTGCTGGTGGTAATGCTTATCTCCGTTTTGTTCTGAAAATGTAATAAAGAAGGAAAATACAAAGTAATAGCTATATGCATTAGTTGGGCAGACGTCCATCAAGTCTTTGCATTAGACTTAGCTTTTCAGATATCTCAAAAAACAGAGATCAAAAAAGTAGATTAAGCACGGCAAACATGCCCACAAAACCAAATAACTTATTGTCCAAACAAGGAATGAACCAAGACAGATTTTTCTTGTTCACTCCCGAGTTTCTTTGTTCCCTTTTCCAGAGTGTTTTTTGAACAAATTATTAATTACTAATTGCCATCATTGTCTCTCTTCATAGCTACTGTAATTGGACTCTTCAAGGCACGTGAGGCTTGGGTCCATTCCCCAAACTCTTGAGGGATATTATGGGGATAGGAAGTCAATGCAAAGATGGAAAAATGTCTTCATAATCTGTTGTTTACAGATAAGAGTAGTCAGCTGGAAAAAAGTGTAGAGTTACAAACATTTAGAACTTGATTGTATCTGTAGAAGAAATCTGTCATTAAAGAACTAGGGATATAAATGCAAACCACTGTATACATAACTCTTGCTTTATAGTTTTCAATTTGAATGATTCAAAATACTGGATATTTATATGTAGAACATGTTTATATACATTACTTTGGTCTGTACTTGTGGACAATAAGTACATCCTGGTGTACTTACATGTAGGTATTGGGAGTATTTGGGGTAAGATGTAAATATAGCATAGGAAAATTTGATGGCTTTTATGTTCCAATATATGCAGAGTTTTAGTTTGTACAATGTCTGTTTGGAAGACACAATATCTTCTCTTTTTTTGACATCCATTTCTTGATTGTACAGTGCTATATTTGCACTATGAGCCTGTTACGGGGCTTTGACTGTAACTCTTGGTCTGAGCAGCCAGATTCAGTGCTGACTGAAGATTGCTTGGAGAAACCTGTATGTCTTCTTGGCAGGATATCTGATTGATGAGAAGAACAGTGGCAATCTGCTTTATATTGTGGGAAAACTTAAAGTATTTTTGGCTTTTTGATGGGCTGTCAATAGGCTTTGATAAAAGCAGTAAACAAGTTTAAGATATGCTGTGTGCCACAGAAGAATGCACAGTGTGGTCTGCTTCTCAGGAGAAGCAGAGATAGAAACCAGGATTTTCTCAATTCATCGTGTGATTATTTAAAAGCTTGTATGAAAGAAAAAGCAAGGTGGGTGCAGCTGTGTGAAAACTGTATGAAAACCCTGATGATTGGAGCACAAGTGAGGAAGATGTGTACCCACTAATCGGGGATTACATATTTTCCGTAGGCAGAGGAAGCTCTTATTGAGTAGCTAGGGCTGTTTGCATTTCAGTTCACAGACCAGGTCCTGCTTGTGTGGTGGCTTCCAAGTCGGTTATTATGGTGTCATCAACATGAGGCTGTGCAGCTAGAACTGAAATAAAAAGCTCTGAAACAAACAAATTTCGCTCCTCACATATCCTGGACAATGTCCAAGAGAGGACATGTCATCCACACTGCCCAGTGGCTTTTTTATGTATGCATGTATAAGAAAGGATGGACAGGAGGATCTGTTATGGTGAGTGTCAGCACAGCCAGCAGGTGGTACAATCAAGGACATCTGGTATATTGACTGTTGTAAATAAGGTTTAAAGTGTACTGGAATAGTACTAAAAAAAGTTACAGAGGGAACAGGTGGAGACAGGCGAGAGAGCTTCCATCTTGTCAGGCAGTTCCATCTCTGTGTTAGGAACAGATGGCTGCAGTGAAACGGGATTCCTTTCTATTCTGTAACCCTGAAAGCTGTTTGAAAAAAAAAAAAGTAGTTTTTTTGGAGAAATTGCCCACATAGAGGTAGAGAATGCAGCTGTACTTTTCAGGGATGCAAGAAAAGATACATGACAGCACATGGACATCCTTAGAATATGTGATTATTTTTGGTGGGGAAGATGCAAGCTAGCTTTACCATCTTTTCTGAAAGACAGCTGTTACTACTTTTATTTGACAGGAGAAGTCTAACCTGCATCAGTTGGAATTTTCTTGTACTGCAGAAAATAACGACAGTTAAATAAGATTGACAAATTGTTTCAGCACAAACTAGTTATACATGAAGGGTTTTGGCTGCAAAATTTCATTCCACTGCTGCAAAACTGAATGTAAGTTATATACAAGGGTAGGCCTGACATATTTGTAAGCTCAAACTCATTTTGTAAATAAATGGTTGTTTACAACACAGTAATGTACAGGTTAAACAAATATCTTTTCAATCTTTCTTTCTAGTGCTGTGTGTTCTGCTGCTTCTTTTTCCAGTAGCAACCAAATAGTTATTTCTAGATTAATACATTCCCCGTAAGTGCTGCTGAAAGAGAGTGAGGTTCAGATCATGCTGCAGTGAACAGTGTTTTAAACCATGCGTTTTATCGTCATTTATAAACAGCATGGAAGGCAACCAACCTTGCAAATCTCTGTGATATGTTATATAGTAAGTGTGAGGAACATACATTCACACATGCAGCTGTATGTGTATATTGCAGCCTCATGCTTATGGCTGCTCAGGCGTGTTTGTTCTTGAGCAACACAAGGAAGTTGGATAGATAATGCAAACCTGCCAATTATTCAGTCAGTTTGGTGTCTGTGAGTCAGCTGCTTCTGTTATGAATCAATATATTCTTCATAAATAGGAAGGACATGAAAGACGTTATTTTGAGTTGGGTAATTTTTTACATTAACTTTCCCATCCTGCTCTCTTGTGTATCTGTATAAGACTTCACTTACTATTGTGTACTAGCAACCTGCAATTTGACAACACCATTTGGAAACCTGTCTTCATGGGGTTTTTGTTGAAAATGACATAGGATATGCTACTAATCCAGCTTTTGGGAAAAAAAAAAATTAGTTGAGATCAAAAGTTAACAGTGGTACAGTAAGAGTGGCACTGTGAATAAACTGGTTTGCATAAAATGAAAGCTGATTCAAACTCTTCGTCCATGGAAAATTTGAAAAAGTAAAATGCCCAAGCATAGAGGTGTGTAGGTGTTAAGGCCATGTTCTGCCACTTCTCAAAAGGTGACTTCCTCCCAGCTGGGTGGTGGCAGCAGAATTCAGCAGCCCTTCCTGGCCTTCAGTACCACATTTTGAGAGGTACAGGTGCCTCATGAGAGCTCTTCTGCATAACATGTCTTGAATCTGTACATTCCCTGATTGGGTATTTCTTGGATTACAAACTCTTTACAGGGAGCGAGGATGTTTTACTCTAATGTAAGTAATTTCCAGTGGAATTCAGGAGTTCCTTTCTCTTTTCAAATAGCAGTAGTTGAATTGTGTTTTACATAAGCATCACAGCCAGCCCTTTTGATCTGCCCCGAGGTTTACAGACAAGGGTATGCATCTACAAATTAGTAGAATAAAACCATCCAAAATAAGTTTTCTTCCTCAAATTCAAGTGTTGTATACAGATCTTGCAAAAGGATGGCACCTTGAAATACACATTGTATCCCAGCTGAGGATTGTTGAGCTAACCTCTGTGTGTTTGGTTATGTTGATTTTAGTGGAACTATTTGTGGGTTAAGATCCTAGCCAAACGCACTAGTCACTGTCAGCAACTAATGAACTCAGTGCTTGGCTAGGACTGGAGATAAATCTGAATCTAGTTAAAATTACAACATGATGTTCATTAGCTTCAGCAAGGGTAATTTCTGAGATAAAGTGTTGCTATCACCCAACGTGTTAAATAAGCAGTTGGACTAAGCAGGTGGTGGGCAGAGATCAATGACTTTCCATTAAACAATAGGTAATTTCTCAGTAGGAAATTACTCACATTCCCAAAAAGGGTCGCATACCAAATTTCTTATGCTGGTTTATGGTTGTAAGAAATCTGCCGGTCAAGTGTGTGCGCTCTAGAAACATGGAGAGGCAGAAAACCTTAGAGACATTTTGAAGGGTGATCTTATTTATTCTGGTATTCCTCAAGGCTTCATTGTACTTGACGCTGCATGCACATAAGGTCTCGGCTTTACACTGAAATTCACCGCTTATTTGTATGATGAATATTTCCCAGTACTGCAGCAAAACTGTGCTGGTCTAAAATACCGCCCTTACAGATGATATTAAGACTACAGAAGATTGATTTCTTTATATGCTTATGTCTGCTTACATGGGATTTCATAGGGAAAAGGTGTAATGGGTAAGGATGCAGATATGGATACATTACTCAGCCTTTTTGATTAAATTTTGCATAAAACCCTTTCTATAATTTGAGGCAAAAAAATCCGTTATCTTTGCTTTTGATTTAGCCACCTATGAAATGCCTATTTCAGATTGAAAATGGAAGTGTCAATGTTGGGAGTTTTTTTCCCAACATTTCCAATTCAGCTGTTTCAAGTTTTACATGCTGTATTTTTTGGTTATGTATCTCAAGCTTAATTCAGCAGTTCCTGAAGTTGTTCTTCCACTAATATGTAACCTAACAGTGGATTGAAGTGAGTTGACTTGAAGCGGGATGGGTTTGTGTCTTGACCGTTCTGATAGATGGCATCTTCCCTGAGAATGTCATGTCCAACCTGTTCATTTGACTTAGTCTGTCTTTGGTTTACCACAGTGCATTGGTGTTAAAAATTGATCATTTGAAGAGGTGGCCAATGAGCACATCAGTTATCCTTGCCTGAAGGATAGGAAAAAACTATCTGAAGAGCAGGGCATGGGCTGGAGGTGATTATCCTTTTTGCCATCCAGTTATTCTATCTAGCCATCGCAAGTCTGTGAAATTGGGTAAGACTTCCTGAATTTTCAAACATGAACGGTTGTTTATGTCTTTAAACATTCCTGTCTTGATTTGACAAGAATGCACCTACCTAATGTGGTATTTACAGAAGACAGGAAAACCAGGCTGACATAATGGGATATGAATGAGAGGTAAGAAAAAATAGATAATTATAATAGAAAAATAATAGATTGTTATTCTTTCCTGAGATTTTTATAGAGCTGTGTGATAGATATAGATGGGTCTAGACAGTGACTCTAGATGTTGACACTGCTTTCTGATAACCAAGTTCTAGTCTGCTTCAGATGTAAAAGTTAATTAAAAAAATAATAAAACTATGAATTGCTGTGGAAGTGTTTTTAATATTGAAAAGGAAACAATTTTTACCTCTGCTGACAATATAATCTTCATTAAAATCTTTTTCTCTCATGATATAAAGCTTATGTTATCAATAATTTTTGTGCATGTGTGTTTTGTTTTTTTAACCAAACTATGGCGTGGGTTTTTTTGGCGGAGACTTTTATTCCATTTTAAAAAACATAAGAATGTTTAATTTGCAGGGATTAAGATGAACGATAGGGTTAACCACCAGATTTGCATTAGAAAATTAAAGGTTTTGGAATTTTTCTTTAAGTAGATCTTCTCCTTTAATGATCTACACAATAAAAGAATTTACATTCTTAGGATGCAGGGCTCCGCAGAAAATTTGCAAATTATTATTTTATAGATCCAGTATATATGGTATCTCTTAAGCTACAAAAATTCTTAATTAAAAACATCTTAAAATAGTTTTACTTAGATGAAAATTTTGGAAGAAATTGCATGGAGTCAGTTTCACAAGGGAAAAAAACATGTCAGAGCAGTGTCCCAGTAGGTTATTTGGAGTAGTAAATTAAAACTCGTCATGCCATATGCTTTCTACTAATTCCTCATAATTTATTTTCCTGAACAACTTCGTCTTGTAGATGTGGTTTTGGAGACGGAATAGCAATATATTTCTAGCTTCAAGATGAAAGATTCACTATGCTGCATCTAACCCTCAAAGACTAATTTCTGTCTATGCTTAGAATATATTTTTTTTCAGTAACTTCTTTGTTTGCTGATCATGAAACTATGTGGCTCTTGAGCATCAACTTCAAAATTCAGGTGATTATACTGTAAACAATCTGATTCTGTATTTATTGACTTGCCCTGAACTCTTGCCTCCAGCTGATTCAATTTATATTCAATATCAACATTACTAGTGCATGTAGTGCATGCCTTGCTAAACACTACATTTATTTGATGATTGCATTGTCTTTGCTACTAAATTCTTATAGGAGGCTCAGAAGAATGTCTAGTCCTTTGCCTATCATTAGAAACATGAGGAAAGGAGTAACAGTAATTACATTTCTTTCTAAATCATTAATTTGTTCATTAAAATTGTGTTTGTGTCTCTCTGTGTATATAGAATACTTCTATAGCTGCATTTTTTTCTGTGTTTGCAGAAAAGAGGGGTGTGTGCATGTGTAGGTATATATACACACAATGTTTCCATTTGTTCACATACGTATGTGTATATATGTGTATAGGCATGTAGCAATCTTTAGCAGTCTGTTGATTATATAGAGATAAATTTGGTTTACAAGATTGCAGACATCATTCCTGAGATGATATTAGAACTTTTCTATATTACAACCACAGCCATAATGTATTTCATGCCATATTTATAGAGTCAATAATACAGAAAAGATGTAGTTCTTAAATTTTGTGGCAGATTTCAAAACAAGTTCAGCAACAGGAGTATCCACTTCAAATAAGTGTGAAATAAAAATACATCATTTTACAGGAGCTCACTTTTCTCTTATGTAGACTTCACAACATTAACTAGTTAGCAGTTGGCTCTCTAATATGGTGCTAGCATTCAGCGTACATTGAATTTTAGATTGTGTAAACATTAAACTTACCTTTTTGAAGTCTGAAGTGAATAGGTGCCTACATCCAGTCTATTAGGCAGCCACTCAATTTACATTTGAGAAAAAAGTAAACATGAAATATGAATCCAGTAATGTGTAGCTAATTAAGATGTCTATAAAGTAAACAATATTTCATCTAATTTTTTTCTTTTTTATCATCGTCATTTTGTTTGCAACGGAATGACAGTTGTTCACATTTATGAGCAGAAAGCTGAGTAATATTTTCAGTGAGTGGGGAACAAGAAAGAGCCAGGATTGTCTTGCACCTACTGAGAGTTCCATCCTCTAAAAATATTTTACAGGTAGGGATAATTTTCTGTATACTGCATAGGGCCATTCGTAATGTTTTGACAGAAGACTACAACCTAGTATGAAAGAAGAATAGCAGACAAAATATATGAAAAGGTTTGTGGATACAGAAGTATTAGAAAGTGTTAACTAATGCATGGATAACAACAGATGCCTAGTGGTATCGACTGTCACAGTAGTACATCACTCACATTTAGAAGTATTTTTTCTTCATTTCTTTCTCTAACAGATGATATTTCTTACTACTGTGCTTCTCATAGGAGTGTATTTCTAATTTGATTTCATTTTTCCCTCTCATTTATATTAATAATCTTACTTGATGGTCTGAACTTAAAACTGAGTGTTTTTCTTCACTCTTCCTCTTGTGCGTTCTTTTCCTTTCACTTTAACTGATCGTTCCCCCTCTAACTCTGCACTGGTGAGGCCACAACTGGAATACTGCATCCAGTTCTGGGCTCCCCAGTTCAAGAGGGACAGGGAGCTA
>JAOXNO010000001.1:42269193-42355742 GCA_028565335.1 Limnodromus scolopaceus
GCCGTCCTGAGTAACATGCTCTAGCTCTGGGCAATCCTGCTTCAGCAGGGGAGTTGGACTAGATGATCTCTATGGTCACTTCCAACTCTAAAAATAATTCAGTGAAATTCAGTAGTTAATTTTTAATTTGAGGTACCAACACCTCTGTCTTTGTTAATGTCTGGCAGCTTCTGTTGTGAGTGTTATGAAAGATAAGACTGTGTCTGAAGAGGAGAAAGCTTTTCAAATCCCCTATGCACTTTTTCCCTGTAGAGTCAAAACTTCCATCTGGCTTTTCTCTTTGTGTGGTGATCTTTTACTTACTTTCTTTAGTTCTGAATATTTGTGAAGTACCAAATATACTCCAGAATAAGCAGATGTAAAAATGTTCATGAATTACTTTAGACTAGTATTAGAAGGTTGTTGTTCTTAGTACAATTGGAATGGTCTTCTAATACAAGCAAAAAAGGCCTATCTTGGAGCATCATTAATCCACGAAATGGAATTTATATAAATTATATGAATATGGTTATGTTGGGACTAATAGAGATCACATTGTTTGGGAGCAGCTTGAAAAAAGTTGAAACTAGATGATCTTTAAGGTCCCTTCCAACCTAAATCAGCCTATGATTCTAAGTTACAAAATGAAGCACAGAAAGAGAAATGATGATTTTGATGAGACTGTTTGTTGAATGTACAAGAAACAAGATCTGAGCAGTTAGATTAGGAGAGGCGTACGACAGGTGAGCAAGAGTTGAGGAAAAAGTAGACAGAGTTTTTCACTTTGAAGAGAAAAAGTGCTGTTTGTAAAGAAGAATATAAATGAAGGGCAAGAGTTAATAAATATCCTGACCCGCAGCAGAAACTTTCCTATTAGTGGGGCGAAGCACTGAAGAAAAGATGAGCCAGAATATGGGTAAAGGATTTAGAGGAGTCAAAGTTGTTCTGGACTAGCCATAGTAAGTTTGAGCTGCTAACAGGCAATTTAGAGCAATGCGTTGGAAACAAAGTCAAACATGCGGAACAGGGAACTGTCTGGTTGTGAAAAAGAGATGAGTCATTGAGTCACAAATTATAGCTGAATCCACATAATATTCACCAGAGATAAGATTAAAAGGTAGGAGAGTCTAGTACAGCAGAGAAAAGAAACTGTAAGGCAAAAGCTGGTTGAGTGAAAACTAAACTACTGGACCACAGAGTCTGAAATAGATGTTAAGAAAAGGAGTGTAGACAGTAATATGAAAGGCTGTAGAGGTTTTAGGATGGGGGGATTTAAGACTTGGCTAAGAACTGATCAGTGTAGTAGAAAACAGTGGTAAGGAAAAAGCAGGACGCACATTTTATAAGGAGGCTGTAAAAATCTGCTTAAAAATGTTTCAGAAAGGTAAGGGTTGAAGATAGCGAGTGAGATTAACAGTAAAATGGCAGACGGAGTTGAAGATCCTTTAGTTTAGAATGCCTATGGACCAGCAAGCAGAATCAGAGATTGTTGATAAACTGGATGGAGTAGGAACAATGGATGGAGTCAGATAGTGTAAGTGTGGTAGTGTGATGAGCAGCAAGCAGTTGCTCTTCTAGTTGCCTTTGGACAGATGCAGCCAGTTTACCAGCTGGCAAATAGTGATACTGAATATTTAAGCAGCTGTGAATCTTCTTAACAGGCTTTTCACTACCTTCCTGTGTTCCATTGCTTCTTGTGCAACACAGAGAAGTATCATCTCCCTTTCCTCTGGTATGTTACTTCCTTGTCCATGTTCCTATCCTTATTTTTCATTCTGCTGCATTTATAATCTATACAGTAGTATTTCAAGTTCACTGGTACCTCCTATGATCATTTTATTCTTCTTTAAAATACTGAACAGATTCAGAACTCTTGAAGCCTTTAATCATAAAATAACCTTTTAATCTTCAGATAAGCTCTGCAGGTCCTCTCTGCTAAAGAATTTCAATGTCCTCCACTTTAGTGTCATGAACTGCTAACACCACTTCAAGACTGGTGTAGAGGGTATGTCTGTAGCTTGCATTTTGGAGTTGCTTACCCTTTTTTTAATTACCAGCTTGGCTGTAAAAATACAAATTCTACTGTCTTGTTTTAGATTCTGGTAACCAGCTATTTCTGTTTTCTTTGCCTCAACAACAGTGTTTTCTGACTAAGTCAAGTAGCAAAATCAACTCCTAGTCAAAGTCATCCATTTCTACAAATGGATAGAACATTGTGAGAGCTAACAGGCAGGAAGCTAGCAAAAACTAGCTAGGGCGTGTTTACAGCATGAGCTTAAACATCAGTTACTGAAAATTTTGATATCCAAATTTATTATTACCTACTAAATTAATATACCTTCTAGAGAAGTTTATCTTCAGAGAAAGAAATGTTTTAAGGATGGAGAAAAGTAGCCTGTTTGTCAGGGGCTGAGCAGTTCAATTTGTCAAAAGATGTTTCCTTTGCAATATGCATATTTAATTTTTGAAAAGATATTGGCCTGTAACTTACTGACAAATTTTGGCTGTGAGTTCATCAGATTTCTCTTTAATAAATGCTGCTATATCTTTCTGTCTTGCAATTATTTCAACTCAGCATCCCTCCTTCTTGCGGAATAAGCAAGTTTCTTCTGTTAAGTTTGATCCTTTCTTGAATCTTGTCTATTAGAAGATTGCCTTTGTCGCATTTTTTTCCCACTGAAAAGGTAAATGGCTAAATAATTTTTGTCTGCTTTTTGTTAAGGAAAGCTCAAGCTCAGAGACTAAGCCTTTAAAATCCTATATACAGGTATTGCAAAGATTAAAACCCAGAGAAGTTGGATATAACCTCTGACACGAGTATTTTGTTTAATGGAACCATTCTTTCTCTTGATTTTTAAATAATCCCCTTGCTTATGCACCCTAAGACCATAGTAGCCTTTTCAAACAGCTGTTACACATGACAGATGACCACTACATGTGGACAGATGACCACTACTGCTTTTTGCCATGTTACCTGAAACGTGATATGCAGGTCTGTGTTGGTCTTGGTTTACTTTCACCAAATGTGCAACACTTCTTATCTTAAATTTCATGCTACTGTCATCTCTCTGTATTCCTGTTGTGCTTAGTCTTCCTCAATCTAGCAATGTTTTCTTTATTACATCCTTTTTTGGGGAATACATTCGTATTCCCAAAGTTTATTTAATGAATTTTAGCCTATTTTTAATGTATTAATATGAATGATAAGACAAAATGTTACATTACATTATAGTATTATAAATCTAAGGCTGTGCTAAGGAATGAGTTTTATCAGGTGATAACTTTATGTGGTTTATAGGAAACTAATTTGAACAGCAAATTTCGTATAGCAGCATTTTTGGTATTTTTTTTTTTTTTCATTTTTTAATACTTGGGATATGTTATTCAAAATGCTTAAATAAAGTCAGGAAATATTAAGTTCTTCCTTCAACATTAGCTCCTCTTCAAGTATTGTTGTTGCTGTTACTCCACAAGTTTGACTGATGGCAGTGTCAAACACATTTAGTGCGTATCGTTGAGCACTTGTGTGCAAGCTCTGTGCTAATATCTGTGATGGTAATGCTGTACATTTCCGACACTAAGGGGGACTTGTAACTGGGATTAAAAGTGTGGTGCTGGGCTTTGGGGTTTGGATTTAGATTTGTTTGGGTTTTGCTGTTTTGTTTTGTGGTTTGGTTTTAGGTTTTTTGGGTTTTTTTCATAAAAAATGTCAGTCCTTTAAATAGCGTTCTCCATATTTAAACAGCTGTGATCTTCAGCTGAGTATCTTTTGTGCTGTTTATAATTACAGTGCTGTACAAAATGGCTGTTCTATTAAATGTAATTTGTGATATATGAGCGTAACTTTTAAAGTAAATAGGCAGTTTTTTCAAAATCAGAATCAATTTAAATATTAACCAACAAAGGCAGTGACAGAAATATGGGCCTGTGACTGAGTCACATGTGTAAATTAAATAACAAATTTCTAAAATTAATGAGTATTTGAGTAGATGCATTAGTCTTTGCTAGTGTGACTAGATTTTGAATTGGAAATATTGCTTACTGGAAAAAAGGAAGTGTAAAATCTTGTATTTTGCTTATTCTGAGTTATTTCTCTTGATGGCAGTTTTTGCAGGGATTCTCTGGCTTTATATTTAGGCATGTGCTGGGTGTTTTAAAGGCATTAGTCACAAGTGAAATCTGTTGCCTCTCTAACTCTGTGGAAGCATAATCAATAGCTGCCGAAGTTATTGGCTAATAGTTTTGTTTTACTTTTTTACTAATTCCACTGAGGAAAACCAAAATCACTGAATGACTTCCCTTTTGCAGAAATATAAAATGTAAAAATTCCTATGCAACCTCTCCATTAGTCTGTTAAGAAAATTTCCTTCCCCTTTGTAATACATCTCTACCTTTTCACTTGTCTCTGCTCTCCTCTACAATTTAGTGTCATGTTTCTATTAACTTCTAAATTCCTGGCCTGAACTGTTTCTTCCTGTTCCACCAAATAACTTTCACTCGTTCCCTTCCATTTTGGATTTTAGTACTTCTATTCATAAACTAATCTTAAGGCCCTAGAAAAGAACTTCTTCATTTGTCCTTTGAAATATTCCTCAAATTTGATTGAAATACAGTCTGTTAAAATTACCATTTTGCTGCTTCCTTCTGGTGAAAGTGTTGGAAGCTCACCAAACTCACTCAGTATTCCCAGCCCAAGTTTGACTGCACTGTGGTTGCAGTCAAGTGCTCTAATATGTACAGCAGATTAAAGTGTTTGATGAATGTCAGTTCTGTATAAAATCAAATTTAATGTCAAAGACACACTTTTTCCCAGTGTCATTATTCTATTACTGGTATTCTGCTCTAGAACCAAAAAAAGACCCAGCACAGGCAGAATCCTATGGTTGAAGTCAAAGTATTTTGAATTAGCAGTTTTCGTTGAACTTTCTTCAGGTTCATTCAGATATTTGTGATATTCATGGACTTCTTGGAACTGATTCCATAGAATAAAACCATTCAAATTCACCCTAAAAATAAGATCTGATGTGGAGCTTGTAGACATCTTGAAAGCAAAATTTTGAATTTTCTGTTTGCTTAGAGTCTCACAATAGATATTTAAACTTTTTTTTTTAAAAAAGTTCTGGGTATCGATAATAAAAAATGTATCTTTTGTAGCTCAAACTAAGTTCAATTTCCACTCCCTCCATTTTGAAATATATTTTTTTTTCGGTTTTGCCAGAAATGTCCGTGGTGTTAGTATCTTTTCTAAGAGCTTTTGTGGTAGGCTTTTGTGATTTGAAACATCTACTCTGAAGCGAAAGAGCATAGAAATACAGTGAGAATACATTGAGACTGCCCAGGAGTTGCTGAAGCAGTCCAGTCAAGTGGATTCCCCATGGTTTCTTTCTGCCTACCCGCTTAGTGTCCGCCGCATGACTTCTCTAAAACCGTGCTTTTCTTCTGCTCTCTCCCATCATCTAGTGGATCTTCCAGGTGGACACAGCATTCTGCCCATGCTCCTCTCAGCTGGAATACCAGCTTTCATCTCTCAGCTGGGTAGCTGCAGCTCACAGCAGCAGTTCAAGTGTATCGGAAAAAAAATCTCCCCTGCAGGTTTCGAACAGTTCAAACTTCAAACTCTGCTTGTGATACGTATTTATTTGCCTGCTTTAAAAAAAAAAAAAAAAAAGAAAAGAAAAAGAGGATGACTTTTTATGAACTGCTTTAATCACTTAAGCATATCCTCCCAAACATTCATGTTCTTCATTGTGGAAATTCTGATGCTATATTAATAATTTAGGGTGACAGATGGATTAACTAGGGGGCAAAACATTTCTAGGGAATTAACTAGAGGGTACAAAATTTCTAAACATTCAGCTGCTTGACTTTGCAGCTTTGACAAAACCATTGCTGAATGTTTGTTTAAGCTGTACATGTGAGTCTGTAAACAATTCTGCATGTTGATTGGGTAACCTGTGTATTAGACTAAGAGCTTCCTATTGCTTGTCTATAAAATATAATCTCCTTAAGGTAACTAATAAATGACTGTAGTTGAATGAGTTGCTAACAACTCCAGTAGTTCATTAGATGGATAGGTAAAAGAGTTACTGGAGCCTGCAGTAATATAAACATGCATCAGCATAAACATTAGAAATCAAAGCATGTTACCCGTGTCTGACAGAAGTGCTGTGTCTGCATTAAACAACTTGATGAATACTTAGGAAATGCTGTAGTGCTGTCTCCAAATCTGCTCCCAACAGCTTCCTTTAAGCAACTTTTTCCTTGCATTGCAGCAGAGACAGAATGTGGGAAGGAATACAGAAAGGTTATTTGATTCTCTTTATTTGTATAAAATATTTTCCATTTTTATGCCTCATTTTACTAGCAGCTATTCCACATTGGCATAAATAGAATAATCTTTTCTACCAATAACCTTACAAATTGCTTTAGAATGCCACACTTCACTGTGTAGTGACACTTGCACTCTGAGCTGCTGCAAAACCTCATTTTGTGAAACAAAACCCATGTCACTTTGCATGGCAAGAGAGTGACTACTACATTCATAGCTCATAAAGAATCTGACAGTTCAAAACTAAAACAAATTATTTGGAAGGTCAACTCTCTTCTTCATTGACCTTGATATTAATAATGTTTGTGCCCTGGAATGTAAATGAAACACATTACCAAGGTCCTTCTCCATCAAAATAAATTAACAGCTTTTTAATTTACCTATCTATGAACTCTGGTTATTTTGAAACATGTAATTTCAATCTACCTAAATCAATTTAACCAGGGACAAGGCTAGGATGTGACTCATTTGCTTCATGCCAGTGGGTAGCATTATGATGCTAAAGGAAGAAATTCTGACAGATTTGCGTGCCTGAGAACCTTCATGTCTATTTCCAGTTAAGAAAATTTCCACAGCAGCTAATGTCCAAGCGTGGGATCCGGTGTGTGAAAAAGATCTCATCTTTCATGCTCAAAGCTATTGGGAAAATTCCTTCCAATAATCCTTCCTTTAACCCTAAGAGATTCATTATTTCTGATGTAGCTGTACTTTGTAACAACAAGAGGAACCCAATTTATGAAATGTAGGTAATTGTAGAAATAAAAGATGGCAATATAAAAAACTGTTCTCAATTGCCAACAGATTAAGAAGCATAATTACATGAAGTCAGTACAGAGTCAAACTATGATATCTGTCCTTACTGCTTCGCTCTACAGAGAGCAAGTTGAAAGGAATTCAGTAATTGTGAGATGGAGGGCAGTCAGCACTTCTTGTGCTGAGCTGTCAGGCTTTCAATTAGGAAAATTATTCATGTCTTTACCTTGTTCTGTCTCTTCTTTCATGGCGGTGTGCTGAAATCCTGGCCTGAAAAAACATTACCATTTCTGTGTTTGGCTTACTTATGTACATTACAGTATATAGGTAACAGAAAAATATTACCTAGGACTGGTGCAATATAAGGTGCAAAAATGCCTAGTAAAAAGTTGCTTTTATTTTTTTGTAATCCAGTGTTGCCAAAATCAGAGGTTATGTATTACAAGCTCTGTATTCTTAACTGTATGCTCAAGTGAAGAGTTTCTTCTTACGTCCACTAGTTTTTCAATAAAATGTGCGTCACTTCTTACAAGTTTGGAAATGGAAGTCAGTACAGTCACATCTGAAAGAATAGGCTAGAATATTAGGAAAAGCTATTTTATTTATGCGTTTTGAATAGATTTTTTTTATTCACATCTTTTTATTAAGCAAATTATTGAAAAAGAATACTGTAAGGCTCCTAGATGGGAAGCAAGAAAAAATATAAATGCAAGTGCTTTTGAAATCAAGCAAAAAAAGATGAGAGATGCTTTGGGATGGCTTGAGACTAATGAATATAAACTTGATTTTAAGACATGTGATATTATAATCCCACTATGGCCCTTAATGAAAGATTGGCTAATGTCCAGCCTGGGTTGAGTTATTCACATTTCATTTTGAAGGTCCAGAAGCAAAAAATAGTTATAGACGTTGATGGGTTTGATTCTGTTCCCTACCACATATTACATGTCACAAAAAAAGAGAAAAATGTTTGTCTTGTCACCGTTAGGGGTCAGTTTAATGTGAACATGACTGTAACTGGAGGAGTATGTTTGCATACTTTAAAATCCTCCTTACTGTTAGTTCTGCCTCCCACATCCTCTTATAATGCACATCTACATCCTGCTGACCTGCTTTCATCACTCATAATTGCAGGTTTGTTATAATCTTTACTTCAAAGATAGGTAATAGTTACATGGAGCTAAAAATATCAGTCTTGAAGTACCATGTCTGCTGAAGGAATTTTGTGCTTTTGGATAGTTGTGCTATCAGGGTGATGAATACTTGTTACCCATACTAAAATCTATTGCTTGATTTTTTAAAAAGATCCATATATTAATATATACCCACTATGATTTTCAAAAGGTCTAGTGGTTCAGGATGATATTCTTTTCTATGTCCAAAAATAAACTAATATTTTTTTCTACTGGGGAAGGATGCTTAATAGTCTGAAGTCAGGCATTTTTAAATAATTTCAGACCAAAGCAAACTGTGAGAAATGCAAAATAATTTTTTATCGTTTGTGGTTACTGTATGGAGAACTGAACCACTTGCAGGGGTAACAGTAAGTAAGAACTACAAACATTTCTGGGTTTGTAGGTTGACGTCACTGACAGAAGTCTCTCAATTATGAACTAGGATGTTGAAGCACTTTTACATTGCAGTAGCTGAGATGTTTTTAGTAGTATAATCACAGGAAAAAAGTACTGGAAGTAGAAGTTGTCTCATTCTTGCTTAGTGTTTGAAAACAATGAGTCAGAAAACCAGAAGAGATAGGGAGGTCAAAGCGCCGGGGGGAGGGGGATAACAGAATAATTAAGCTGAAAGAGGTAATTGCGGGAGGGGTTGGAAACTGGACAGAAGAGTCAAAAAGGACAACTGCATTTTGCAGCATTGTTAGGGGATGAAAACTAGAGACAAAGTGCTATGGAATAGATTAAGGAATAAGAGTTTAAGAAGGATTTGATTTGGGAGCAGGAGGAAGGAAAGCAAATGGAAGAAGAAAAGTGAAGGGAAGACAGGAAGGAGACAGAAAACCCCCAAAGGGAAGGATGACTCCTGTTGAACTGATTGAAGAAGTTGATATATCACATGACAGCAGAAGAGGCGGAGGGGAAGTGAAAACTATATGTAAGTAGAAGGTGTGATTTTCATTAGGCCTGGAAAATAATTGCTTCTTGGCTAGAACAGGAACTGAGCTGAAAGAGGAGAGAACAGATTTGTAGTGAAAGAAATTTATTTGGTCCCAGCTTTTCACCCAAGGACATTCTGACTGAACAGAAATAGGAAATAGAATTTGGGGGTTATAGGTCAGAAGATGAATGGAAGAGGAGGAGGGATTGCAAAATATATGTTCATTGGGCTGAAAATAGCTCTATATTGTTTTAAAAGGAATCTCATGTTTCATGAAATCCATTAGCTTTGTCCTGACCTTGAAACATAAATCTCTTGTAAAATCTGACCTAGCAGAGAACTAACCGGCGATTTACTTTTTGCAGAGTACAAGATGTCCTTTCAGTCCCTGAGCAGTGTTGTCAGTGCTATTAATACATTTATCTAAAAGCATTTATTTTCAACAAAATCAAAATAGAAATCACTTTCCAAACTTCCTTTAAAAAAAAATCAGCCAGATTAGCTTAATAAAAAGAAAACAACCTTTTTTTTTCCTATCACAGTGTATACAAACTTCTGTTTCTTAAGAATCAAGACAATTCATAGTTAAAGAGAGCATAAATCTGTCATTTTTTCTGCCATGAAAATTATATAAGGTACAAGGCTAAGTACTAAAGAAAGTGGAAGATCTTTGGGCAATTGATGGCAATGAGGAGGACCATTATTGTCTCATAGAATGTCTTCCTGCTATGACAATGACTAAGACTCTGCATTACGATCCAGCCTTGTTTGTACAAGGTAAGTACAAACCCAAACGAAAAAAGACAATCCTTACTTCCAACAACTTTGAGGTAATAGGTTAAATGCGAAGCATTCCTCAGGCTTTAAAATTTATGGTACTTCCGACATAGTATGTAGCTAGAGAATGAAAGCATACAAGATTGCCTAAAGTGATGTCTGCTTTCAAATAACAATAAATTTCATAAAACTTTCATTTAAAAAAATGATCATGGAATCAATGTCAGCATTACAAACTTAATCTCATGGTATAGGAAAGAAGAAGCCACTTTATATTAAAGTTTTTTTTCTTAATAAATATTCTGGTTGTCAATGTAGTAATACTTAAATCATTAAAGATTACTTCTTTTCAGTATTAGTTTGCACAGCTCACCAGAAGACCCCTTTGAATATCAAAATCAAATACTTTTCATGTATTTGAATATTTTCAGTTTTCATTACAGAATGCCATTTTTACTTAGAAAGGAATGAGAAATGACCTGATAGCAAACCCAGCCTAACTTTCTTTTTCCCCAAAAATATCTGATATGCCCAATATGATCCTGCTAAGGTTGAAATGAGTTTTAATGAATTTTAATATTCTCATTGGCTTCTCTGGTATAGGGTGAGTTTCTTTCATGTTTGGAATCTCTGCTTCCTTCTTTAATTCTAGAATAAAGGAACCATTTTAACTTCTTTTCAGCTCTTCCCCAAATCATCAAGACAAATGTGAAGCAGTAGCATTTGTAAGATAAAAGGTGTTTACTAGCAATGGAGTTTTATAGGGCTTCTTTAAATTAGTTAGAACTGTAGAGTTAGAGTTCATCTATAGATGAAAGTATTGACAGGTAAGTTTATTTCCTTGAAGATTCAGATTTAATTGTAAGAAGATATAAAATGTATCTTGTATAAAAAGATAGAAGATAGATAAGATGATTCAAATGTAAGTGTATACACCTGTATTATTTATTTTTATTTTATAACTCAAGTACTTTCCCTCCCTATTAATACATCAAATACTTTTCTTTTGCTATTTATAATTTCAATGACAAAGAACTATGGATAGTTCTCAAATAGGGTAATATGTTATTACATAAATAGGTGAATGGAGATAATTCAGAGGTGAAGGACCACACAAAGCAATTGAGGGTATTGGAATCTGCTCTGTAATATTTATTTTTAAAAGTATACCCAAATTTAATTATAATTGGCTTGAGAAAGTGGAAGACAAAGACTTTTCGGCAAAAGCCCAGTTAAGTTTTTTAGTTTTAAAAGACACTATAGGTTCTTTGAAACAGCAAGATTAATTGTTCCAGAACATTTTAAAATTTAACATTTCACAACATGGGAACATTTTTAGTTTCTGAGTTAGATGCCAGTTGAGATATGTGTCTGCTTACAATTTTGACGTTTGGAAGAGAGAGAAAACGAATCTTTAATGTAATCTAAAAGCAGTTCTTTTTATCTACATAATCTTTAGAGACCAATGGCAAGACATTTTGTTCAATCTGAGATATCGAGGAGTGTAGCCAAAAGATAACAATGAAACTATATGGTAAGCCTGAGAGGTACTGACAAGGTGAACAATAGCGTCTTCAGAGTTTCTGCAAGGAAGATCCAGGAGATGGTCTGGCCTCTGTTGCATGCTAGTGTTATGGGAATTTTGTCATTTGTTTGTTTGTCTTTTACTGACATACTGGGAATAAAATTAATTTCAAGTTGAGACAAAAGCATGCAGAAACTAATGTCTTTGTCTCGTGTGAAAACTGTCTGATGGTACAAGGTAATAATACTTGAGATGGATCACCTGTCTCAGGGTATGCTTGGTCCATGTACAGAATTAAATTAGCATGCAGCCATCAAAAATCAAAACTATAAGCATCCCTGAGTAGCACAAGAAAGCATAATTAAAATGCTGTGATTTTTATGGTTGATTTATTGTCAGAAAGCATCTGGGCCTTTTCCACCAAATTTTACCATTATGACTATCTTCTAGCCTGACTGTGAGTCCTGTTCATTGATTCAGTCATACAAACATATGTTTAACGTTAAATACAGAAGTAGTCTCAAAGGTTTTCAGACTACTAAAAGTAGTTGAGTATGTGCTTAAGCATCTTGCTGGATGTCTTTATCTCTCCACAAGCTATAGCTATTGTTTAGGGAATTTGGCATCTCACAGGAAAATGCCTTCTGATCACATTCAAATGACTAAATATAAAGCTGTTTCTTGATCTAGGGGGAAGCATATATGTTTAGAACTGAGCAGTAACTAAATTTAACCTGCCAACAAACCAAACATTTAGTTTACTAACTCCTTAAAAAATAAGGATGACTATTACCTAGGGAAAGGAACAAAGAGAGCCAGTGTGAGGCACAAAGGAAGCTTTGGGATGCAGTGTTATGCCATATGAAAACTGCACAGAGCAGTTTCACTGACCCATGGTAGAATCTGGTGAAGTGACCCAGGACCTCCAATTTCCAATGAGCTGAATAAAAACTCGGAAAAGCTGCATGATCACTGTAGAAGGGCAAAGCTAATACAAACAAAAATGTTTTCACTTCCACCCCACAAATAGTAGAAAAAGACATCATAAAAAGTAAGAAAGTCCAGTTCTGCCATGCTACCCTCTGGGTATTTTCAACTAACAAATTATTTTGTTATTGCAAAACCTTATGACATTTAAGTGTTCTTGAGCTCCCCTACATCCTTCCAGTGGCTTAGATTTTTATGTAGCTTTTGGCTCCTTGCATGAAAAGTGTCAAGTTGTTTTAGGATAGTAAGGGTGCGTTCTGCAACTTCTTGTCTTGGCAATGTGCAGAATATTCAAGGCCATTCTGGCCTAAGGGTTTTCCAGGGTTATCTGTGATTGCAGATGGTGGCACTTGGTAACGAGGGCGATCCCTTCCATGCTCTCCAGCAGTTCATTTCTTTGTTCTGATAAAATTCCACAATAAGTATTGGAAGTCCTGGGACTTCCACATTTTATTCTTTCAAAGCAGTATTGATATCTTAGGGCTGGTTATGTAGGAAAGTATAAAGTTACACAGAATTGTCTGACTTTGCGTTAAAACAAGGTAGGTTGAACTAAGCAGGAAATGAATTCGACTGTCCCAGCCAAAAAATGCCAGATCCTTTACTTTTTGTAGTAATCCTGCTACTTTGATTCTCAGGGAGAAGGTTTTTTCTATGGTCTACCAAGACCAGGTCAGTCTTCAGTACTAAGGACTATCTAAAGTAGTAGTCTGGCCACCTCAGTGCTATCCCTGAAGTCCACAGAGGTTGAAATCCTTCCTGCAGGGTTCTTGACCCAGCTGAATATGACTCCATTTTGTCTTGCCTTTTTAATCTTAAAATGGTACATGCCCTAGGCCACCCTCCTTCAGCAGGAAAGTCCAGCATCGTTGATAGGTTTAGACTGCCATCTCCAGTGTGGTGCTACCTCTTACCTTCAGGCAGAAAGCCATTCTATATGGTACCCAAGTTTGAGTAGATCTGACTCATGTTTCTCTGCACAGTCTTGCCTCATGCATATATTCTTGATGCACAGGCGATAATTAACAGCTAATAATTTAATTTGTTTCTGGCTCCTTCCCTATTTGAAATGAGTTAGCCACTTCATTCTGGGTATTGTAATAGAAAAAAATAAGAAACTATTATTTGTGTTTATTATTTTAAATCAAAAAATTCAGACAAGACGTTTTCTGTTGGTGTTTGGAAGACTAGTGTAAGTAAAGCGCTATTTTTAATAAACAGGCTTGTGGTACAGAATAGTCCAAATCAATATACTTAGCAGACTTTTGAAAGAGATGTTCCTGTACTCCTGCAGCACAGCCTTTTGCCTCCTGCCAAGGTAATTATCACTATCAATGACAATATCTTTCAATCTCTATTTTAGTTACATTGTTTAAAACTTCAGAAGGCATCCACACAGAATAAAGTCCTAGAGCCCTCTTAAAGAGTGTCTCTCACTAGGTCTCTGAGTGCCATATGCAGGCTGGAGCATACCATCTTCCTTGTTATTCTTCTGCCATGAATTATATAGTGTTTGTTACAGTTGTTATTTCAGAAAGGTAGACTGACCTAACTGAAGGTTTTCACACAGACTGGGCATCAAAGGCCTCACTGGTTCTGCACAGAGTGATATAAATCTCTAACTGCTATCATGGAGGCATCTGAATTGGCATCATCTCCCTTCTTCCCTTGTGTAATTCAAGACTCCCAGTATTTTAGATATGGATGATCCTTGGACAGTATATATTTTGTGATATAATGTCACAAGACATTGTATTCTGAAGACTATACCTTTCTATATATTCAGAAATGACAATTATTTTAATGTGTTGTTTATTCACAGATTAAGTTTTATGCTCAAACTGGTGCGACTCCATTGTGTTATCCAAAGTAAATATTTCTGCCTCAATCTTTTAATCATATAAAGAACGTAATTTATGTCTATCATAAGCATATGTATGGACTTTATCCAATGCTTGTTTGGTGCACTCTAGTTTGTAACCAGAAATCCCCAAATAAATCCAAAACAGCTATATGCAACAGGGTTGGAGCTTGGTTTTCTGGGGGCACCGGGTAAGGAAAGAGGAGATGTATGTGTGAGTGGATACAGCTTTGCAAAGGCATATGCACCTGCAAATACAGATATGTACCTATACATAAGGCAGTGTGAATTCGTTTAGGGCTCTTGAACATAGACATTACTTATCATAGTATTTTAATTACGTAACACAATAATTGCAACTAGCAAAAAAAATCCAGAAAAAACCCCAAATTCTTTATGAGAGTGAAAAATGGAACAGTAAACAATTTAGAATTGTTAATGAATTCACTTTATTATGTTTAAGCAATCCAGCAAATACTGTCAACTGACAGAAAATACTGTTAAAAGTCTTGCAGTCCTTTGTCCCTGTACTGCTACTTCTTCTTTGTTTAAACTGCTCCATATAAGAGTACCTTTACTTTTTGTTCGAATAATTCCTATGCTGGTGAAGAGATACTACTTTGGGAGTTAGTAGGATAAATGTAGTATTAATAGTAGTCGCAGGTGAACCACGTTAAATATATTACCAAACGTGCTGTTTCTTTGTAATAGTGCCTTGCCCAAAGAGTCAAATGTGATGAGCCCTCTACAGATGAATAATGAGAGGCTCTTGTATCTTCGAAGAATTTTGTAAAACAAGATGGTGAAAAAAATGAAAAGAGGGATAAAAATTTTCCTGTTTATAATATCTTATAAAAGCAATCTTAAGGCGTGAAAGCCAAAGGAGAACTTGGATTGTCCTATAATTTAATTCTGGAAATCAAACAAAGTCCAGAGGCACAAACAACCATGGCAAATACATTAGTAATGCAAAGGTGAAATATTTAAGAACACTTAGGGTTGCCTTGATTCTCTCCTATTGAAGTCAACATTTTAACAGACATAAACTAAGGCCCACTCCTATAGCCTGATCCTTTTAAGTACTGCAGGAAACTGAAAAGTGGCAGCGTTTATTCAAAATACTACAGATTTTAATCCTTCAAGCTCCTTCATGAGTTGGATGTTATTGTCTCTGCATTGTTAGTACGGAAACTGAACAGTGACATAAAGATAGTATAGAACAAGTCAGAGACCAATCCAGGATTCCAGCTCTAGAGTTCTTGACTTCCAACCCTGTATTAGCTCTGGTAATTCCCCTCGCCTCCACAATAATAGCTTGGTATTCACTGAGGGGAAAGGTGGAAACAATACAATAAATATTTAGTTCAACTAGTCCACAGTTCAACTAATGTAAGATGATTCCAACTTATCATGCTTTTCCTAGTCCAGCTTTAGATTTTATGCATAGCTGAACTTTACTATTTCCCTTAAAATATTTTAGAGCAAATGAAGGTTTTTTGGTATCCAGCCAGTGCTTTCTTTCCCTGTTCTATGCTGTTATGCTTGCTTACAGTGCTGGTCATGGGCCAAATACTGTCCAAACTTCAGGCTTTCAGACATTTCCTACTCTGTCTTCAGCCTTTTTTTTTTTTTTAACAGTGCTCGTCTGCCTGCCTCATTTCGTCAAAATCTACTTCTTTGCTTTTCTTAACATTTTCAGTGATCTGTTCAAATGGTTTACTATTCATATTTGCAAATCAAAAAGTGAAAGCAAATGTATTTTTTCAACAGGACAAGATAAGGGTATTACCTGTGATATGCATGGAAAATAGCAGTTGAAAGACCAAAAAATTACATTGATCTGTTTTGTTGTTATATTTCATTGCAAACTCATATTTAGGAGAGAGCACTGGCTAAATTACAAGACAGTAGATCTGGATTTCGTGTCAAGCAAGAATTGCTTTGCAGTTATGGTAACTTAACCTCTCAGCTTCTTTTTTAACCTGTTCTTAGGGGTGTTGCAAGGTTCAATATAAAAGTACTTTAAAGAATATTCTTACCATATGCTCCAAGAAACTGTTTAGGTGCAAAGAAAGGCAAGTATCAATGCTGATATCCATTTTAATTTAAGAAGGTGGAGAAGGAGAGAAAGCGCATCAGGAAGGAGCAAATGAAACCAGTGCTAGAGGAAGAGGCATTTGCTTTCTTTGGTATTTTATCTTCTGACTCTTACTGGTTTCTAATCTTAGATAGACTTATTGTCTTGAATTTTCTGATATATGGACTGAGCTTTAAGAAAATAGTTAACAGAGGAATTTGATTTATTGATGTATATCCATGTACCTGAATGCACAGCTAAGGTTCCTGGTTTTAAGTAGGTTTTTCTGTTCATAAAGCCATATTTCACATTGCATCATAAAATCTCCATGTGTCATAGAGCTTTGCTGAAGACTGACACTGATGCGGATTGTGTTATTGTATTCTAGAGGAATTAATTTTGCCAAAGAGCCCGCACTTCAGTTTTTGTGAGACAGGACTATAACCTTATAGGAAAAATGCTGATTTTTGTCAAAAGGAAAAGAAACTGACAGTCAGCGTTGCCAGAGTATGTTGAACATGCATATTTAATGTCACTGCAAAGCATAGATTAGAAAATTGTCTGCATACTTCATAAGTGATAGTAGAAATTGATTAAAGCAATTGATTGTACCCTGTGCAAGGAAGTATTTATGGTCATTACATTAATGCTAAAAAGCACCTGTCAGCTTCAGAAAGGGCATCGGCTGATTTGTTGACAGGCAATTTCAAGTTCTCTTTTTACAGAAACTCATATTAAGGGCTTCCTTGAACTAGATAATCTTTAGCAGATATTTCCTTTTTGCCAGATGCTGAAATGCAATTTTAGACACATCGTGTGGTGTTTTCTTGATTTGTTTAAAATCCATGCTGAGAGATGCTGAAACAATCATTCTGCGTAGCTATGTCAGTTATGCTGTCCCTTCCTATCCATTAATGCAGTCATGCTCTCATCTGAGTGTTTACCAAACCTACATTTTTATGCACCTTCCTAGTCACAAAGTATTACCTTACATCTCATTTTTAAAAAAGGAAATACTCCTAAAAGGTGTTTAGTGGGACCTGGTAAATTCTACATTGGATCATTCAGCAGAGGACTTCAGCATTTCAGTGTTAAGCAGCTTTCCTCTTTTGGGATTGCTATGGGACTTGTGGTGTTATAGCAGTTTGATATAGAAAGAAGAAAGGGAAATAAATCCACCTCCAGAGCTAGACTGACTACCGAATTGAGGATGGAACTGAGGGAACTGGACAAAGGGACTAGAAGTCATAACGTAACTGCAGTGTCGCTCCCCTGAATTAGTCTAGTGTAAGTTTGCCTTCTCTGGGCCCCTCCTTAAATGTCTAATACAGCCTATTTTAAGAATATATTGCAGTATTAGGTGTTCAGTGGCAAGGCTTGCGTTGTCAGTTAGAAAAATAGATGAGGCACATTTTTGGATAATGATGTTCTGTGTTGAGGTAGAGAGTGTCCCTGCCTCAAGATGATTCAGACATTTGTTATGTTTTCTAACTTTCTGCTTCTGCCTCTTCTGGGCCATGGGTAGTACAGATTGCTTTTGTTTTATAGTCTTAGCTAATGTGTTTGCAAATTGCAATGAAAGAATCTCAGAAAATTATGCTATACATCAGCTGAGACAGAATAAATGTTTTTTCCCTTCAAACTGCTCCAGTGTGCTATTTGAGTACAAATCAGTAGTTTTTATGAAGTGGCTAAAGTTTGGTCTGAATAAGCTGTATTTCAGAGAATCTAATAATCAAAAATTAAACAGGTTTCCTTAAGAAGGATGGAAAGATTAAATTAAAGGGTGGTTTACATTAACATTTGGCTCTACAAAGAGGCAGAAATACTGCGACGTGCAATCCTTAGCTTCATTAGCAAAAGTAGCCCAATTAAAATATTTGCCATATGGGTTTTTTAGGGATTTCAAATAGACTTTTCTTGAATTTTCCTTGATTCAGAGATGCTAACATTAAATGTGACACATAATATGGTAATTACAAGGTAATTATTTTATTTTCACTAAATAGACATTTCCTTTAGATTCCTTCTGGCAATATCTTGCTGAGGAAGTTGATTTTATAGCCAAATACAATATCAAGATGTCTTTTCTTTACTCAACAATGTAAGGAACAATAACGATAACTACCTCTTTTAATGTTCCTAGCCATCTGTACCTCGACACTGCAATGTCGATGCGTTACTTTTTGATTAGGCTATCAGATTTGCTGAATGTGGACTTTCCTTTTTTCCTTTCATGTAGACTTGCAAAACCACCACTTGTCTTTTATCCTGCTTTTTGTAGTAATATCTTTGCAAGTAATCTGCAAGGATTGGCTGTTAAGCTCTTCTGTCACAGCCCAGGGTGACATCTGTGATTAAAAGGTCTGCCTGAATTCCCCGGTCTGTAGGTTTTTGCTTGTAGTTTCAAGATGAAAAAAGTCATGATGCTTCAAAGTTTCATCTCTAGGATTGCAAAATCAGACACATTTGTCAGACGTGCACATACTGTGTAAAGAAATGTTTTAAGATACTGAAATGATATCTCTAGGTGATGTTATACAATTATGAATTTAGACATAAATCCCAGCAGCAATAGGCCAGTTAAAACTTTTACTGTGCTTCCATAAGTGTAGAGATGAAATTTACTTTAGAAGCCAGCCCTACCCAGTTTGTTGACCAGGGAAGGAAGCCAAGGTGGCCAGGTAGCGTGTTGTTATGTGCACATAATAACTATGGAAGGTAGCATGACTTGGCTGCACTGCACTGAGACATCACCTGCACTTAGTTAAGAGCTCTGATGACTAAATTCTCTCCCTTGCACAGCCAGCCAGGCTGACGACCATTTATCTCATGTGTATGAAGCATTTCTACTGAACTGTGCAGCTGCTGCTGCTGAGTTGGCTTTGCTTCTGAGACTCAAGGTAGCATTTGTAACCGTGGCCACTTACATACCCACCCATTCTATCTCACAAGTTGTTGTCATTTGTCACACAGGGTTCACTCTTGTCACTTAGGTTATATGTTTCTTCAGCAAGTTGTAGCCTGACTGTAAACTCCAGTTTGGATTGTTCTTGGCATTCACTTATTTTATACATGAGCAATGCTTCTGTCTACTGTTTTTTTGTTTAGCTTGGTTTAGTTTTGGGGGTGTGTGTGATTGCTCCTCTGTGTCTAGGCAAAAGGGAAAACACTGAAGAAACAGAAAGATCTACTGGCTGGTCATCTCATTACTTGTGCTTGAGGATGAGCAATACTGATCAGTGCATCATGTTTTTAGATCTTTAATGGCACTATATACTACCCCTTCCAGGAGACACAGCTGACTGCTACAATGACAGTCACTGAAAAAACAAATGTTCTGGACAGTATTAAATAAGAAAGACATTTGACAGTGTCAGAAGTAGGCTGTGACAAATGTGACAAATTTAAATATAACAGATTTACAAAAGATGGTCTGTTCAGTTCTCTAAATTTCAGGACATCTCCACAAATCCTGTTATTTTCATGCTAATCCGTTTTATTTTTTGTTTCTTTAGATCTTTGTACTGTAGAACCATAACTTATCAAAATGCAATGTTTAAGAATTACTCAAGTTTTTTGGTTTTTTTTTTGACTACCCATAAGAAGGACTGGGGAAGAGAAAGAACACGGTATGAGATGAATTCATATTTTCCAACAGACTTTGTGAGGTTTATACAACAGACTTGTAGTAGTAATCCATTCTTGTGACAAATGGATCAAAGACAGAAATAGCAGTTAATTTTTTAACATAAATAATTAGAAGGCTGCAAACATTTTTTGATTTTTAACTAATTGTTTATGATTTTGTCATCCTAATTGTCTAGCCATAAGGTTATAAAGTATTTTCACTAATGATGGTATAACTGCTTGCTGTTTTCTTACAATAAAATTAATGAAATGATAAACCATAGCAGAGTGATTAGAAACACTTTTTTGGTAAATTAATCAATAAATTATTGATACTAATATATTATATGTATACAACAAATTCTATGTTGTAACTGGAAAGAAATCTATAAAATCTTCAAATATGCTTACTTTATTTAGTGATCCTATTATTAATACACTCTAGTATCAATAAAAAAGATCAATGCTTTCCAGTTTGGTTTTTAATTTTTAGTTTTTCATTCTTTGCTGCTGCTGACCACAGAAAGGTACAATGTATCTTCTATTCTTGTAAAGAAAAATCTTCATTTAAGTTGATGACGTTTCATTCTCTTATTAATTTAAAATGTGGTTCAACAAAAAGGCAAAGCCAGCTGTGACCATGAAAGCAGTGAAATTTCAAGGTTAAAAACAGTAGTCTTGGGATATGAAGCCCCCAGTAGTTACAGAAAGGTGAAAGGGAGCAGAGAACAGTTGGTGTAGAACAAAGGATGTTGTATGGTGGGTGCAGAGCAAGCAGTGTTAAAATGAATGTGAGAGAGCATGGACAGCAGCTTTGGAAATTGATGTGCTTGTTTTTATAGTTTTTTGCTGCTTACTAGAAATCTGAGCAGTGCGTGTGCCCTTACTTCTTGGATTAGTAAAGGAAGGAGTAACTGTTTTGTCTGTATTTAGTCTTGGTAGACTTTTGTATTTCTTTCAACTAATTTTCCTTAGGAGTATTAAAACACAAATAAACAGTTTGTGAGAGAAAGTGTGGGGTAACATTATATTAATGGTGAATTATCATACTTTACTGTACATATCCAGGTGAACCTCAGAATAAGTATGTTTAATGTTTTCTCTTACTCTAAAAAGTTATCTTTGAAGGGATGCATTTAAATGGCTAGCAAATATTGGAGTTGTTGCCACTCTAAGTCTCTTTAGGGGAATACAGAAAGGTTATTAGAACAACTGATCCACAGTTAACATTGCTTAATCTGCTGTACTGCTGATACTCAGTATCAGGTTTTATGGGTGAATTGCTTGCCCACATTAGTGCATTTTTGTAAAGCAGAATTGAGAAATTAAAAAAAAAAACCTCACACCAAACTTCTAGAACAAAAAGATCAGCAGCGTTATGTAACGTGTAATCACTTCCTGCAGTGGATGTTGCAGCAGGTTCTTTCATCCTGTGATAAAAAGAAGTAGATTTTGAATCTCCAAACAGTGGAATGCAAACAAGTGTGTATCGAAGGTACTGAAGTTCTTCAAAGTGTTTGCAGTTAGATGGCTTGTGTTAGTTCCATAAAATACACCAGCTAGTAATGTAAAAATCTATGTTATCTTTCTAGGAAGGATTTGGGAGACTCATTAAAAGCTTTCATTGTGCTCCTAAATAAATGTGTAGCTGTAACAAACAACCTAAATATGACTTCTGAAACCAATTTTGCTAGGAACTATTTTCTTATCATTTCGGATAATCAAATATAAACAGTGTTATGAAGCAACTCAGAGAGAGCTGCTTGGAGAGCTGTGTGGTGCGGTTGATGCTTTGAAGGGAAGGGATGGGAAGCGTGGTCAGCAGGGTGGGGGAGGTGATTCTTCCCCTCTACTCTACTCTCATGAGACCCCACCTGGAGTACTGCATTCAGCTCTGGGGCCTCCAACATAAGGACATGGACCTGTTGGAGCAAGTCCAGATGAGGGTCATGAAGATGTTCGGAGGGCTGGAGCACCTCTGCTATGAGTACAGGCTGAGAGAGTTGGGTTTGTTCAGCCTGGAGAAGAGAAGGCTCCAGGGAGACCTTATAGCAGCCTTCCAGTACCTAAAGGGGGCCTACAAGGAGAGATGGGGAGGGACTCTTTATCAGGGAATGTAGCGATAAGATGAGGAGTTACAGTTTTAAGCTGAAAGAGGGGAGATTTAGATTAGATATTAGGAAGGTATTCTTTACTCTGAGGGCAGTGAAATACTGGATTGCAACAGCAGGTTGCCCAGGGAACTTGTGGATGCCCCATCCCTGGAAGTGTTCAGGCTTTGAGCAACCTGGTCTAGTGGGAGGTGTCCCTGCCCATGGCAGGGGGGATGGAACTAGATGATCTTTAAAGTCCTTTCCAACTGTAACCATTTTATGATTCTGTGATTCTATTAAGAGTTCTTCCCAGAGCAGGTCCACAGTTGCTCCATGGCGGATGCAGCAAAGTAGTTGAAGCGTCCCTATATAGTGTGAACACATCTGACTTCTCTACTTTAACAGTAGACATATGCAAATCCTATGCAAAGATTTCCTGGGAGTCTGTGCCACATTTGATGTACATCCACATCTCTGGCACATCTGGCATCCCATTTGTACAGCAGGACTACAGTAATTTCACTGCGTAATGTACATCAGTAGAGGAAGAGCCATATATTGTCCTGGATAGATACTGGGGAACATACTAGTGGTGTCCAAAATTCTGATAATCCTTTGGCATTCTTGTGTATGGCCAAGAGTTCTTATAAGAATATAAGCTTAACTTGATTCAGATACCAATTTGTGACTGTGTTGTCCTGGCTGTATTATCACTGTTAATAGGTTTTCTTTCATGAAGAGAGACTCTTTTAGTGCCCACTGATTCATATGATTGTTTATTGATCATGAAGTTATGATGCTGACCTAAGTGTGGTTGATTGAAATATCAGAGTGGATGGCTCTTTTAACATCAAGCCAAGCGTAAGGATGAAGCAGAAGCTGAAAAAGGCTGTTAATGAGCCACAGGACATCTGAATCCAACAGGACTGAGAACCAAGAAGGGCAGCAAGGCACGTTCTGAGCAGTGCTAGTAGGAGAAACAGAAGCTGAGAATCTGAGAAGCGTCACACAGCTGGGAGAGAGATGAGGAGCAGCTAGCACTTACTGAGGATTAGTAGCTACTCTAGTCTGTGAGTTGTGCGTAGCAAAACCACAGTATGTCAGATGGAGGTGTGGATTATAAGCAAGAAAAGACGAGCTATTTTCCTATGGAAAAAGGACCACAGAGTCTCCATGGACTTTTGAAACCTTTGGATCTTTAATCTGCTAAGAGCTGAAATCTTGAGGAAGCCAGGGGTGAACAGCATCTTTGAACATTAGGCAGCAGGTAACTAAATGCAAGTGAACAGACACCAAAACAGCTTTATTGCTAGTACTGCAAAAAGTACTCCCAGAGACAAATTCTGCAATAAGCAGAGTCCTTCGCTAAGTAGAGAAATGCCCAGAGCTGAAAACTGTGTTTGACTTTAACCACGTGACTCACAGGGTGGGGATGGCCGAGCCACAGAACAGGCAGGGGAAGCAGGATCTGAATACTGTTTTTACCACTAGTGGCCACAGTGACACTACGTATGTATTCTGCTAAATTGTAGGCTGAAATATTTAAATACTGTATCTCAAGACCTAAGAAAAGCTTGCAATCTAGTTAATATCTGTAAAAGTAAATGGCTGTCCAAATGGCAGCTCCCCTACATAGATACTCTGTCTTTACATACAGTACTGAATAAATGATCATGTGTATGAATGAGGATGGGAGAATTTCTCCTGCTCCACCATGAAGCGTGTGATACAACCAGTATCTTCTCTTTTTTCATTCTGTTGCTCTAATTTTCACCCTTGTCTTAAAAAAATGGCTCCTTGTCTTTGTTTATCTTTTCTCTTTCATTTCCTTTCCCTTAGGAAAACCAGCAGCATGCATTCATATTTATCCATTTCCACAAACTTACTCCCTGTCCTGTTTTTTCCTCCTAGCTTTGAGAGGACAGAGGATCTGGTAGCAAGTTCTTACAGGCAGAAGTTTGTGGTCTCTCTTCTCTGTATGCTGACACCTAATGGCAGGCATGCATCTGAGAATTATGGGGTTTTTTTTAAAGCCTTAGGTTGTTTTAAAAGCCTCTGGACTGTTGCAGTTCCAAATGTGAGAGCTGGTTAGTATATTTTTATGTGCCACTCACTGCATTAATCCCGTTCAGTACACGGTCTGAGAGGCTTTCCAGAAAAGGGGGTCCATAGAAGTGTTTAGCTTTCCTAACACTATTTATCCCCTTATCAGACTTTTAATGAAATTTGTAATAAAGATGGCAGTAAGTACTTTTTTTTTCTTTTTTTCTGGTTTGCTTATTTGCTAGAGAACTTTTCATTCTGGATTTCAATAGAGTATCGAAGACTACTGAGCCTCCTTTCATTCATTATTCTGCAACTCATTTATTTGTGCACAATCACCTCTACCATGATATGTATATCTTTTTATCAAATAACATATTGTTTTCTACTCTTCTGTACTGTTCTCCATCATTTCTTCCTAGTAAGGAGTCAGGGTGATAGGTGTGAGGGGGAGAATGCTGTCTTCTAATATACAGTAACTTAGAGGAGTGATATTTAAAGGGGGGGTTTGTGGAGGTGTATTTAAAATTGGTTTCTGTTTTGTTATATTACAGGCCTGAATTCAGTCAGTAATGACCTCAATAGTGCCTGTTTTAATGTAATCCCTGCTTGCTGACTGCTGTTCCAAGAATAAAAATTTAAGCCAAAAGATTTAATGAAATCCTTTGGGATTAGTGCTCACTGGGCTGGGGAAATTGCATATCAGCCTTTTCTCTGTACTCTAACCATACGGTTTGGTATTTGAATAGGAGGGTGTCCAAGAGAGACAACTCTGAGTTCATCAATAATTTACATTTTTGTTAGTTACAAACCTGGTATTTGGGATTCTGTTGCCATGGCAATCCATCTGGGTCTGAGCGGATAGTGTTTTAAGTGGTGGTTGTATAGGGATTCACAGTGTGTGCTTTAAATCCCTTCTAAACTAATCCTCAGATCTGTTCTGTGACTTATTTGAGGCTTCAACAAAATCAATGTTACTCACAGCAAAAAGTTTATGCTGAGCAAATTAAGCCCGTAAAATATTAGAATATACATATGATTAAGGACTGTAAGGTTCATAATGCATGACAATTTCTGTTTCAATATGTGAAGCAATTAATAAATGCCCACAACTCCATTTTTTTCAAAATACATTTAATTTGTTGCACATTATGCAACCAGAAATTATCCAGACTCTGTACTGGTTATTAGCTAATTTAAACTTCATAATCGAATGCTAGCCTCATTTTCCCAGATGTCAGTTCTATGTTTTACAGAATGTCAGTCTATTCATGATACTGTATAACTTCCACTTTCAATTAATATGATTTTCTCTCATAAATAATTCTAAAGCAGAGAATAAAATTTGAAATTCTCATTTTGGCTTCTAACACTGCAAGAGTTGGGTTTTGAGGCTGTGCTGCTAAATTCAGTAGGCTAAGCACAAGCAGCTTTTTGTTTGAAGTTTATATTGTCTCGTTTTGCCACACAAAATTTCAAAATGGTTCATTCGAAACTTCCCAGATATATGCCACATAGAGGCATGTCCTCAAGTTTGAAAGAGCATCAATAAACTTCTGAGCAAACCTGGGCTCTGTCAAAACAAAAACCTTCCTGAAACTGATTTCCAGAGCTTGTAGTTCTTCATAAGAAAAACGTTGTCCAGTTGTGCTATCAAACTGTCACTAAACTGTAATGATGATGTATTAGCAGCTCTTCATTACTCCAGAGTATAGGGAATCAGTTTGCAAAATTATTCTGCAACATTTGAAAGAAGAGAGAAAAATATTCAAATAACAGCCATATGCTCTACTAATGAGTGTTTAGCCTATAATCCTAAACAGACAAAAATTGTTTCTTCATGAAGTTTGTAAAAGATCAGACGGTTCTTCCTGGCTGTAAAAATAGTAATAGAATAAAGAAACTACAGATGGCCTAAGAGATCTTCAGAAATCTTTAATTACCATACAACATCCCTTCCGTCTTTTATATTACAGTTCACAATGAATAGTGAAATGTAATAGAAGGGGCATATTTTTGCCATGATTCTGTGATGCTATAAACATTCTTTGTCACCTGTAATAAGTGCAAATCTACTCTCTTTCTGCATCAGTTAAACAAGAATTTCCTGAGAAAAACTGCAGAGAATCCCTTCCTGGCAGTGGAGTAGGGTTCCATTTAATCAGCAAAGAGATGCATGCGTATTCTTTGATTCAGTGTGGCTGCCTGAACTTTGTTTATTTTAGAGGTCCAGTTCTTCTACTCCTGCTTAATGGGACTATTTCTGTAATTGGTTACCACAAAAGGTGACTGGGAACAGAGAGTTTAGAATTAACTAAAAAAGGCTTTGTTTCGATTGTTTTTGCATGTCCTTATGACTAACTAAAGTAAAAGTTGCAGATCATTTACATGATTGCTTATCCTAAAATTACATTCCCTAAAGGATCTTCTGTAGATACCATTTGTAAAATATAGATTACAATTCAAAGGGATATTACAAGATGTATTCAGGCATATCAAAATGTGTTTCTGTTGATATTTCCAATGGTTTCATTAGGAAAAGTCTTCCCTTGCAAATATTATTGAAATGGAAAGGGAGCCTTGGAAGATACTAGCAGTATGACAGATGCTATTTGTAGCTCTGGAAATATAGTTGTCACTGCAGGGGATCTCCTGCACTGAAGACCCACAGGAGTCCATAACCAAGGGTGAATGAATTAATCTTCCAACACAACTCATAAAAAAGAGCCTGTGATTAATAGTAAGTGATAGAAACACAGTTGAATTTCTTTGGTGTTTCTTTTTTGTATCTTTCCCTAGAAATGGGAATCTTTCCTGTTTATTTCTCTCAAAATATTTTAGCTCTGCAAACGCTTGCAAAGAGTGCTGGTATTTAGTCTCCTTGATTACTGTTGATTTTTATTGATTGGTTTTTACTTAGTTATTCCAGATCTGCATTGTGTTTTTTGTATGTTTCGGAAACTCCTGTCTGTCAGCTTCAGGGGTGCAGGCGGGCTGTCTCTGTACTTAATGAAGCACCACACTTACTCATGGTTTCGCTTAAATTTGCCCCTCCAGTCTAGCAAGTAACCTGTATTTTTGTCCACTCATTTCCAATTAATACTCAAGTAAACATCTGTCTTTCCATTTTCTGGTCTTTGCGGCAGAAGGAAACAGTTAATCTTCTGAAAGACTCGGTAATAATATGACACAGCTTGACACAGACAGCTTAGAGAAACAGGGGAAGATTGAGACAGTGAACCGCAGAGCAGGTGTGACTCTGCGTGTTAATTTCTCTAAGGCGCTTGCAGCTACCTCTATTCAAATGCAAGATGTACACAGAGACCTGAACCAAAACCCTGGCTCTGAACCCTGGAAGAAGGTTGAGATTAGAGCTTTTAATTGAAAGCTGTCTCTGAGTGTTTCTGAATTTCAAATCCCTTGGTTTGGGAGGGCTTGAATGGCAGGGAGAGGCAAAGTTTGGGTTGAACCCGTTCAAGAGGTATTTAAGTACAGCAGTTCAGATTAGGCCTGTCATGGCCTCTACCAGGACATTTTATACAGCTAATAAGGAGAACCAAGCTACATAAGGCCTGCTAAAACTATTGTCAGATGTATTACTAACCCTGGGAAAGAAGTGAGTTGATTCCACAGCTGTGTTGCATGCCAGCATCTGAATCATTCTGAACCCTTTCAAAAACAGGGTTTCATGTTATTGTCCAGCTAACTTTGCATTGTTCGAGTGCTCCACAACACCTGACGTGACAAAATAGGGTGGTAGGTAGAAGAGCTAATCTCTACAGTTCAGAAAAGTTTAAAAGTTAGTAATAACATAATATTGTATACTTCAGACTCACAGACTATAGAGCCCTCAGCTCCAAAGAGCTGTTACTTGTTGCTAACAGGTTTCTTCAGTAGACTGACATGCGAGTGATTTCTGGGATATCATAGATATTGACAGAACTATACAGAATGCAATATTAATTTCTTACTAAAAAAGAATCATAGAATCATAGAATCATCTGGGCTGGAAGGGACCTTCAAAGGTCATCTAGTCCGACCCCCTCGCAGTCAGCAGGAAAAAAAAGGAAAAAGGAAGGAAAAGAAGGAAAAATTAGATTTTTTAATCAATTATGTTCTGAATCCTTTATTATTTGAGTCATGAAAGATGGTAACCTGGTTAATTTAGAGTGAGATGCTGGATGGAATCATGATTTGCCTTTTTTAAAGGCCAGAGTAAGGGTTGATGTGATATTGTTTGACAATTTTATATAAGAGCAGTTTCATTTTCCTCTGACAGAGTTGATGTAAGATTAAAAATACATTTGCCTATCTTGGTAAGTGTGCATTTGGCTCCCTTTTTCAACTGCATCAAAATTGGTCACCTTCACATTTAAGTGCCTTCACAGCTTGATCCTGCCTGCTCTTTCACATCAATGTTGCCCTTATTGCGACCCTTATTTCCCGTCAGTCCCAATTTTCTCCTTCTCTCATGCAACCTTTATTCATGACAATTGTTAATAGTAAAAATCTGCAAAGCCAGTGTGCTGTGTTCCTTCAAATCCTGCCTTAAAACTCACCTCTGTTGGGGTGCCTGTAAACTGCCCAAGAAAGGCTAAGCAGCTGGTGTGCTGTGATCAGTGCTTATTATGCCAATTGTCTCCATGAAACAGTGGGAGTGAGGCATCAGACACCCCTCTGCATCATGTCCCACTCTCCTCCAGATGCAGTGGGGGAGGCTGTGGCTGTCACTGAAGGTACACATTGTTTCTTCCTTAACTCCTCAGTCTAATGGGATGATCCAGCCAAGGTCTAATAACAGCATGAGAATTTATTTTTGACCAGAGGATTGCCAGCCTAACAAGTGTGAAGGCCTGTCACCTTCCCTGCACTGGGGAGAGCTGCAGGTGCCCAGATGCAATTCAGATGCCCAGAATCTGGTATGAAATTTCAAAAGAGATTTGGCTCCTGAACCTGTGGATTTCCCGTCTCTGCTACCTAAGACTGGAAACTTTGCCTTTTAAGGAAAAGGAGTGATGTGGATTTTCTCTTCTGGATGCTTTCACAAAACCCAAGGCTTTAAATCTTGGAGTAAACCAAAACTAAATATGAAAATCGCAAACTTCTATAGTGCAAATGAAACTAGGTAGTTTATTTTATGTAGTGATAAATGCATGTATTTGTTTTTTCTTACAGAAACGTGGAGTCCTGAATAAACAGAGAAGAGAGCTAAGCACACAGTCTCTATTGTGAACAGTAAGTGACCAGATTACGTACTCTGAAGCTAAACACTGTTCTTCCTTTTTTTTTCTTACTCACAGTTCTTTTTGCAAGTGTAAGAAATTAATGCAGTGAGTATTTCTGCCTTTTATCCAACTCAGTTTCATTTCACAGGGGTAGACTTTTATTAATCCTATCATCATCTTAAGTAAGAGCTCCAGGTAATCCACACAATGTGTCTTCATCGCTGCCCATACTGAAAATATTGCCTTTTTCTTCTCAGTAAAAGTGAGTTGTAATACTAGAAGGTACCAAGCTAAAAATAGTATTATACTAACACCACACACTCACACCTGAAATTTTACAGAAAAACACTTAGGTTTATTAGTGTAGTCAGATCCTGTTAGGTCAGGACATGAGTAAGAGACTTTATAGGTTTGTGTTAACCACTTAATCACTGACTAATTGTTCTGAACTGCCCTGGTCAGAGCTGTGCTCTTCACCGCACAGTATGACCAATCACAATGCATGGCTGCACTGGCCTTTGATAACTACAGCTTTACAAATCATCAAGAAATTATGACTACTCACTGAGAGAAGAAAATGAGCCATGGTTGTGTTGTGGATGATATTATTGGTTTTGTCCTTTGAAAAAAAATCTCAGGCTGCTGGTGAAGTACCAGTCATGATACAGTGAAGAACAAACACTGGTTTTACTGCCAATGCTAAGTAATATGCCCTGGGAAACGTAGGAGGTTATATGGGTGTACTGCATTACTGGTATTAAAAGATGGCAATATCCTTTGAGAACCAAAGCAGGTGAATGTGTGTTAAGCCATGTCTATTCACAGTCCCAACAAAACCAGTTCCTCTATGCTAGCTGCTAATAGAGCCTGCCTTTTTGTGTTAGAAGATTGTGGACAGTAAGTAACATACAGAGAATATATGCTCTTTAACACCATTCTGCTTATAGAATATACACTTGACAGTATATTGTGCAGCAGAATTGAAGGAATTTTATTGTCATATACAAAACCTTTTATTAATTTCAGCCAAACTGGCCTATGGAACAAACGAGTTTTGGATAGAAATAAATCTTGAATATTTTTTGGCAAGCAGTGAAAAAAAACCTCTTTGCTGGAAAAGAATATGTATAAACCTCAGTAGCCAAAACATGCCCAGTATCTCTCTGGGCAACCAAGTTCAATGATGGGTTTTAATATTATGTTTAATCAGGCAACATGAAAGGAAATGTGTGACATTTCACTGAAGCTGAGGGCAACATCTTCTTTTTTGAAAATCTGTATGGTAATTTATACAATGTACTCAACTGTGCTACCAGTAGCCATTTCTTAGAGATATAAAAATCCTACATATGCTCCAGAAGATCATTAGAGAAAAAAAAAACAGTTTTAAGAGAACTTCTCAAAGCTCCTATGTTATTTATCTACTTCTCTTAACTTTGCCTTGCATCTTCTGTCAATCATACTTTCTTTCCATTTTCTCTTCTTTCTCCTGTGAGTCTTGTGGCTTATATTTCCCATGTGCTATCACACCCTTTGTCTTTCCAGTCTTGTCACCTACACAGCTATCTGCTCCAACTTCTTAGTTTCTCCTCACATCTCCCACACGGGGCCATCTCCTCTTCCTCTTGGCAGAGCTGCATTGCAGAATGTTCCTGATCCTTGGCAAATTTTGAGCCTGCTATTTCTAGGACCAAATAGATACTCTGCAGACCAAGTGCATTACTGGTATTGTTGGGTAATAATGCACAGAATAATGTCATATGCCTGCATCTAAGAAATTTGGGAAGGATTGCAACATATTGTAATATGGGTCAGCTCTTCCAGTTTTTATTTGACATGTGGAAAGATATGGTGGAACCTTTGGCAGTTGTTATTTAATGCATGGGATACCTTCAACCAAATCAGTTATGCTTTTCCCCTCAATCTTAAGTTTTGGCAGCAGATGATGGATAGTGACATGCATAAATATTAGCAATTCCGAGCAGTTTGTATAATTCAACTGATGTATGTATACAAAAAATCCAGGAGCTGTTATAGGCCTGTTTGTAGAAATTAAATTTCACTACTTCAGGCACTTGAAGATTTTCTCCTCACTTGTATTCCTGCGTCAAGTGGACAGAACTCACAGGCAGCTGTTTCAGAATAGCGTAGATTTATTTGTGTATAGTGAGAAAAAATTAATCAACTATTACTGGTACTCCATCACATACAAATTCTCTCTCTCCTGCTGGCAGAATAGGTTGACAAAACCTTTTCATAGTACCCATCAGCTGATTTTATCAGTCATGGTATTATGATTATAAACTACAAATGATCTAACAATGAATATATAATTACAGAAATGAAACTGTACAGTGGTTATTTAACATTTGTAATGTATAATTTATTTAACTCTCTGGAATATACATGGGAAATTGGAATAATAAAATAGAAATAAAATTATATTTATCTCTCATCCATCATCAGTGAGGAGCAATGTTACCAGCTTGATCAGGCCATACATTCAGCCATGTAGGGAAGTTCCTGTGTGCCACCTTTGTGCCTGCTTAAAGCACAATTGTGAACTGAACTGTATGTTATTCATACACTAAGCAACAAGTCACTCTTCTGACACTAGGACTGATAAATTGTGGATCTCCATTATAAGATACTTTTTTTTCCTCAACCTGAATAAAAACCTAAAATTTAAAATATCCAATGCTGAGACACAAAATATTGGATTCTAGATATAGGAAGAAGATAAAATTAATATTGTTCTTATTAAGAAAAGGATAAAACAAAAGTCGTAAGATATACTATATTTTGTGGGTTTTAATTGTTCTCATCTTTATTTTAAATGTAAGGGCCTTTGGCTTTGGTATTGCAAAAGATCACAGTCATTCTTTGTGGAGGAGGGAAAAAATCTTGCAATATGTGTTCCAAAAAAGATGTCCATTGTTCTCACTCAGTCAGTAGCAATCAAATTTAATCTGCCACATACTTCAGTTTATCAAATAATTGACATCTTTGGAGTCCACTGGTTAATAACAGTTTTTTCATGATTCTTGTTTAAGAAAGACAATTTCAAGTAATATGACATAAATTAGGAGGCTGCACAAAAGAAGCACTAATACAGGAGGAGGATGCCAAACTGCACTCTGGTGGGGGTGGATGAGAGGAGGCTTGGCCTGCTGAAAATGATTGTACGGGCAGTTTGACTCCACTACATATAGAGGAACTAAATTCATGTTAGACTTGCCATTAGCTCACGAGCACGCAATATTACCACTGTTTACCCCAGTATCTATTTCAAAAGTTAGCAGGTTTTATATTTTACCATTTACCATATTATATCTAGAGGTACATAATGTACCAGAGATGAAGTAGCTAAATGAAAGGTTCCTTGGGTTTGGAAGGGTCAGTTTTGAAAAAGTTGAATTTATGAGCCTTCAAAAAGAAATGAGCCTGTGGTTTCTGAATGTTCTCTACTAATCACAATAATCTTCCCTCACATTATGATTTCAATCTTTCATTGCAATATAGTAATCTAGAAGCAGCATGGAAGTGCCCTCATTCCCTGTGCTCCCAGGTTTTGTCATTGCCTATTAAAATTCATGTGCATATACTGCAGGCTTGGATAAAATAGTCATTTGAGCGTTCACACTACCTGAATTCTTTAATGAGGTCTTCCCCTAAATTAGTTTCACTTTTTTTTTTTTTTTCTCCCACAGTGGAAGCATGAACTTCTGGTAAATTATATAGTCACATTTGCATAGTGTAAAGGTTTGTTATTTTGTCACTCTTATGGTTATCATGCTAAGACTATTTGCAGTAGTATATTCTCTGTGACTCATGCTTACAGAATTCTGTGCCTCACAACCTCATTTTTCTTTTTTTTTATTGATCATGTATTACAGACACAGCTTTGCATTTTTTAATGTGAGATCTCTGACACAGATTTAGATTCTGTACTGCTTTGAGGAATGCTAGTTATGCAACCTAATTTTGCAAAATGGCTCTGTGTTTGTACTTCCCTGGGGCTTCAGTTTAGTTGTCATCTATCATTTTAGCACCGTGATTGATTATTCTCTACTATTTAATTTATCTGCTGCAGCTTCTCAGCTTTTTCTTCAATTGGTAAACACATACTTTTCTAGACACATTTTCAAATGATGTGTTTTCCAAGTGCCCCAGAAGTCATGTAATCATATTTTTCTCAGCTAGGAATTTAACCATTTAAGCCATTAAATGGTTTCAATAAATTATTAGCTGATTTTGTCTATTACTTGGAAGTTTCGCATAGGAAATCTGTATTGTATTTTCCATTTCTCAATGTGATTGTATATATTTATTCTAAAATACAAGTGTATTTACCAACTGATGCTTTGTCCACCAAAAAACAGTAAAAGAAATGAACAGCTTTTTCAAGTGTAGGAGCCAAATGCATGGGCTGCTGCTGCAGTAGACTTTAACCACCTTTGCACATTAGGTTTCAAAAGCAAAATATTTATTAGCTTAATTTGCTCTTTGGAATTACATAAGCCAGCTTCAGTCAGTAGGGTTAACATGTGCTTGTTTTCTTGCCTTGTGTACTGTGTTCCTGTACTATAATTTGCTGGTTTTAGACACTACATTGAATATCAACTTGGCTATGATTTTCTATCAGGCTCTTTCAGAGTAACATGAAGTTTCCATTTAAAAAAGGGGTGGTTTTTTTGCATTAAGTCATACTGTGTATACACATGGCAGCAGTTTTACAGAATTACTGAGGCAACTTCCAAGAAGCTACTATAATGAACTGCTTCTGTGATCCACATATCGAAGTTTTAATGTCAAATTTTCTTCTCTCCTACAGTTTTTATTATGGCTCTATCTGTGTTTTTGAATGGGGAGGTTGATAATTTGTTTCAATTTTTTTTTTGCTTTTTAGTTACTGACTGTATTTAGTATTTGTGATTAATATCTCTCAGTAGGAATTACACTGTATCATCATAATGCAGCTTTGCTGACGTTGGCAACCGCTATTGTAGTTCTGTATCTAAATACAATTGAACAAAATGAATAGACATCTGCTGTGTTGCATGCTTTTTGGGGGCAGTTTGATGTTCTTCTTTTTTGTGAGAGCGAGCTTTAATTAGTACTTACCTTTTCTTTGTAATTCTTAATCTCTTGGCACAATCCTCTTTAAAGACTAAGAGGTTAGCTTTGGATATGTGTCACAGTAATTCCTGGTAGGTGAATTCCAGCCCATATTTTTTTAGAGAATTTGAGATAGCCAGTTCTGTCCCTGTTCTTGTAGTGACTTACGCTTTGATTAGGAGCTAAGAGGATAGACTTTCTTGCCAACTCCACTGTTTTGTGTTTATGGTACATGAAAGTTAACTCAAAAAATAACTAACATGATACAAGTGATTACCTACGTACAGGTTTAGGTGACTCCCTAGTATGGAGTTGGTATTAGCTAAGGAACATTATTTGGCAGTTTTGGGTCCTCTCCAAGTGTGAGTTTGTTTTTCAATGATGTTTTTCTTCAGTTTCCTTCTTTCAAAGTTCGACACTTTAAATATTATTTTGAAGACATATAGCCATCATAAACATCACATTTTGACAGCTTTTATTATGTGAATGAAACTCATTGAAATAAGTTTATTCAGAAATGAGAAACGATGCATTTTAGACCTGCTTGCAAGCATATCTTTAAGTTACTAGTATATTGACACTTATCTCTGAAAATGCAGACAGAATAGGAGCAGTTATTTTATCATGTAAACAAAAATGTTTTGCCGAAGCCGTTACCAAAGATAGCACATAAAAATATATTTTATGATGTTAATCTGTTGTCTATATATTGATATCTGAAGTGCATGAAAATGGGAATCATAGATTTTTTTCTTGCAATAAATAATTTTTAAAATAAAAAATTCAAAATTAAGTATATTTGGAAAACCATGATTCTTTGGATTAGGATTTTTGAATGGGGAGAATATGCTTTAGAACACCTAGGAATTAGGATTAATTCGGAGTGCTCTGGAATATATCAAATATATTAGGAGTGTGTCTGCAGTGTGCTTCTACTGCTATACCTTCAGTTTTGTACTGCAAGAGGCAAAGACATGGTTTTTGCTGTGAGAGGAGCCTCTGCACAAGGGCTCTTACAGCAATATTTATTGATGTATTTCATTCTCATGACTCTTGTAACTGTGCTAGAAAAGGGAACAACAGTGATTTGAGCTGAAGGCACAAGTTTTTGAACATGGTGGTCATAAAGCACATAACATATATAACATAACATGCTTCCAGTCTTGCCAATAAAAAAGCCTTAGTTAAACCATTAAAGACATTAAGATTCTGTTTTTTCCATGAGCCTTGTATTTGAGAGTTTTTCTCATTACTGCCTGATTTCCACTGCTGCTTGAGTCCCTCCCAAATCTCAAGGATTAGAAGTCTGTTATTTATTGAAAGGTGAGATTTTCATGCAGTCACATGGATCCAGAGCTGGAGCTTCCAAGGATAACTCCCAAACATTTATTGCAAAGTTTGGCAATACTGTGTAAAATGCCTGATAGCCTGGAGGTCTCTGCTAGTACTGTACAGCAATAGTACACTTTGATCTTTCACATAACAGGTCTCCCAATACCTTTTCATTTCTCACAGAAATAGTGCCCAGGCTGCTCTTACACCATAAGCCTATTTCACTCGTCCTTATAAGTTGTGATGCCAAGTGAGAATATTTGTTTTAGGAAGAAGGATGAGAAAAAAAGGAATAAGATGTCATTTAGACTGTGCAACCTTAACTATTTTTGGTTGGATATTGCTCTTAGAAATGTGTCTCAGTGTTTGAATCTTTAGTTTAAATGAAATGCTTAACACCAACAGAGTTTATTTAAAGATCTAATTTTACTTCAGGGATAATAATTTTAAGAACTTTAAACTGCATTAAAGTATTAGTCAATAAACCACTAGCTGTTAAACTGTTAATAGTTTATCCTGCAGATAACAGTCATTCCTTTTGGAGAGTTATGGTCTATTGAGCAAATATGCATTTAGGGAGGCTTTAAAATGGGAATTACGTCTAAACTTTATAATTATGTACTTTAGACATTTCTTAAGCAGAAAAGAATCAATAGCTTTTTATATATGAAGCCATATGCTCCTCAAAAAGATCTAAATATTTGCAGTACACAGCTATGCTTGTAATACGGAATTGATACATCTCAGTTGCTATACTGTCGTCATTTTTGTATTTTCTCTGAAATTTTACTATTTGCAGCCTCAGTGTCTGGAGCTATGGTCTGCCAGTGCAGAGTCTTCAGCTGCACTCTGGAAAACCAGTCTACATCCCAGTCCTTGTGGACTAGTTCCTTATCCATTTAAAAAGAAGGAAAGAATTTGAAATCTGACTTCCTTTAAAAAACGATTGTTCAAAAAAAGTAGTTTATATATGACTTATATGAAGCCATTGTTAATGTACAAGAATTTTGTAAGTCCTCTCTTCATTTATTTTCATATATATTTTACAGACTGTTTCTTCCAGAAGTAATAATTGTCATTTATATTACTAATCTGCTGAGTAGGCTCATATTAAATCACAACTGGAATTCGATTTATGCTAATTGCCTTTGAAGCAGAACCAGTGATTTTAAGCATGTAGAAAGCGGTGTGATGCTATCCAACCCCATCTTGGGTCACACACAATGGTTTTCACACCTTTCTGGCATTCACAAGGGTGTGACAGCTGTACTGTCCCATTCGTATGTGGGCTGTCCTTCGTGGCTGCTCAATAGCGAGACTTCATTTCCTCCAGTCTGTTTGTGACAGTACTGGTAGGGATGGATCACACTGTTAAGTTCTATTCTGAATTATTGTACTTGCCAAGCATTTTTCATGTGTTTGTTGGAGGTTCTTTTTTCATTAATGTGTATCTCGTGTCACATTTTCATTTTCACTGTGCTATTCCGAAAAAGAACGTCACTTAACTAACTTTATTTTTCATTAATTTGAGGATCCTTTTTCCTGTTAAATTTTGCTTCACAGCTTGAGGAGTGTTTATGTAGACCCCCCACACACACCCAAAAAGAAAAAAAAAAAGATAATAAAAAAAATGAGAAATAAAGAAAAGGCATAGAAGAAACCCAGATGTCCAATACTGAAATTTTCCAATGGTATGTTAGTGGACATGAGCAACTTGCTTAAACACCCTGAGTTGCTTTCCCTTTAAAAATGGATATGGTGGCACACAACAACTTTCCAGGGAGTTTGCAATTCACTGCTGTAGTGAAATTGATAGTATTGTTACTGGCATGTAAAGAATGAGCTGATACTATTCAGTTATTGAGAAGACCTTGAAGAACTACAGAACTGCGTACTGCTGTTACTTATTGTTATTCTTTCAGACACTGAGTCTGTTCTGAATATTGATTTGTCCAGCAGCACATACTTCTTAGAAAGTGTCAGTGTGTTGGTCTGTTTGATAAATGTGTTCATCAGTACCTAATTAATGTATGTTAAAAGAAACTGTGGTTATATCTGTTGTTAAGTAACTATGACTTAAAAAAAAATATAAATAAATTGGTTTACATAGTGTTTCCTAATCTTGAAAATACCTGTATAAGACTGTGAACACATCCTAAAAACATCAAACAGATTTTTTTTTGCTGCATTTTTTTATCATGATAAACTCTCCTTGCCTCCTCTATTCTTCTCCTGGGAAAAAAAAACAATGGAGTGTATAAGCCTCAATAATGAGGTGGGGCTAGGGAAGAGGAAGCTCTGATATAATTATTCTCGTCTGCTACAACTACTATCACATCTAGACCCATATTGTTTCTGATTCTCCTTTCTCATTTCATTTTTGTTTATATTCCCATGTTTCTCCCTTTGCTACTGTCTTACTGGCAGCTCTACCTAAATCTTTCTTTCCTTTCTAGAGCTACCTTGACCATACTCTTCTGAAAAAGATCCCTCATTCCCCAATGTCACCTAATTTGTTGGGTTTTTTTCCCCTGTAGTTTCCATAGTCCCTGAACTTCTTCATAACAGTGCTTTCAAAAGGATAACAATAGGGGTAAAATATGGCTTTTTTCACTTACATCTGCTGGAGTGCTGTAACCAGGTTGTGACTGACCTTGCAAAGAGGTACTGAAGCTGGGAGGTACTCATTTATGTGATCAGCAGTGTATCTAGATAGAAAGTACTTGTTTTTTATAGTACGTTCCTTCCTCCTCATGCTCAGACACCTTACTGCCATGCTACGGAGCAATGAAGGAACCTGGGGCTTGTACCTATTCCTTCCATAAATGTTTGTTTCCTTGACGTAAGCTCAGGGCTCTTTGGGAATCTTTTTTCCCCTCCCTCAGCAAACTGTATCTTTGCTTCCACTACTTCTTCCTTTTCTGTGTATAACGTTACGTTGTTTCAGATAGAACACAATAAATATGCTTATAGATGGTACCTGAACACTCTATCTGTGCCTTTTTGTTGGTAGTTAAACCCTTAGCTTTAGCATATAGTACTTTCTCCAAATTATCTGCCTATAGCACACTGTGTCTGATCTGTTGGAAGAGCTTCTGTTTTCTGCTGATTAGATATTTTACTAAGAGCTCAAAAAAACCCACACATGTTTGTGTTTCTTCCTTTTTTTTTTCTTGCGTGCATGCGTGCGTGCTGTCTCGCTTTTGCTCTCTCTGTCTCTCTTGCTTTTTTTCTCTGTTTTGTTGGAACATTATGTCCTCAGTTCACAAATAGCTTTCTCTCAGCTGAAGTTCCAATGCTGAATTGAAAGAAATCAACCAGAAGCTCTGGAAAATGATTCATTTTTATAGTGAAACTCAATTTTAGGAGTCTTAAATGAAGAAAAGCATTATTAAAAATACAGTATTAGACTTGGGAAAAGGAAGCTCTAAGATTTATCATATAAAAATGGAAAAGTTATGATAAAATTATGAAACCGTGAGGGGTTATTTGAATGATCTGGCTGTTTCTGCAGACTAAATAAAGCTCTGTTTTATTAATCCTAAGTGTCTTTTTATTTGTTGCAATATATTAAATCAGGTTTACAGCATCTCGTCAACATTAGCTTCCCAGGAACAACGCCACCGAAGTGCAACTATCAGTCAGCTGAGTGATAAAGATACAACGCTGCAAATAAATATCGATGATTAAGCAAGTTGTTATTTCTCAGAAACAGCACATCCATTTCTGTGCAGTATCAATAGGAGATTTAAAAAAATGTGTGCAGGGTTCAATAAACTGTTGAAAAATCTGTGTTTACTGACTAATAAACTAGTTTTGTGAGTTAATCTGTTGGTCAGTAAAGGAGAAGGAGACAGGTTCTGAGTTATAGAGTAGCATGAACTGCATGGTACAAGGAAGGCAGTTAATGGCAGAACTGTATGACAGTTGTGAATTATTGCTGCTTAAAAACATCATGTCTACGAGGACACATTAAAGCCTTCTCTGAGGATTCTCTATAAACTTGATGACTGAGATACAAGTAAAAGTTTCTGTAGTGCTCAATGCTGTTGTGTTGCCAAGCTTAATGTGTGGCTTTCGGGAGGTGAATCAGCATACAGCATACCTGTCCCTGTTTAGCCTTGACTATTCCTAAACGTATATTCCGGTTACCAAAATGTTGCTTCATCATTTTTTTAGCTTAGGACTACTATATAAGTGCTGTCACAACTTCTTTAGCAGAAAGTTATGACAAGGTAGTTGGAGCTGTGTCAGTTGATTTTATACCACACTGCAACCTACGTTATGGAAGTTATCTCAAACTGGGGATTTAGAAATACTTTTCAGGAGATTTAGGTAATGTTTATATGTACACTTTTTTGAAGTTAATTGAAGTATAGTTAGTACTACTCGTGGCAATAAGCAGGAGGAGCAGATGAACCCTGGATTCCAGTCACAATTTTAGATGTCACAAACAAACACCTGGCTGATACCAAGAAAAACACACCAAAATTAGAGAACAGGAGATGTCAGAATGTTTTTAAATAGAAACATTCATCAGCTGTCATGCTGCTAACTTCTTAAGTTCAGTTATCATGTGTGGACTTGGTGTGATGCCAGGAGAAAGAAGGATTTGCTCATTGATTTTTCAGGGACCAGAAGTATTTTTAGGTCACCTGTAGAAATAGTTAGAAAATGTAACTATTGTTAGTTCTTAGTTCTCTGACTGGGTGAAATTTATTTGGTTGCCTAGAATTTGATGTGACTTGTAACATTGACTTATCTCAGGGCAAGAGATTGAAATTGAAGAAATTAGGGTGAGCAGGGTAAAATAACGGTGATGTTCTTGATGATCATCTTCTATGATCAGAGAGCCGGAGCACTCCCCCTGTGAAAACAGGCTGAGAGAGTTGGGGTTGTTCAGCCTGGAGAAGAGAAGGCTCCGGGGAGACCGTATAGCAGCCTTCCAGTACCTAAAGGGGGCCTACAGGTAAGGTGGAGAGGGATTTTTTACAAGGGCATATAGTGATATGACAAGGTGTAATGGCCTCAAACTGAAAGAGGGGAGATTTAGATTAGATATTAGGAAGAAATTTTTCACTATGAGTGTGGTGAGGCACTGGAACAGGTTGCCCAGTTGTGGATGCTCCATCCCTGGAAGCGTTCAAGACCCAGTTGGATGGGGCTTTGAGCAACCTGGTCTACTGGGACGTGTCCCTGCCCATGGCAGGGTGGTTGGAACTAGATGATCTTCAAGGTCCCCTCCAGCCCAAACCATTCTATGATTCTATGAATGGTAAGGTAAGAGGTAATAGCAGTATAGGTAAGAAAAGAAGAGGCCCAAGAATTACATTCTGAAGGCTGAATATTTCTTTAAGAATGAATTACATCTGAAAGATGTAAAAAAGGTTTAATGTAAAGGATGTTTGTTACACGTATGAGTTAGCTGTATTGGTAAGCAAGAGCAATGGCAGCTTAGAAAGGCATTCTTAGCTAGAAGAATGAAGGTACAGATTTTGTCAAAAGTAAGCTCCTCTAGATACCCTGATGACAAATTGCCACTGGTTGTATTTCTCTTGCGGTTGCCTTGACCTCCAGTATATTTTCTGTAGAACTTCTGTCATTTTCACCCAAAATATGAGTAGCCATTCAGAAAGCCTTACATTTTTCTTCAAGATTGTGCCTGGTAAAAAAACAGTAGAAATATTTTCACTGAGAAATGGTGTCTGATCTGTAGGCAACAGTTGCTGTACTCTGAAGTGATGTAGAATGATGTCTCAGATGATTTCACAGTTACATGTCTGTATTTTATATTGAAGCTTATTCACAGGATAAATGGCTTCAAGTGTGTAGGTTTTGTACGCAATTAATGACCAAGTGTAATTTGGGAAACTGATAATGGTACATGCACATCACTCAATTTCAGTACCTTTCTGGAGAGCATGCAGAAGCAGCTTGACTACTTAAGAGAGTGTATGTATTTCTCTGTGTTAGGACTTGACTGGCTATTCAATTTATACAAATATCTTTTCCTTGGTAAGCAAAGTCTTCTATTGCTTTTAAGGTTTTTTGACAAGAGCTTATCCACAGTTTGATTGCCTTGTCATTTTCTGATGCTGTTGGCGCAGTGATGCTTCTCTGCTGGCTGAAATTCACTGACACATCACTTTTTTCGCTGCCCTGGAACAATGAGTTCAAATACAATACTTTCCTTAGTATTGAGTTTTGTTGCCTTGCTTTTGGGTGGAGTTTCATATATCAACATTACTAATTACCTTATCACCTTGTGATAGATCACCAATAAAATAGTGTACAGTCCATAGAAAATTCACAAGAATTTACATAGTTACTGTAAACTTAACATGTACTCTGCTTTGATTCTCTTACCTTCCTTGGACGTGTGTACCCAGTGCCGTATTAACTCATGTGAACCAGGCAGTCTTCACGTCAGCAGTTCTAAAAGATAACCTATGAAATCAATTACGGTCTTGTACAGAAAAGGCAAATTCTTTGAGTGGTGCTCAGCTCTACTCCTTGTGTATGGAGGAGAGTCTGGCAGATGCGTTGCCCATAAAACAGTGGGATCTGTGGCAAGGGAATGATCCTATGCAGGACAGATTTGCCAGCAGAGCTCACAGTCTACAGTAATGTCCATAAAAATGCTGGCTTGAACGGGGAAGTTTTGTGAGGAAAGATTCAAATTCTATTCTCTTGTGGCTTTGTCATGAAACTCATATTAAATTTTCCAAAAAGAAAAAATTTCTCTCCTTTGGTGGAAAATAAATCACATTTCTGCTGTAGTTAATCTGTTGTTGCTAGGTAGGAAGTGAATTCTAGCTAGGTAAATCTTGCTAATAAAGAAGGTGGGTCAGTACTAGAGGATCTTACTCTCCTCTATTATGATATGCAGGTTTTTTCCTTCTTGGTTGTTTTTGCATTTTTCCTTTTTTGTTTTGCTATTTTTTTAATGCTTGATATTACGTTATTCTTGGTGTTAGGCACCTCACTATGTATGTTCCTTACATTTAATGTTTTATTCTGTTTTATTGCATTTGAGTGTGCAGTTGGCACAGTAAATATTTGTTAATGTCTATATTGTCTAACCTTATGAGCCTTGAAACTTGAGACCTTGGAAATAGCTTCAAGAATTTTTCATGATCATCATACGTGCCAGGAGTCCCTGTACTTTAAGAAAGTTACCTTTCCATACAGAATAGTTAAATTCTGTAATTCTGTCATATCCAGAGCAGGAAGTCAAATAACGTGTTGCAGTCTACTTTTGTTCAGTCGCGCACTCTTCTCCCACTTACACGATTTGTCTTCATGCCTGTTTGTGAAAACTCAGCGTTTTCTCTAGTGCTTACAGTGAATGACACTTATTATCAGAACAAGAAATCACTTCACCCCCAGGTTATGGAAATGCTGCTTTTTAACGTAGCAGCTGAGTGTTACTTCCAGAGACCCCATTAGATTGCCCTTCCCCGGAGCCTGGGCCTGTCCGGTAAAAAGTGCCGTGTGATGTCTTTGAAAGGCAATTTCATTTCTTCCAGTAGAGCTGTCAAGATACACAGGTAAATTTTTTAGCTCTGTAATTAAAGATGCATATCCGAGGTAACCTAGCAAGAGGAGTTTGCCTAATTAACTCCCCTTAGTTCACCGTTCTGTCTGTTGCTGACAATTAGTAAATACTTGTTTTCTTTAAGCCTGATTTCTGTAGGTAGGTGATTTAGATATTTATAATTATGGCAGAAGAGATTAGTTAATTTCTATGTCTTTTACTGTGTACTTGGACTTTCGAGGTCACAGTGCAGCTTAAACAAAAATATTGAAGGAATACAGAGGAGTTCACACATGGATAGGTGGAACTTCCAGGTTTGTTCCAAGATCATATTTTATCCTATCATCTGCCTATGAAAATAAAAAAAACCCCTACTTTTCTGTACAAAATAGTTAAATTCTGCAACTCTGTAATCTTCTGCAAGTGACACTGAAAAGTTGTGGGTTTGTTTTTTTAATTTACGACTATGTTTTTAAAAGTCGATTTACTGTAGGGCATGTTCATGGTCTCTTGAAACTTTAATACATAAAAGGGAGTGAATAATGGTCTTTAATAGAATAGGGAATAATATGTAATAGCCCTATATCAAAAGTCACTATATAGTGCTGTTGTTTTCTGGACTGTGTATAATTATCCCACTTTCAGTGGGGGTAACAGGCAGCTGTGAAAATGATCAATTATTGCCTACACTGTTATTTTCTGTTCCACAGTAAAAGTTAAATTCATTCTTCATACCTAAATTAATATTTTATGTCAAACCTTGAGGAAAAAAGAAAGGACTTGGGGGGGAAGAGATGAAGTTTATATGTATAATTGAAAGCAACACTGAAAAGGACATTTTGGTTAATGCCAGTTCCCATGGTTACTTGCTAAATAACTATGCAGTTTTAAAAACACAAAACTTTTTTTGCAGTCTTACTTCCAGGCAGATAAGTGTCCAGCAGTTAGTTATAATTAGCTATGTAAGAAATAAATTATCAGCCTTGATCTTCAAAATTCATCTTAGCCTACATATTTTACACCTCTGTGTTCTGCATTTTTATTGGCTTCACTAAGATTAGGTTTCTAGGTTAGGCAATTCTGTCTGGCTTGAATAATCTTAGCAGTTCACTATCAGAGTTTATTCTTACCTCCACAAGTTTAATGGTAGGCTACAAAAGCCTTTAGAGAAACAGTTTGGGTTTTTTTCTAAGACAGCATCTATTTTACATTTAAGAATTTCCTTCTTTTCTCTTAGGGCTTTTTTTTTACTGTGTACCTAATTTTATTAAAATCATTCAAATCACGGAAACCAAAATGATGAAATACAGCCTGCCATGAAGGCTGGTCATAAGAGACCATTGTTCTTTTTTGCTTCATTAACAACAAATGTTTATCTTATTAATAATAGTAGTAATGTGATTATAATATTTGTAATACAAAATTAGCATAGTGTGAAAAATAAACAGATTAGATTCAGCTGCCCAGGTTTTTTCTAAATTAAACAAACCTCTGCCACTGTTTTGTTTGCATAGCTGCCCTACGTTGTCTGCCTTGGAACTGCACGGTACATGTCATTGCACAATTAGGGAAGCACAACAGATAGCTTAAAACTTACATTGATCACAATTCTGAACAATAACAAATCAGTCTGTCATGTCACATTTTGACTTGAATTCATATACAAAATGTATAAATTGAAGCGTATAATGTATAAAATTAGAAACAGCTTTTAAGACAAAATCCAGAAATTTTCTCATTAGAAAACTTTACAAAATGATATTTTAATTTTACATTTTAAAATCTCTTTATTTTAGGGCAGTTTTATCAAGGTGTAATTTCACAAACACATGCTTTTTTTCTCTCCAGTGGAAAGGTTGCTTGGCTAGAATATGCACAAGCAGATTCTCAAAAGAAGCTCCTCTTACAGCTTCTCAGAGCTGCTGCTTTATGAGAGTACAACATCTGGGCTGTATTATGAAAAATATATTTGGAATTGCCATTCAAGCAAAATGAAAGTTCTTTATCACAATAGATCTTTTATCAGTCTGGAAAGCTTCCATTCTGAAACATTGGAAAAACAGATGTAAAGCATGTCTGGATTTTAGTCATATTAATGAACTTGAAAGGCGATTATATGTTTTGCTATCTTGCCAGTTCTTCAAGTAGGGTCTAATAAGAGTGACCACACAGCTATGTAGAGTCAGTTCTGGAGGGCAATGTGCCATCTTTTCTCTGCCAAATGTCATCGGTCTTCTTATGGTCTTGTTACTAGAAGTAGCTAGATTTTTAGTAAGTCTTAAAATCAAAAAAATGGATGAGGCAACTTCCTCTTAAAAGAAAAAAATGTAAAAAAATAACTTTCTATATTCTGCCTTTATTTTTCTACATCTTTCCATTCCTATTCACACCAAATTTCCATTGACGAAACTTTTTGTCCTCTTTTAAGTATTCACCTAACGGTCTCCCATTTTTACTTTTTTTGTAGTTTTATCTTACTTCTATGCTGAGTATTTTCTCCTTCTGTCCTATCTTTGTTCTAGTTTCTTATTTCCACTTCCCTTTCTTCAGTCACCTTTCAGCTAAAGCATGAGCATAGGGGCTTACCCATTTTGCCCCTAATGATGTCGTGAGCCTGAGTTTTCCTGAGCATAAGAATGAGCGTGCTGACTTCCATAGAGCTGACTCCAAAAAATCTTGTTGCCTGGAAGGCTGGAACAACCAAACCCACTTTGGGTGTATGAAATTACATTGTACACTAGAGCAGGCAACAGAACCATACTCTGGAAGGCTCTATGCGTTGATTGACAGCTACTTGTCAAACCTAAGGCTGAAAGGAAAATGAGCTTGCCATCTCAGTTCCCTTGTAAATGCTGCTGCATGTTTAAAGCGCAGGCTTTGTTCAGCTAACCACTGGCTCTATTGTAAATGCTTATTGTCCATTCTGTATGTAATTTGTTCCTGTTTTTATCTTGGAAAGAAGAATATCTCACTGTGGTTGGTTTCCTCCAATGGAACATAACTCTTAATTCTTTGCACATATTAGGAAAACCCAAGCAAGGTAGAAAACCTCCTTTTCAGCTACTACTTCAACACAAGTCAAGGCATTAAAAATTTGCAGACTGAGGCCAGTTCAGTTTCAAAAGACTTATGAAGAAACACAATATTCTTTGATTAAGTGTCCATAATTTGATTTGGAGTTGTTTGGATTGAAATGATACTCGGACAAATTAAATGTTTAAAATGAGCTAACGGGTTACAAATCAATACATTTTTAATGGCTTGAAAAACATAGCCTTCAGCTTATTATTCATGTGTCTGAATAAATTAAATAATAATCTGATACAATGACTGCTGCAGGTGAGAAAACACATGGAACAGTTTCCAAAAAAATCTAAATATGAGTTCAGTATTGTCTAAAATAATGCAAGTGGATTCTGTGCTGTCTAACTTATTTCATTGTGAATTAGTGTTATTCTTCATATATGAGTAGAAACAAAGTAGAATGGAAGGTTAGTGAATATATGATGACCATGAAAAGGCCACCAGTACAGATAAGAAACTAATATTTTGCAAAATATTTTTTGTGTTACTGGATTTTAAAATATCCATCCTGAATTCTGTGATGATACTAGAAACAGGAAACCCTGGGGCTGGGTCTAAAATGTCATAACAGACTGCATTATCAAGTAATGTTCTATAGATGATTCAAAGTGCTATCTTTGTAAATAATGCTTTCATTATATTATGGTGTTTCATTATGTATCCAACAAGTACTCTCAATGAAAAGGACAACATCGGAAGCAAAACACATTTTCAGTCCTGTGCAAAAAAAAAGTCAGTGTTTAGTTACTTATACTTGTCCTTGGGAAAAGATTAAATGTGGATTGTCATTGTGGTTGTGAACCAAATGTCCTTTTTCCCTTTTTCCCTGCCGTGGTTTAACCCCAGCCAGCAACTAGGACCACGCAGCCACTTACTCCCCAATTTGGAAGGGGGAAAGAATCAGAAGAGTAAAAGTGAGAAAAAACTTATGGGTTGATATAAAGACAGTTTAATAAGTAAAGCGAAAGCTGCAGATGCAAACAAAGCAAAACAAGGAATTCATTCACTGCTTCCCATCAGCAGTCATGAGTTCAGCCATCTCCAGGAAAGCAGGGCTCCATCACTTGTACCGGTTACTTGGGAAGACAAATGCCATAACTCCAGATGTCCCTACTTTCCTTCCTTTCCCCCAGCTTTATATGCTGAGCATGATGTCATATGGCATGTTGGGGTCCTTCGGTCAGTTGGGGTCAGCTGTTCCAGTTGTGTCTCCTCCCAGCTTCTTGTGCACCCCCAGCCTGCTCGCTGGCAGGGCGATGTGAGGAGTAGAAAAGACCTTGACTGATTGGCAACAACCAAAGCCCCCAGTGTTTTACCAGCACTATTTTCATGCCAGATCCAAAACATAGCACTATGCTAGCTGCTAGTAAGAGTGTTGACTCAAACCCAGCTGAAATCATGACATTACCATTGAGATATGTTCATGTAAAATTGTGGCTGAAGTGTGTGTGGGGGGAGAGAGACAGGAGAGAGGAGTTTCTGCATATTTATTTTTCTACTTATGAAAATATATATGTGTATATTAAATTGTTCATGTGTATCTTTACATTTATGTACATTGATAATGTGTAGGTTCATGTCCATGAGAATGAACACTTTTTCCTGTTTTGACATTAAAACTTCAAAATAATAAGCTATAGCTGGGCAGTGGTGACAATGCTAAAAGAAGAAGCAGTTCTTAGTATTTAATGGCCACAAGCCAAAGTCTGGAATGGAAAAAAATTACATGAAAAAGCCTTCAACTAATTTTTCATATATTTTTCATACAATTAATTCAATTTTACTATAATGTAGTATAATTGTAGATGCACTGTAGATACCCACACACATGGGTAGTAGAATAAAAACTACAGTTTTTAAATCAAACATTGGAAAATAGAATTGCTAATGATAAACAAACCTTTCCATTAGCTTCAACATATGCAATCTTAGTTGCGTGAGCATATCCTAAAGTAAATGAGGCAGAGGATTCCAGAATGTAAGCAACATGTGGAATGCTCAGGGAAACAGCAGATACTCAGACTTTTATTTCATCCTTATTGTTTAGTGGGGTATTTACCTGTGCTATTCAAATCTTTCTCTGAAGACGGGTTTATTATATTTTTCTGTGGGCTTTTCTGTGATACTTAACATTATTATCTAGTAAGAGTAATGGTGTGGTACTTGGATGCTGAGCAACTTGCAGCATGTGAAAAGAGGAAAAGATTTTAGTTCCATTTTGTAAATGGGTCAGTAAGGCACATAATGCACAGGGCTGTCCATTCATTTTGTTTGTCCAATGAGCACAAGACCTTTAACATCTTGATTCTTTCAGAATGCTACATTTGTTGTAGCATATAATGCATTAAAAGCCTCCCTTGGAGGGACTTTAAACTGGAAGGAGGCAAGACACACTGTTAGCAGGTTTCTCAGTTATTTGTGGAGAGCAGAAAAGTACTCAGAAGCTGAGTTCAAAGCCAGATACTGGCAGGGGCAGTGCTTCTACATGGCATTGCTCTTTGCTTCTATTTCTGCAACTGCTGAAGCTTTTCTCTGGATTTCTTCCACCTATAATAGTGCGTGTCTTCTCTACACACAGAGTCTTCCATGAGCTCTTCATGCTAGCTTGCGACATCCACGCGTGCTCTCTTCTAGTCTCTATCCACCTTGTCTGCTCCTTTGTGTTTCTGTCCCGGTCTGCCCGCCTTCTATCTCTTCTCTCCCTTCTCTGGCTCACCTTTCTCGCTGGGCTGTTGGGCTGGCCATGTCCATTTCCACTGTCTCCAGTTTCCATCCCTTCTCCCTATCCAGTCTCTTTGCCCAGCGTTGGTCCCAGGGCATACAAACGTACACACTCTGATCAGCCATCCCTTTAGAAGATGATTCTTGTCTTCGTCTGTTCCTTTCTTTTTGATTGAAAGCCAATCAAGTCTTTCTCGTTCATGCATTTTCATACTGTCTGTTTGCCTGTAAGGCTTCATATAGAAAAGATGGTTCTTTTATTCTGAGTTCCTGTATGTAGCACTGCAGCAATATTCCTAAAGTTTTCTCCTGCTCTACAGCAGAAATCGTTGGTCCTTCCAGTTCTAAGCTGGAACAAGATGATTGCAGATGGAAGTTTGGTGATAGAGGTGTAGCTGCTGATCTTTAGTCTCTTCTGCAAATAGACGAACTCAGGATTATTTTTTTTTCCTGAGGGCTTGTTGATTAGATGGATTTGGACACTTCACAGAAATCAACACATTTCTGGTGCCAGGGTGAACCTTCTGCCAGACTGGAAATGGGTGGGGAGGTAAAATTTCTTCTTGAAAGATTTGTGAGAAAAAAAAAGTTCCAAATATGCCCTTTTCCCCCTAGTATTATATTTTTAATCAATTTGTGGGAATTTCAATGGCCAACAGATTTGGCACAGTTAACAGACTCACATAATCAGAAGTACTGACAGCTCTTAAGAACAGGCCTGAGGTTGTTGCCTATCACAGTGTTTGAAATAGTTTCTTGTATATTTCTCCGTATGAAAAAATTCAGAAGCTGTGGATTGAAGGTAGACATCTTTTATATAAAACTGCTGAATTTACTTCTTTATCAAAATCGTACATAAATCATACTCATTAAGCTGGAGGACAAAACAAGAAAAAATTCAATTATAGGATCTAATAGAGCGTTGTGTTGGGATTTAAATGACTGCCATGAAAGGATAAATGAAGTATTTGTTAGACTTCCAATAAGTGACAGTTTACTTCTATTGAAGAACTTAAGCCTGTTTTCATAAACTCATTTAATATTGTGCCATCTTCCTTTCTCAAGAAATCTGGTTAGTACATGTTTACAGCAAGTTGTTTTGCTGTTTTGATTGTCAGAACCTTGGTAAATATCAAGGTCAAATATAGAATTGCAAATTAATGCAAAAATGTACTTAATATACTGATAGATGATCTACTCAAACATTCCTATTTTTACACTTATAATTTTTTAATTGTAAAAGAGTAGTGAATTTAATGAGTTGAAAATGATGTATTAGTGTTACTAGTTGGAGTTGGAACACTTTACTTGAGTGATATACAGGTTTTCTCATGGAACTCTGCCAATATAATTCAGTCCAGAAATGGAAAAACAATTACTAACTAAATATTTAACACTCTTATTCCAGTATTGGCTCAACAGATGATACAATTCACTCAACATCATAGGAGTATTGTAGGAAAGGAAGAGAACAAGTGAATAGTAATTTAATATAGGTCATAACATTGATTTGTGGGTATTTTGATGAGGCTGAAGTTAGAAAATACCTTTTTTAATGGTAGACACCATGACTAACAATTTTATCTATCCTAAGAGAAAATTTCTTCCTTTTTATTTTCTAAATCTCCTCTTGAAATTTCACCATTTTGTAGAAGCGTGTTGTAGAAGATACTATGCTGGCTTCTTACACACACACAGGTATTTTAAGGTATGTTTCGGTTAAGATTGTCTTTTCTATTGAGGTAAAAGTGGTCAAGTCCATGACTGTGAATTTTTCTCCTTTCCATATTTGAAGATGTAAGTTAAACAAAATGTGAAGTTCATTGTTTGATGTCTCAAGATCCTATTATGATGTCTTACTATAAAAAAAGTGTAGATTATGAATCTATGGTAGTATCGAGCTATTTCCTTTGTTAAATTTTAAAAATAAAACCACAATATTAATTAGAAAGTAACTTCAAATATATTATCCTACAGTGGCAATTGTGTTGAAGGCTTGGATTGTATAACATCAAAGGAAATGTGTAAGTAAATGTAAACGGACACGAGCTTGGGATTGAATTAGCAAAAATTCTTTTTGGAACGTACTGGCTTAAATCCTTCCAGCCGTACAGAGGCTGGATCTGGAATAGTGGGAAGTGACAAAACTGCATTACAGAACAGTGGGAGGTTAGAAGTTAAGAGACTCGATATCAGACTTTGAACAAATCTGACAATGTTTTGCTCCTTGTACTAGCCCCCTCTACTCTCTGTTGTACTCTGATTGCTGGAGAAAAAAAAGTAAAAATGCTGTGAGCTGTTTGACTTGTCAAAAGGATTCTCATAAACGAAAATCTACAACTCTGGTTTAGCAATTTGGTGTGGTGATCTTAGGTTATCTTTGATTATGGGCTCTGTGAGATGCTCCACAAAAATCCAAACAGTTAATCAGTGCAGAGATTTCATTCTCACCTCCTATTTTCATTTAAACCCTACATCCTTTTTGCCATATGTGATAGTGAAGCTGGGAGGGAGAACTGTGTGAGACCGTCCTCATAATGACTGTCTGAAAGTACGGACTGTCCCCAGCCAGCAGACAGAATGAGGCTGGGCTGTCAGTCAGGATACAATTTTAAGTTAGAGATGGGATAATTTCAGACAAAATGGAGAACAAAATCACTTGGGCACAAGTCAGATGTCTTTTCCCGCTTCCCCCACAAATAATACGTGATTTCAGTTTCTGGGCACACTTTATGGTCTCATCCCTCTCCTTTCCCTCCCGCTACTCCCTTCTCCCCTGTACCCTTCCATACCATTTCAATAGGGGAAGCTGCACAAAGAAATCATCTTTCCATGTACTTAAAACAGTTGTGGAGGAAACACCTAATCAGTCTGTGCTTCACTGTAGCTGGACAAATTTTACCCAAAGACCTGCCTCCAGAAATACCATGGGCCTCTGGTCTCTGTCATCAACTGATGTAGTCAGCAAAACCCAAAGGTAATTCTTTTGGACTGTTTCTGGTCATGGTTGAGCTGGTTAGATCTTGAGGGGAGAAGTTAGGCCCAAATTTCTGTAGTTCTGCTTCTCATGCAGGATTCAGCCTTCCTAGAATGAGAGCTCCTCTTGCATGAAAATGATGTAATCTAAGTGATTGTTAAATTTATGTGATTTTGTCATAGTATTAATTGCCTGATGCCATTCTGATAGTAACTAAATATAATTAATTTTAAGTTGCCGGGGATGATTTGAAAGTATGGTAGCTTAATGCTGATTATTAGTTATTAGAACACCAGCTTGAAGGGCTGCATGTAGTACAACACTGTTTTGTGTCCATGCGTGAAGAAGGGAAGATGAGCAGGAATGAAGAGGGAGATACACACTGCATGAATATAGCTGGGCTCTCTTTGGCTCCACACATATTAACCAGATATTGCACAAGAGGAGAGGTTTCCTTCAGCCTGGTTGCATTTGGGAACCACTTTTACTCTCCAGAGTTCCAGAGTGGTAACAGCAGAATAGGAAGGATTCCTGGGAGGGGTGGAGCAGAAGAGTTAAGAAGAAGCTGGATTGTGATCTGTCACTAACTACATTGATTAAGAGAGATTTGCACTCTCTCTCTCCCCTCACCCTTCAGGTGAGCACCCTCCCTACCGCTAAGGGAGGAAAGGGCAACAGAGAACAGAGATAAGGAAAGATTGATTTATAGGATATTTAGAAATAAGTTGTGCTTTCTGAACACTGCGGTTGTCAAGTACTGCATGAACATGGTGGGTTATGATTGGCTGCGTGGTGGAGTGGTTTACACTAGACACAGGCTTTTGAATCCTCTGCTTCTCCAGCTGAGTGATTAGTCACATAAGCATTGCCATTGATTTTAGTTGTCAGGATCATGAAAAGCCACACATGGCTGCATGTGAATTCTTGGAGCTTGGCTGCTATTTAAATCTGGGCTATTCGAAGTTAAAACTTAAGCCAGAGGGCTCTCTTGCAATTCCTGGAGCTGCGTGGCAGTGCTCCCGTGCAGTTGAAGAAAGGCTTGTGAGTGTGAAGCCTCTCTCAAGCTGGGGTTGTGGAGGTGAGACTGAAGATGGATAAAGATTCTGGAAAGAAATCATTGGTATTGGGAGCAGTTTAAGCCTCTACCTCTTTGATTTGCTCTGAAGTGGTTTGGGAGAGCTTACATATTGTCGCTATCCCCACACAATAACAGAGGCATGATAACTTTTTAAAATTCGACCATTATTTCTCAAAGGACCACAGAAGCTCCTGCAGCTCTTTGTTGATGTGCTGGTTCAGAAGGAGCTCAGTCTCCACCCAAAGCAGTAATGCTGTGGTCTCCTGCTGACTTGCACTTCCTGGCTGGGCTAAATTAAGTTTAACCGCTCAGGCCAAGCCGTTTGGCACGGGGGGGGACAGTGCCTCTGGGCTGAAGCCCTGGTCAAACATCTACTGTTTCCATGCACCTCCACTGCCTCCAGAAAAAAGAAAGTGTGAAAATTTCTGTAGCCCAAGAAAACAAGTACTTTTGTTGAAAAGAAACTGAAGTGATTTATTGTTGTAGCTGTGGAATTTGTGAAAGGAGTCTGTCCCTTCTTGACTTTCACATACATCGTTCTCAAAATGCATATTGATCCCTGCTAAAAGTTAGAAAAATGCAGCTACCAAACTCAGTGTTTTGAGTTTTTGGTTGTCAAATGTGAGACTTTTTATTCAAACCTCTGTCCAGATGCAGGAATTGTGCTCTGTAGTTGCTAGGGAGGCTGGGGGGTAGGATGGGAGTGCATTGGAAGAAATTGGAGTGCACTGTTGAAGAAAAAGAAGTGCTTACTGTACATTGAAGTTGAATGTCAAACTAACGCCTGGTAATCTTGTTTTCAAATGATGTCTTTTTGATGACCTGAGGCTAGTAGCTTTCTCTTTTTCCCCTTCCTGTTATTTCATCAGTTCGAAGCTGAAATGTGAAGTATGTTTATTAGGAAACCAGGGTGGCCATTGCTTTGAAATGACGATGCTGACAGTGTAACTGCTTGTAAACTATTTGTGTGCTTTGCCTGGAATTTGGACAAGCTAGCCACTGAAGCAGAAAAAGCACAGCCAGTGTTGTCAAATATTATTGGTGCAATGTGCCTTTATATGTGCCTGGCTGAGCAGCATCAAATGGCATTTGACATAGCTCTTTCCCAAGGCAATAGCTTGCTGCATACAGCAGACTGAGTTAAATCATTTTTATATTTTATATTTATACACACACATACACACACGTCATGTTAATAATCCATCGGGGTGCTTTGCATGAATTTGTAAAATATTCTTTCCACCTACCCTACTTAATTTTTTCATTTCATATTAATAAGCCACTTTGAAAAAATCATGGCATCTCTCCCAAAATAGTATCCTTGAGTTAAATAAGCCTCAATGCATCTAACTATGATATACAGCAGTCACAAATATGTTTTATGAAGCAGTAAAAAAGGCCTAAAATTAGTGATTTAACATCTGTTAAATTATACAAGTGGGGGTTTTTTTCTCAATTATGTCTTGGATGAAGACTTTCAGACTTGTAAGTTTGTTTTTTCATGAAGCACTGAACTCTTTCTATTAGCAGTAGTTATGAGGAAATATAAATATTTGTTGTCTCCGCCCTCAATTCAAATAGAAATCCATCTCCATTATGTAACAAGTTCTACACAGAAATCATGGGGAAATGCCACAGTGTATTTAAGTAGCATTATTTTTGAACATATCGATGCTTCAACAACATTTTTTAAATACTACTCTCCTTTCTAGCTAGAATTCTTCTGTTGAATATTCCATTTTGCAATTCATTAAAATAGTATTTGAGAGGCATAATAACATTGATGCCCTAGACGTGCAAAATTAAAATGAAATAGATGTTTGCTTCTCATGTTTTATCTTTTGTACAAGTCTCCTTCTATCGCAATAAATGATGTAAAGAATAGATGTCAGCAACGAGAACAGACATCTGGTGTCGGTGTTTTCACCATGGATTTTTATTTTAGCTAGATTTTGACTAATCTAGACCAAATAATAGGAGCATCTTTTCTGCATGCTGTTTTTATTTTTCTGTTCACTTTAGACTGAGATGAGAAACACCTGCCAATCCGTATTGAAACATTTGTGTTTCATTGATTGCTACCTGCAGGGACTATCCCAGTAATGACTGTGTAACAACTTGGGGGTGAAAATGATCTCTCTGTCTAGTCTGGTGTGGGATAACTCCCTACGGAGAAGGACAAAATGGTCAAAGCCTCACTGTTACTCTCCCCCTGACTTGTCTTTTCAGTAAGGCTTTGTTTATCGTACCTCCTACTTGCTGCTGGCAGCAAACATGGTTTCTTTTAGCCCTGGCTTATGAAATTACAGTTTTATTAAAGCCTGTGCAGTATGTTGTTAACTTGGTAAGAAAAATCTCTGCATTAACTTTTAACTCAGATAATACCCTAGCCTGTTTTGTTTTAATTCTTCCAAAATCAAATTCTGAGGAAAGAAATATGTAATGAATTTTTTTACAAGCTAGAAATTGAGTTTACTGGGGACATGTCAGACTATTTAGGATTTATCATCTTGTCGCCTGTTAGCTCAACTGAATTACAAGTCGGTAATCATAAGTGCACTATTAGTATATAACATGTTGCCAATTTAATGATTTGTATTTTAAAGTAGTTTCAAGAACACCACTGCTACTTGAGTTTCCCTACTAATTTAGGAAAAATAGTTCATTGTTTCAGTGTTCTTTTTCTTTCCTTGAAGAGTGAAAAAGGTAGAGGAAGGGGAGAGGAAGGAAGAGGAGGAAAGGGGAAAGAGTATATGGCAGAGAAACTATTCATCAGCTATTGTCAAATGTGCAGAATAAACCAGCTGTATCAGAAGCAAGAGAAGAAGCCTATAACATTTTCCAGTATTGCAACATTAGTTGTAGAGTTAAAAATATTTCAGATGTAAATTTAGTGTTCTCTTGAAAACATTATATACCCTGATAAATATTGAAATAGAAATAATGATTCTTTAGTTTGAACTTACTGTGGTTCAATATTGTTTAATAGGACTACATACCAACGGTGCCAATGCTGAAGTTTTACATTTTTTTTTTTGCCTAAAGAACAGCCAGTCTGTTATCCCTTTCAGAAGATATCAAAACTTCCAGACAATCTTTATTCTAATGATGATGGCTGTTTTCAACTTTTATTTTAACAGAAAATTATGCTTTCTAAATGCGTCCTCTTGATGGAAGTTACTTTTTCTTTTCTAGGTGATACATGTTTTATTTTCATAATTTAACCATTTTAACTTCTAAAATTGACTGATTAACGTTGAATTCAAGCTTCAGAATTCTACTTCTTTTCTTTGGGGTTCCAAAATAGTAGGCATGTTTGCATCAGATATATTCTGTTACTTTTTTTGCACATGGTCACTTATGCATGAGAGTTGTAATTTTTTATAAACTACCATTTTTTTTCTATTATTCATATGAAACTATATTTCAAAAAAAAAATGGCATTATTTTATTTGTTTTAGATTTCTCTCCCTACTCCATTATTCCCTTCATCTGCCTGCCTTCAGTCCATTATGGCTGGGTCTCTACCAAGAGATGATTTCATTTTCGTTGTTTTCTAATCATTTAAGGGTTAGGCATGCTTGCCAAGATGTTCAGAAAATGTAGTGATTTGTGAGTATCCTACTTCTGAGGATTTAAAGGAGCATGATTGTCCGTGCACACTGAACATTAGTTCTATGAAAAACAACAACTCTGTAACATGAGCTAAATGGTGCCAACAGTCATCAGTTCAGAAAGTGGTGGATCTAACACATTTGTTATTGTCCAGGTGGAGAACTACATCTTGTCAGTGGTGCCTTCTTAATGATTTTGTAATTCTGTTGAGTTCTTCTTTTTTGAGCTAATCTGCATTTTCCTAAGATGGATCTGATTTAAGAGAAACAAGAATTTTCGTGATCTCAAAATTGATGGCTTGCCACATGTGATTTTAGAGCACACTAAACAAGATATTCTGGAGAACAATTTTGAATTTGTCCTCTATATTAGTATTGATTTTTTTTTTGTCCTTTTGAGCTTCCCTGACATAAATGTGGAAATAACTACATGAAGCACAAACCACAAGCCACTGTCTGTATAAGTGCACTACTTAGTGGTGGTCTGCTTATGTTTAACACTTGTTTGATATCAAGACAGCAACAAGATTAAATCAGGATTAGTATTCAGTCCAGCTCAAAGCAGGGTCTTCAGCAAATTCCATTGATTTCAGGTTGACAAATATAACCAGAGTACTGAAAACTGCTTGCTTTAACAGTGTAAACATTTTTTCTTTCATTTCATGAGAACAGTTTGCCCTAGACAACATTTAATGGGAAATTTTCTACTACTTCATTCAAATATTGCCTCCCATCCAAATCCTCAAATGTGCACTGAATTGAAAATTGAAAATAATTTGCAAAAAAAACCCCCCCAACTTTATTGCAAATGTGCTATTTTGAGAATAAAAAAAAGTATATGGAGTTAATGATTTTTTTCATTCTATGGGACAAAAGCTTAAAGTATGTGATTTCCAGGTCTGGAAACACCTTGCAAACTTGCCCTGTTAAGTGTATGGAAATCTTAATTAATCAGTCACCCAAGAATGCATTTTTTGGGAATATAAATGTATTTATTATAGTAAATATTTTCTTGTGTCTGAACAATAAGTTTGGAATTACTTTTTTTTCCTAATTTAATTTCAGTCATTAAATTAACTATGATTCTAGTAACCTTTTATGAAATACATTAGAGAAATACATCCAAAATGTAGAAGTACATTAGCGAAGAATGAACTTTTATGATTAAATTTTGGGTTTGTTTTAATAACTCAGACCAAAGAAAATGGGGTAAAGTAAACTTCATTCTTTTTATATAATCACTGAATTAATTTTAGTATTTGTGAAATTGTAAAATGCGTAATTCTTCTCCATTACATCTGAATGCTGCAAAGCTTTTCCATCTCTACATGCATTGACTGAGCTTAAACTTCCCTGTTAGACATTGCTCTGAAATAAAAGGTAAAAATACAAGAATGTAACTATCTGAAATACTCTTATGGTAATATTTAGTGTTTGCTGCTTTTGAAATACATTTATGAGTGTGAGAAGAGTGTAAAAATCAGTCAATAAGGACACATGATTTTTTCTGGAAGGAAGTTAAAATACCTTGTTTGTTCTTTCCATTCAGGGCTGATTTGGGTGCTGAACAGACAACTGAGCTTTCTGCAGTTGCATGGGCAGGTGGAGGACTTACAGGACTTAAGAAGCATTTCACATGTTCATTGGGGCACCTTCATATTCCTCAAGATTTTTTATCTCTAAATAGGGTGCATCAGAGGATTGAATATCAATTAGTATTAGAGATCTGAGCATGCATCTGTATATTTTGTAAATTATATTATCTGTAAATCTTAAAAACAAAAAGGAAAAGATCACTGTAGCTAAATAAAATTAGCTGGCTTATAAGGCCTTCACCTGTGTGAAGCTTACTGTTTGACCACAATTCAGATGTACTTGAGAAAATACAGTGATCTCCTTTCTCTAGTGATTAACAGATGATCCCATCACTCTTATTTGTGATTTCCTAATCCTCTTCATGTGTTTTGGGATTGTGTCAGGTGTCTGCAAGGATCAAGGAATTCTCTTTGTGACACAAAACTGTTTTGGACTAAGTGGATCCAGAATATTATGCTCTGGAAGTAAATCTGGTTTGTTACCTGTCTCATAGTCAGCACTGCAACCAGTAACGGACTAAAAAGGGGAACCAGGATCGATGACAGTAAGAAGAGAGGACAAGAGAAAGGGTTAAAGGCAGTCAAACCTTGTAGACCTAATTCTGTTTGGTCTGGAAATCTTTTCTACTATGCCTCGTACTTCCTGTGAGAGGATTAGAATTTGAAGTTTCTTGGGGAAAAAAATTAGCAGCCTGAAGAGAAAATAGCCCCACAGAATATTGAAATTTTACTGTACGGACAGTAGGTGGATTTGTAAAGAGACTAAGAGCAAGTTGACTCATAAAATCCTCTATCAATTAATCATTTAAAAATATTTAAATCCTGAAACATGTATAAACATTAAATTGCAGCATCTTATCCAAATTATTAATTTAGCAACTTTTCTTAGGTTAAGTCTGGTTTTGATTTAATATTTCAGTACATATGTTTATTGCAGTATTACTTAGGTATCCGATTCAAATTTAAAATAAATATTTTGTGCTGTTTTGCAGACTAAGTACTAATGGAGCTGTCCATACAGTTATATAAAAGCACTAGATACTAACTGATAAACAATTTGGGGAGTGCATATTAAAGAGTGAGACACTTTTTAAATGAGTTGACATATATGAAACTGTTTTGATTTAAATTGCTGTTTTGTACTTATATTTTCTGAGGATGTTGCATACCTTAAAATACCACTTGCGATAAACTGTAATTAAACAGTATAGAAGAGATTAATGAAAGGAGTTTGAAATATTTCTGATGGAAGAAAAAAGTCTAACATTCAATATGAAGCAAATACAAAGTTGGCAAAAATGATTTCTGAAAGAATCCATAGCGGTTGTAAGCATATGATGATATTCACCATTGTTACTTTTGTAAAGTATATTCCATTTCACAGTGAGAGGAAGGTGGAGGTCTAAGGCTGCAACTTTTAGAATTTCAAAATAAAATTATGTTAGATTAAGTCTAAAAGTTGGTCTGCACTATGTATTTTCAGAGAGTTCAGATGAATTACATTATACCAAAATTACATTTCTGAAGAGAAGTGAGTTTATCAGAGCCAGGTAGAGCTGCTCTTTGTCCTCCGTTCTTCACAATAGCTGGACCGTTCATGAGTTATTACTCTTAGATTTGGAAAAGATAATGGGTGCAGTGGAAAATGTGCTTTCTAACTGCTGTAATCCACAATACTGTGGCAGTCTTCCTGTAACTGATGGTGAGAGTGCTCTGTGTATATCTTTCATGTGGCGAAATCCATTTGGAATGTGGGATCTTTCTCTGTTGTCTGTCCTTGTGCTTTCCTTTTGGAGTGAGTTACGGATAAGTGTGATACTGAGCTCTCATTAAACATGATACTTCTTTATTTACGTGGAACCCCCACTACAAAAAGGTGGAAACCAGATGCATCAAGCTAGTTTTTGACGTTTGCACTTTGGTGTGTTGATAACTAAATAACAGATCACCTGGTGGGAGACTTTGATTGCCTGTCAAGGCCAATCAGGAGTCACTGGTGGAGAAAACACTTATTCCAGCAAAGTATTTCTAGTGTAGACATGGTCAAGTAATCACAAAACCCCTCTGAGATGAAAACATCCTCCATGCAGGGTACTGTAGCTGTTAGCAGCTAACTTTTAAAGGAATAGGCATGGGGAGAGTGCTTTTGCTATGACTTATCTACCGTTCTGGGACTGCCTTCCTCAAAGGCTGAAGATGGACCTTTGGACCTTCATCTTATTCTTGGTCTTACTGAGTTGAAGGCAGGGCAAAAAATGTATTTTTAAATCAAGTTTGCCATGAAGATAATGGTGATAATTGTAGTGAATTATCAGAAGAAGGAAGTTAAAATCTGTCTTCATTGTAAGCAAGGCAGAAAGGTCATGAATGAAGTGACCATACAAGGAAGTAACTGCTGGCAATTTTCTTCAATCAGCATTAAAGAAGGTAAGCTTTGAGTGGAGAACATTTGCATTTTGGATCTCCAACCCAGGCTCCAAGTTGGAGGCCTGGCACTTCATACATTTATTACTCCAAGGTTTCAGGAATACCAAATTCTCTTCTTTGTTACCTGTGAATAGGTAAGTTTTCTCCTGAATGAAAAGCATTTCACTGTGATCTTTGTCCTTTCCTGAATTTAAATTTCCTGAATGTGATTTAGGCTTCTTGTGATGATGCTGTGCTTTCTTTTTGTTCTGAGCCTGTTATAAAACCAGGATAAATGGCTTTCAGCAGAAATTCAGTAGTTGGGCTGAATTTTACCTCCGCTACTGATTACTATTGTGGTAGCAAGCAAAACACTCATGATAGCTCAAGAGCCATCTTGTTCAAATACTATAGAAACTTGAAACAAAAAATGCTGTCCCTGTGCCAAAGAATTTGATGCTGAAGTACACGTTACAGACGAATGCTGTATTAAGTCTTGCAGGAGGGCATAGGGAGACAGTGAACTGATTCCTCTGCGGTGGTTCCTAGATCACAGATAGCACCATGAAATGGAGAATGACTTCAGTTCTGCCCAGTTGCTACAACACTTTGTAAAGTGTGGGCAGATAAAAGGACATCATATGGATCAAGCCTGACTTGCTGGCACTTTTGGAAGCTGGCACTACAGTATTAGTGGGATTTTGTAATGTGATGATCTATACCCATATAAATAACATGTAACAGGATTTGGTTCCCTGTTGCTAGTCTGTATTTAGGATCTTTGTTGTTTATTGTTATTTTAGGACACAGATAATCAATCAAAGCTTAGTTACAGTTTCTTCTAGAGGGCTGCTGCCATGCATGAAAGTTAGTTATGTATTACTACTGAAATCTACCTTTTTGTATTAAAATAGAAGCAAGTACAAGAAAGCCACAGGATGCTGTTGCCTCTAGCAATTGTTTGTTTGAACTGTCCAGGTGGAAAATTGCCTAGAGGCTTCATAGTCATTTTTTCAGATTATGGCAGCCTAAAGGTGAAGGTGTGAGGTGGAACGTCTTAGACTTTGTCACTGTTCCAATGCCTGTTTGCTACTGAAGACAGTTTCTTTCTTGGTGAGAAGATAGATGGAGTGGAAAAATCCATAAAGTATTGTCTATGACAACGGGAGTTCTCATCAAAGGGTGAGGGTGGTAGCTAAACATTTTGGAGTGTATAGACACTACATTGCATGTACTGTTAGAATGTGAGAGAAATAATACGTTTATGGAGTGGATTCCAAAAACCTTTTTCCAGGTTAGTTATTTTTTCTGTCTTTTGCACTAGTTTCAGAACTATTTGCATAATGTGTTTTTTTTCTGCCTGGATTAATAAAAATTAAGGTGTAAATTACTTTTGTGGTAAAAGCGCAATCTGCTTTGTTCAGAGAGTAGATTAAAAAAACATGTAAAGAAGGGAGATAGAGCTAAGAAAAATGTAAATGGGAAGACAAACGACTTGGACTAGAAGAAAGATACCTATTGCGAAAAGCGAATGAGATGCTTCACATTTAGGTCAGTCTATTTTAACTTCAACCTTCTGTTAAAATTCAACAGGCTTTCACCCACTGTAAAAAAATTTTGAAGTTGACTGTACTGAGCTAGAGAAACATTTTTGGTTACATGGATAGAAAAACATTTGTGAAAAACATTATATAGACATTTAGAATAACAGACCGTCCCTTATTCCAATTCTGTTATGTAATTTAGTACACAACAACCTCAATTGATGACAACTGAAATTATCTCTCTATTATCTGCAGAACAATTTCACTATAAACAGAATTAATACAAGCTTCTGCTGATTGCTATAGCAATATGCTTCATCTTTGCTCTTTAGGTTCAGCTCTTGATGTGAAAATAGGTCAGGTTTTGTTCTCTGCTATCTATCAGCATGTGTGTCAATCAAGCAGGTGATGAACATACACCCGTTAGGGGTTATATTTAAGATCATCAACTCATTTCATGTAGGCTTCTAACAGATGGTTTCTCTTGGTCCCCAGAAACATTATCTGGATTTGAACTGCTGATATGAGTGTGAAAGAATCTGTTTATATTCACCAATCTCCTCAGCCCAGCTTCTTTCTATTAAAATTTTAAAGGCACAGATTTTATTCTGTATGAACAAAGCATATAAAAAATCACTGTACTGGATTAATAAGTAATTAGTGGAATTTCCTTCAATTAAAACTGAACACACAAGCCTGCAGCCTTGCATATTGAGTACATTCTTTAAACCAAAGTAGGAACTAGTATAACTTGAGACAGAGCTGTGATATAAATTTTTCCAGCATAGATTAGTCTGATAAATTAAGAAGGTGATTGCTTTTTATGCCTTTCTTTTTGTGATGGTTCTTTTTAAGCTTTTCTAGGTTGTGTTTTCCACTGGATTTTATTAAGTTTCTCAACCATTTGGCAAATAAGGAAATAGCATTACACTCAGAACAGAAATAAGCTGCCTAAATTATTTCTGGTAATGCAAATAAAATATCAAAGTAATCTCATGAATTTTACTGTGAATGGGAAATCTCTTCTTTCGATTATGAGTACTCTTACCATCCAATGACAGATTTAAATTACACACCGTGGTCCACATTTTTTGTCTCCCGATTTTATTTTAATTTTTGCTCTCCACTAACAACACAATACTCTTTAATATTATTTCTGCTGTCTGATTTGCTGTACCTCTTAAAAGCCATTTTCAGGATGAACATGCATAGTTAGTCTCTGTTGCTGGATGCAATGTAATATAAAGACACCAGAGCTAGATTTAAATGAGTTATTGAAGCTACCTAGAGCAGTCTATCAAGAAAAGCATAGGTTTTAATCTGCACTTGTTTATTCCCTTTAGCTTGATATAGACACACTATCAATACAATTCTTGTGAGACAACCTTATGGTTTACTGTTATGTGCGTTACACAAACACAAGTGGAAAAGTGTTTCTAAATTGTATATGCTACAGGTATTTATTTCATTGTACACATATTGTAATATAATACAGCATCTTGACTGTTTTTGTAAGATTTATTATATCTAAACATCAGCCCTGAATATCAGAACTTATCAAGCACTCAAAGTAGCAGAAGCTACTGTTACTGCTGTTCTAATGGAAATCAAATCTTCTGGTGGAAAGTAGTTAGTAATGACCACAAAATCATTATGAAAGAGCACATAGACTTGGAACTGTGGGAAAGAGAAGTTGAGTTAAAAAGCATACTCATAACATAAGCACTTACTTAGACAGCCCATCTTAATGAAAAGTGTTGGTACTATGTTGAAGTCAAAATGATAAGTCTGGATATACAAATAAGGGATCAATACATGACTATTTTCAGAATTAAATCTGCAGAATGTTCTAGGTTGATTCTGGCAAGCAAAGAAGATGAGATTTCTCTGTTGATAGGCTAATGTTTTGGAAGCTCACCAAAAAAAAGCGCTTGCATGTACAGCAAGTAAAAAAATGACAGTTTTAAAATTATATTTAGGTGGGGTTTTGTTTGTTTCTTTACTGAAATATATGTTTTGGTGTTTCCTCTGAATCTGGATTTTTGGGGTTTTTTGCTTTACTTAGCTAAATGGAGTTTTAAAAAAAACCCAACACATTTCTCCATATACTGTATGGAATTAGCCTTACTTTTGCAATTAGGGCTTTCTTTAACACAGAACAGCAAGATAAAAGAGGTTCTCAGTCACTGGTAAATGGAGAGGATATTACTTCCTACCAAATGCAGAGGAACATAAAATGGTCATTGTTTGGAGAAATGAAATGTCTATGGTTTGTTATAAACCTCTCAATTTTTGGGGTGAGAAAGTTTTTAAAGCCTTGCCTCCTGGAATTAAATTGTTTACATGAGAATCACTTCTCTCCTTAAGGTAATTTTCTAGTTCTTTCTGGGGAGAAAAGGAAACAAAACTTAAGTCTATTTTTTTTGCAGCTCAAAAATCTTACATGTACAGAGGGATCACATAGTTATACCTTTTTTTAAAAAAAAAAAAAAAGTTAAAAAGTTTCAGTATGCCAGTCGTATGATTTTGGGATTCTTTATAGGTAGCTTCTGAATACATAGGGATAACAGCACAGTGGTTTTTTCTTTTCTTGGCAAGTATTTCAGCATTCGTGGTTTAAGTAGAGATCAGGAGAGCACTCAAGCTACTTTTTAAATCATATCCTCATAAGAAGCTTCTGCAGTTGAAAGCGTTTTCTGCTGTCTGTTGTGTACTTGAATAGTTAAGCAGGCTCCTCAAGGCAGACATGACCATGATGTGCATTCATCATAGTAGCGCTTCTTGCTATAGAATAGCAATCAGATATGATACTTTTACCACAGTCAGCCATTTCCTCTTCCAGAGGATGGTATGTATCTATAAGGAAGGATTCAGCACCTGAACCATTTTTTGGTTTACTTGGATGTTGACTTAGTGAATTGGGAAACTATTATCAGTGCTGGGAGGAAAATATCCAGATCTAAGTTATTGTGCAGTGATAGGATGTGAAGCTATCACTAGGAAGCTTTTCCACACTACACTACAGGAAGTTGTGGTTGACTGATGATACTTCAGCTTTTACAGCTATGAGGATCTCTCTAATTTTATTGTAACAATCTAAAACTATAAGCTTTTTTCCTTAGGTAAAGTCTTGATTTCTGACCTGAAAGGAAACTTTCATTTAAAATCCTGAAACAAATCAGAATGCTCATATTCTTCTTACTTTTCCTTTTTTTTTTTCCTTTGGTTAGAATGCAGGAAGATATGAAAATGAAAACTTAAAGGGATCAGCAGTCTTAAAAATGTTCAGCCCTATCGCTGTTCAGTTTAGGTTGAGTGGAAAACAGGGGTTTACTCCAAAGTAGAAATCACTGTTCCTACAGAAGCAACAGGGTAGCACTTCATGAGGTTTCACAGTTGTGGAGTTTTAAGGCAGACATTTTTCAATACATGGGATACATATATGACTTAATTGCCCATAGTTTCTTTCACAGTCATTTAGGTAGGCACTTCAATGGCATGTCTGCTTTCCATATTTACTTTAGGAAGAGAAAACTATGCCCTATATGCTCATCGGGTTTGTCCAATGTAATCAATACCACCTCTATAGTCTATTGACTGTAAAGATCCCCTTGGATGTCTAGGTCAGATGAAAATGCCTGTATTGTTGACATCTGTGGGGAAGACAGGAACTTGCAGATTGAATTAATCACCTTGTCTTAGATGTGTTTCTTACTTACAGTGAGAGGAATTGTGCTCTAGGCACTATTAAATATATTGATTAAGCTTCTATTAGTCACAGTGGTGACTAGTTCAGCTGTAGCTGGCTACATGGTAGGCATCTAAAATTAAGAAAGATGAATTGTTGGCTCTTCTATTGTATATTTACGTCCTTTTGATTTCTTTGAAAATACTAATTTATTTCCTGTAAGGCTTTGTAAGAATATCATTTAACTTACTTGTCTTCATCCGTTACAAAATTATGTGGCTGTTGTAGCCACTGATAGTTCAGAATTTGGAGTACAGTCCACAGTTCTAACTCATTTCTAGCCAAGTTTACTTTGGCTTGTCTTGATGCTGCTTCAGTAATGTAGCTGTTATGCTATATCCAGCACTGATTTGCTTTTAAAATCTTGTTTCTATCACACCAGAGGTGGGTATGCTTTGGAAATGTGCAAGTGTCAGGAAGATTAGAGTGAAATAAATTGTCCTGTTCCTTAGCATATTCAGAGCATATCTCTTTTTTTCAACTTCAGCAAAGATGAGGAAAAGTTCTATTCTTTCTTTCATTCTGAAGCATAAAGCATTGATTCTCTTTAGTCAGCGCCAGAAATGTTTCTTGCAGCGTTCACCTCCTTTCTTTCCTCCACATCTGGCTCTACTTTTCTCTTTTTTTCTTTTTTATTTCTCAGAAAAATTCCACAGTTTAAGGGCTTTGAGCCACAGATGTTCTATTGTTATTCTTGACACACCAGGAAAAGTAACTTTGGCCTTATAGGCTAGACCCAGCTGTCCAGTTTCTGCTGTCTCAGAATGGAAGGACGCAGGACCTGCTGCCTCCTTAGTTCACTTAGCACCTTAACATGTCATCATTTAAATTCTAATGCCTTTTGAGTGTCAGTTAGCTACTATCACTCATTAGAGTGGTAAATGAAAGAACGTGCTGCTGCCTCTTGAGTAATACAAGTACCTGAGCTCATATCCAAACTGAACGTTACTGGTTGTCTTTGTTTTAAATTTCTCCATACATTACTCAGTATTGTTAAGCACACTTGATTCTCTGAGGAGTTACAAGAAGCAGTACAAAGGTACTGCTTGTGTCAATAATTGTATAGTACTGACAATTGTAGTTGAGGATGTCTTTAAACTATCTATCTTTTTAAGAAATGCATTCTATTTGGTAATCTGTTTCATTCCCACAGAAGACATGAACTGGACTTGAGAGTCTTTCCATTAATGAGTATTCCGGGCTGTACAGAATAGCTATTAAGATGAAAAAACTGTGACTTAGTGAGGTTAAATTAGTTTTGTTACTCCTCACAACTGAACTCCCTTACGGTAGCTACAGCGGGCTTCTAAAGCAGATGAAAAAAGGAAAGCATGAGGCACACAGCAATTTTTCATTGTTATTACAGGTGATGTATCTAAACTGGCAATACGCAGGCACAGAAAGGGCATATAAATTAGACCAAAATAATTTATTTAGACTTTTTTCAAAAGCATCAATGAAAGCAAGAAATGGAGCGAACTTCTGTGGGATGTGTGAATGAACATCTTCATCATCTTTACCTAGCTTTACCTAGCTTTCAATGCCAAAAATAAAAAGAAGTATTGGAGAGAAAAGTAGTTTTGGACCTTTGTTCTGGAGTAAGTCAAAAAACAACTATGACATTCAAGGAAAATCTGTACTAACTTGCCTTAGTTCCTAATATTGTGTGCATATTACAGTCATTTTTCATTTTGAAAAGAATGAGATTACTAATGACCAATTCAACGAAAACATTTTTCATAGTGGGCTGCATTTTTCCGTTCCAAGGGTATTACTAAAAAACTGTGAGTTTTCTGCCACCTTCAGTTCCAGTAATATTAGATCAGAAGTAAAGTTTGTTGGGTGCTAAGAACTACTACTTTCTGCCACTGCAAGATAGACTCACTTGGCACCATTTGGGATAATGTTTGACCATTTAATTACCAGATTGTAATTGAAATGAGGCTTTTGTGGCACAAACACCTCTACAGTACTCAATACAAATGCGTAACTAGAGCACAAATAGATTTGTACAAACTAGACAATGGCTTTTTGTAGATTAAAAGAAGAAAAGGATTTTTCCTCACCTTGTTCTTAATTTGTATTAGGCCAGGCATGCAATTTTGCTGTACTGAACAGGTACAGTAGTCATATTTTAAAAAACCCTGCTGTCCCAATTGCCTTTTCTGTGTCCTGCAAGAGGTTATAAAGGAATTTATGATATAGAGTTACATTTTTTACCAGAGCATTCTCAATATATATGGAGGCAAACTTCCTAACCTTGCTGGTAAGCTCACTGCTTGTTTCTGAAAAGCTTTTACTTTTCAGTATCAGATTTAGACAAGGAAGAAATTGTGTCCAAGAAAGTAGGAAAGTGCCCCCATTACAAGTGTGAAACTGTAAATAGTTTATTTGCAGCCATTCTCTTCATTTCTGCACTATTGTCCTTTCCCCCTTTTCTCAAATGCAAGTATTTTTCCAAACAAAAGGGGAACTATCTATCTTTGTTCAGTTACTGTCATGGTAGTACTTGAAAATGACAGTGTTTGGATTGTAACTACTCCTGATAAAGGACAGGATGATAAATTTGTCATGGGTGAACATGAAAGTTTCACAATGATAATAGTAGGGTGAGAAATACAAGACCTTGCCTCAGGTAGCCTGCCCCCATAGTGTCACAGGGCAGCCGCAGTCTGCTGACCATCACTGTCACTGTCTCACAGGGCACTTGTGGACCTGGCACACAGGCATCAGTTTGCAGCTCTCTATCTCAGCGCCTTCCACCCACACACTGCACACCTGCTGTTGTCATGGTCTACTGTGTGGGTGAAGCCATGCCAGTGACAGACAAGCTTGTGCTTAACTGGAATGTTAGCATGCTCCAGAAGTGTGGTGAGACGCAATTCCACTCTGGTGGGACCCCACCTGGAGTACTGTGTCCAGCTCTGGAGTCCTCAGCAACGGAAGGACATGGACCTGTTGGAGCAAGTCCAGATGAGGGCCACGAAGATGATCAGAGGGCTGGAGCACTTCTCCTGTGAGGACTGGCTAAGAGAGTCGGGGTTGTTCAGCCTGGAGAAGAGAAGGCTCCCAGGAGATCTTATAGCAGCCTTCCAGTACCTAAAGGGGGCCTACAGGAGAGATGGGGAGGGACTCTTTATCAGGGAATGCAGTGATAGCATGAGGGGTTGCAGTTTTAAACTGAAAGAGGGGAGATTTAGATTAGATATCGGGAAGAAGTTCTTTACTCTGAGGGCAGTGAAACACTGGAACAGGTTGCCCAGGGAACTTGTGGGTGGCCCATCCCGGGAAGTGTTCAAGACCAGGCTGGATGGGGCTTTGATTTTAATTTTACTAATTAATATTAGTAAGACAATGATATCTATAAGTAGTCAAGCAATAATACTGAAAGGAACTCTACCTAAACAACAACCATTACAAGTGGTAACACTTAGAACATAGACAAAGACATGCACCTAACTCACTCACAGCTTGCTAGAGTTGTATGCTGCCTATAGCCCATGCTCCAGCTACACCAGGGAAGCGATGGACCATGCACATCTCTCAACAGGTGAGTCTCCATGCTTCCTCCTGTGAGGCCATGCCTCCGCAGAGTTGTCACGCCTACATGAGGCTGCTGCTTTGGGGTCTTCAGATGATCTTCCTCAAAAACCTCATGGTCTTATGAACATACTATTTCCTTTACCATGCTGTGTTTATATCACCAGCCTCCTGGTCCAAGCATGTCATGATTTCCTGAATCAAATATCTGATCATGATCCCATTCATCTCCTGCTGCCAGTTTCTTCCTTGTGTTAATTCTGAGTAGTTATCTCCAGGCAGAGTTCACTTCTTCATGTTACTTGGTAGTCTCTGCTACCATCAGTCTCAAGGCAAACATGAGTTCCTCCTGCTAGCAGCACACCAGGTCAGACTTAGCTGTCTCCCTTCTTACAACTCAGAGGTGAGTGCACTTGCTTCCATGTGGCCCCCTCCACACGCAGCTGTGGATGAACTTGTCAGGGGGTACCCATGCTCCAGGCTGTAGGGGATTCTGGGGGTGAAGCATTAGGAGTGAAGTAAGGGATGCATTTATTAATTACAATTAACTTTACTGGGAAAATTCCAATCTATCAGTCATTTTTTAGCCTTAACCTTATATCTCAGGTATTCAGAAGACAGTATAGCCTCAAAAAAGAACTAGCCAAAGTTTCTGTGAAGTTCTGCAACTTGAAATCAATGTGGTGGTTAGATCTTGTTCTGACTTTTTCTATTAATACAACTTTTTTAAAAAAGTAATCCATCAGTCCATTTAATTCCATAGTTGTAGCATCAAATTATAGTCTTGATGTTCTCATCTGCCATTTCATCAACACAAATGTAAAACAGTCAGATAACATTAAATATCACACTGCCAAGGGACTACTGCTTCCTAAGAAGAATGGAATAAAAAAAATTGGCAGTTGCATTAATTTTGCTGGAGTGAAGAACTTTTAAACTTGCACTGAAATGCATTATAAACAGATTTTTTTCACTGCCAAATACTTGCGGCATAGTGGCAGATTGGCTCTTGATTTACAAAATATTTTTACCCAGTTTATTTTAAAATAGAACCATAATTCTTTCCTGTTGAGTGGCACTAAAGCAATATTACATGATGTAAGCAATTAAAAATAACTGCAAAGACTTGAGAGCTAAATGCTGATATCTAAAGTCCGAATTCTGAAGGTTTTGCTTCTCTGTCCTTAGACAAAATTCCTACTTTTTTCACTGCGGTTTTCACCTTGCTCTTCCTGATATAAAGCACACACAGGACCAGATTAATAAAACAGATAATTGTGCTTTGTCTGCCAAATCTGCATCTTTTGTTGCGTGAGGTTATCAGTTCCCCAGATAAGTTTTATGTGTAAAATAGCCAAGTGTGAGTATACAGTGTTGATGTGTGACTCTGTATTTTGTATTCTCAATTTACCTTGTCTGGATGCAGTGTCAACTCACCTTAAAAATTCTCACCCAATATGATTAAGTTCTTTTACAAGCAGTATTAATTACTGATGCATATTTCTGATAGGTATGAAACTTACTTTGTCAGTGCAATATATTACAAGCATATTCTGTCCCTCCTCCAACAGCATCACTATCTAGAACATTTATGTATCTTCTCAATGCTTTCACAACATGTTTTCAGCCATTTTATTGCCATAGGTTAGCTTCAGTTGCACATCACCACACTTCCGGAGTGTGCTGACATCAGATGGGATCAGATAACAGTGCTGGCTTGACATATTTTAATATATGAAGCGTGAAGGTGAAAACTGCAGTCAGCAATGCCAGTCAAATGGATTATTACTGTTGCTGAAGCTGGGGAAAAAAAATTACTAGAGCAGGATAAACTGATCATTTGCAGTACATTTTTAAAAATCATTCTCTCTCTCATCTTAATTTTAATGATTTGAGAACTAAGGAATGGGATTTTGTCAAGTTGTAGATACCTGTAAGTCGGGTATATAAGTTTACAGTACAGACCTCAGCTGGTTTTACAGCCAGTGGAAGGATCATTCATCTTATTTTATTTCAACCTTTATTATAGGATGGGATGACTCATCTTCTAAGGGAGCTGTTTCTCACCATTGACTATGAGGGAACATAGTGTCTGTCAATGAAATTAGGGCAGATGAACTTGCCATGCAGCTTGCTGTGTCCACCTCCTGGAAATATAAATCATATCTGAAACTCAAAATACTTAAGGGAAATATACAATTAGTTCACGGGAGTGGAAACAGCAAATGTTTTGGTGGAGTTGTATGTGTACTGGTAGTGAATCAGAACTTTTGGTTAATATTTATAGCAAAGATTTTATTTGTTATGGTTATCTGTTTTTTCCCCACTCAACAGTGTATGGCTTTCATATCAGGAGGAAAGGAAGTTAAGTTACTTTTCTCCAGTTAAGCAGATGCTTCAATGAATGGGTCAGATGTGCTTTTACCCCATGGATACATGGTATTCTGAAAAAAGATATGGGAAAATATCTGAGAAGTGTAAAATTATTTTGCTTGATGCTGATATATGACACCCTCATCTGCTGTAAACATTAACTACTTTTTTTTTCCAAACCAGGTGGAGGTGCTACTTTAAGAAAATAAGTCTTAGAAGCTGAAATCATTAAAATTTGGTCAGGTGTTTGGTAAAGTTTAATATTTAGATCTCAGCGATTGGTTTCTTAAAAACTGGTGCCCAATAATTTCTTAAAATCATATCAATTTAATGTGTTTTATAGTGGAAATTTAAAATAAAAACAATTAAAATTACCTTTAAAAACATTACTATACATATTTGGGTAACAGCAAGAAGTGTGGCTCCACAGTAAGTGCAACATGACCTTAGTCTTGTTTTTTGTGGGGAAGTGATTGTACTGGTTACTGCAATTCTGTGAGTCTGAGGGGATGGCTTGATATTTATATAAGATCATAATTAGAGAAAAAAGCTTCTACAATCTGACATATCTAAAATTACCTTTCAAGGTATTTTGTGGGCAGGCAGGGTTCACAAATCATTTGGTTTCTCAACCGTTTCTTCTCTGTGGAATTTTGATAAGGGAAGTTCATTAAATGGAAAAAAAACTATTAGGAATTGTGTATGATGTATGATAGTAAGAATAAAGACAACAATAATGTTGCTAGCAATCTATTTATTAAATCAATCATACTTATAATTTGATTTTTTTTCTCATGCCTTCTCGGAATAATTTTACAGTCTCTTTAATTTTGCTTGCTCTTCTCTCTTTGTTTTGTTATCACTGGACATTTTTCTCCTGCCCCTTTTCTGCCTTCTCTTTTCAATTTCCCAAACATATTATGAATCTAGTTAGAAACAAGGTGAACTTTTGAACTCAGTGTTCTTCAGCTGATTAGAAAATGGGCATAATAGGGAATCTCATTTTTAACAATGATTTCATGAGAGTAATTGAATAGCATCGTTCAGCTGGAGATCCCAAAGTGCTTTGTAAACGTGAGGCAGTATTATTATTGTTCAGCAAATAATAGAAAAAGTGGAACAGATAAATTTAGGCATGCTTTTAAAAATATTCACCTTTGAAGTAGGGTTCTGAGCCCTTTAGGCGCGCAAATTCTAGGTAGAGCTTTACCAAGGTAACTACCTCGAAGCTTCCTGTGAACCTGCTGAGAGCTGTGGGAACTCAGTATGCCTAAAAATCAGGAAAAAAGAATGAGGAGAGAACAAATTAAATGAACAGATAAACTCAATACACAGGAAGTCTTCATCTTCCTGATGTATACATTTGTCTTAGCAGCTAACTTTTTCATGGTACCATATCCTCAGAGGCTTAACATTTTAATGGTATTTCAGACACTTGTCTTTTAGGGTCTTCGCAAAAGTAGTGTTCCTCAGGTCCAAGAGCCCTCAGGCACACAGGAACTTTGCATCCCTACTTTTCTTTAAAGGCATTATATAAAAAGCATCTTGTAGAGTTTGATGGGTGAAAGAAAGAATATGGCTTATAACTAAGCTATAAATATATCATGTTACAAGAAAGAGAGATGCCTGATTTAATTAAGAAATTAGATAATGCTGTTACCAGTATTGGAGCTGTGATGATGCAACGGGGTTGGGGTGCTATAAAAACTGGAAGCTATGCCTGTGCCTATTCAATTCAGCTTCTGTTGGGATCATTCAGAGATTATTATGCTTTCAGTTGGGTCAGAAAGAGAGTCCATTTTAGTATTATTTTGTTTTGTATTGCCACATGAAGTACAGTACAATTTTACAGTGCAAAGTATTTATAGCAACAATAATGATGTCTCTTACTTTATGTTCAGGGCACTCAGCCAGTTGCAATGCGCCAGTTGCTATAAATCTACCGTTTATCACGTCATAACTTACAAAATACATTTATGTTCTTCCCAGAGAAGATGTGTGTGTGTATATAAAGAACTAGAGCATGCATGTCCAAAACCTTTGCAGAAAGGTTTATCTTCTGTGTAAGAGAGGAGGATTTGAAGTGATGGACAAAGTAGTGGTTTTTGTGTGAAAAGTGGGTTAAATAGTTTTGATTATTAAAGAACTCTTTGCACTTGAGAGAGAGAATTTACAAAGATAGCAGACGAGCTTAATCATCCAGTAATGAAGCGCTTTCTTTACATATAATTCCCGTTGTATGTTTATTCATCATTTTTAGGTGACTTGTACAATGTGAAAAAACTTTCATTAGCTGTTGTTGCTTCCCTTGTCTCTAGCTAATATCTAATAGCAAGCAATTACTTTCCAGATCATGAGATAAAACAACCCCCTCTTTAAAACAGTATTTGACTTTGAAGGTATTAATGATTAAAGAATACTTTTTAGAATATGAGATGCTAAACAGGGAGTCTGACCTATGTTCAGTCCTCTGCCATCAGGCTGTTACAAAAAGGACTTTGTTCTTAAAGAATAGTATTGCAGACGGTATTAAATGCTCTTTGTAAATACAGTGAGATTTGCATGTTGTGACCCCACATTTATCAAGACATTTGCCATTGACTTCAGCAGGGTTAATATTTCTTGAATAGTATGTGTATGTTGTAAAGAATATACATAGATTTCTTCTGTGTGGCATGTGCAGCAAAATTTAAGAAATAGATTTGATTTTCCCCCACCATGTCTTGTCCTCTTTTGCTTAGTATTTTATTTTTATGTGCTTATTCATTATTCCAATACCTGGCAATGATACTTAGCTGTATTACAAAGAATGATTTTGAGATTTAATCTACATACAAAAGTAATCCTATTAAAGAGTCACACATGGCTTGAAAATATATAACCTGCTGGTCTGATTCAGAATGAAAACTAATTTCACCTGATTAAAAAACAGATTCAGGGTACATGTGTTGTATGTTGAATATTGGTGAATTTTTTGTAGCATGCATGCAAGTCTCAGTGTAACCTAAAAGAAATTATGGCAGTTATTCAGAGGAAATAAATCCATAAGTAGTGATAAAACCTTTTTGTTGCTGTTAATAAAAAGTAAAACTAGTGGAAAATGAAAACATACAATTTTTTGGACAATATGAAACAACATTGTATAGATTCAACACTTTGAATCTAATTGAAGAGCTAGATTTCACATCCATGTTTTATTGCAGAATCACCTTCACTGTCTTCCCAGCATGTTCTCAGTTGCAGCTGAGTGTTGACACGAGTCACGTACTGAGGTCCAAACTCCTGCCTACCTCTTTATGTGGCGTCTTACCCTGCCGATCCTCTTCCCCAGCACCTTGGTCTTACCATAGTCACTCTGCCTCTTCTTACTGCTGCTCCACTTCTCTTTTCTTATTTTTTACTGCAGAACTCTGACTTGCCCATTGTCTCAGTGCATTCATATAGAGCCACTGGTTAAACGCCTTTTCAATTTGATAATTCAAGTGTAAATATTCACGTAAAAGTATTTAGTTTTAAGAAAATTCGGTGGGGTACAACTTCAAAATTTAAATTCTTTATAGATGGATTTCATTTAAAAAACCCGTTTGGAGTTTCATTGCTTGCTCTCCTCAAGTAATATATTGGAAAAGAATGAAAGGACATAATTTCTTTAAAGACTTTGTAAGACACAGCTATTTTTTGTAGATGTCTTCTTTTTCCTGTGCAAAAAGAAAAATACATTTTGAATATTCTAATCCAATTCAATAATGTGCTGTTAAATCTAACTAAAACATAGAAGTAGAAAGCTGTCACCTTTTTGAGTGTTAATATCCTGGTGGTAATATTTTTAAATTTTTTTTCACATGGTATTCTTAGTAAAAATAAAATATTCCTCCATCTGTCCTGGTTTGGTTTCAGCTGCTGCTAGCTGTGGCAGCTTCTGAGAGTGTGTGTGTTTGGGAACATCCTTCTGTAGAACATCCCTTCAAAGGAAGGAGGTGTCACTCGAAGCTAAGTGCATGCAGGTGCACCTAGAAAAAGGTGTTTACTGATGTGTCTGCCTCATCACTAACAGTTGACACTCACATTGTGAGATTAAAAGCTTAACAGCTTAAAGCTCAAAAATAACAAATCATCAGATGAATAGACTGAGGACTGGAATAGTTCTCTAAATCTTTATATTCTTATTGTTTCTGGTGACTATATTAGCAGGCTTGCTGTTGTCAGTAGTCTGTTACTAGGTAATAACTGAGGGGACAAAATTTCAAGGCGGGCAGTATATGTCTTAATATTGCCAGAATTGCAAGGATTAAAGAAAATGTTAATTCAAGCAGTTGAAATCTTTTTATATTAAAATGGAATAGTATCAGGCAGAAGGTTTAGAAAATAATGTCAGTGAATATGGCTAAGTTTATATGCAGAGTTTGCACATGCTCGATGTTTGATTTCCAGGGCATACTGAGATAGGGTGCTTGAAAATACCTGTAGCAGAATAATGCTCCATTCTTAAAAATATTGCTTTGCACTTGTATGCAGGGGTCTGAATCTGCAACATAGCATAGCAATCTCTTCTGCTGAAACTTTCAGTGAAAACTGAGGGATTTCATGATCCATTAAAATGATTTTTGAACATCACAGAATCAGTCTATTGCAGCTAATTTTTCTGTGGAAGGATTGTTTATTTTTCCACCATTTGTAATAAATTCTTTACTATTTGTCTAAAAAAAATTAAATACATGGTTGACAAACTTTTGCCATTTTTGCTGCACATCATGTGCCCAATATTATTTTTAAAAATTGTCTATTAAACATCCACACCACTTGTGAATGTCACCAATTCCATTCAAAGGTAGTTATCTCCATGGTAGAGAATCTCTATTCTAAAAGCTTTTCCCTGACTGTTCATATATTTTGAATTTACTGATAGGAAAGATGTATTGATTGTTATTTAAAGAGTTCTCTTTTTTAACACATTCTCTCTATCTGTGTATTGCCAAGAGTTTCTGGAGTTTTGCAGTGCTTTCTATGCCTCTGGGACCTCTTTAATTACCATTTCACAATGCCAGAGGTCCAGCATGAGATACTATTTTGAACCTTCTATGAAATTCACTTGACTGTAACTTGGCAATAAATTTACTGATATTCTGCTAGGTAGAATCTTGAAGTATTTGCTCTTTTTGCTTTCGTAGATAATTAGGCAGGGGTTTAGCTCTTGGGAAAGGGGGGTGTAGTATTTTGCAAATGTAAAGAATGAGTATAGAACTGCCTGGCCTGGACTTCAGAGCTCTTGAGGAAAACCGATCTTTGTCATGATGAGTCTTCTCATTAGAGTCTTTCTCCTCCCTTAAAAATATCTTTAATTATGGTTTTCTGTGGCTAACCCCTACCACTTGTATACTATCACCTACACATAGATGTTTAGAGTTTACCAAGTTTGATCTGCTTTGGTCCCATTTCTGAAGGACACTAAGCAATAGTAATTCAGCCAGCATTATAGAATTGGTGGCTCTTACTGAATGAGTGAACAGTCTGTGACAGACAAAGAGGAGCTAAAGCCAGGAGCATTCATAAATACATCTATTCGGTACATGAGGATAAGCAGGTTGCCATACTCTTATGAAATTCTTTCTACTCCAACAATCACTAAGGTTACTAATGCTGGAAATCCTAAGTCAGTACATTAGGGTAACTTATATTTAAATATTTTTAAAGGATTGGCAGAACTCGTCTCTGGATTTTTGATATTAATTTTCATTATAGCTTGGAGCACTGAGGATGTTCCAGAAGCTTGCGGGACTTAAGGTCACACTAACTTTTTTTTAATGGGTGAGATAACCTAGGTAATTATAAACCTGTCAGTCTGACATCAGTCTCAAGCAAAATAATGGAAAGGCGGGTGTGGGACTTGGATAATAAAGGATAGAACTCTGCTGAGGCAAACAGTATGTTTTATAAGCACAACTGTTAAGATATAAGGAAGGTAGCTCAAGTTATAGAACACGGGGTGCTACCCAGGAAATGCTTTTAGGTTCCATAATGGGTAATAATAATGGATAGAGCTTAATTTTTCCATCCAGAACAGGAGCCAACAAGAGCTAATGTAATCATTGAATGTATAAACAGGGCACACAGTTACTGTGAATTCTTTATGACAGTAAGTTTATAAATCAAAATTGTGGTTTTCTAAGACAGATTCTCTGCTATAAATAGGAGTTTCTTTTGGGAATTCCCAAGCCCTTTGTAATACTGCAGGTCAGACTTCCTGACAGCAATAGTCCCTTCTGGCTTTCTAATCTGCCTCTGTGAGTCAGCAAAGCAGGTACAGCTTTGAGTTGTACTGACAGTAATGTGTGGCTGTAATTGGGTCTTAGAGCACATGGTGTCATGCTATAAGAGGCCTCTATACACACCCACCGGCTCATGGGGTGATGCCCTCCAGCTGGCTCTTGATCATGAGAATAACACTGAAAAATCATACTGGTTTAGCATTGGCGATAAAGACAGTATTTTAATTTCAGCGATTTACCTTCAGAGCCAGGAATAAGACAAATAGGAAATCTAAGTGGAAATAACAATGTGAGAAGGTCTGCTTACTCCTGAAGAAGGTTTTTCAAGTATCAGTACCACCTTGGAGAACGTTCGTTTAGTTGAGTTTAGTTTCATTTTATTTAGTTTAGTTTAGTTAAGTTTACTATGGATTAGTATCTCTACAACTCTGCAGATGACTCCACTACTAAACCTTTCCGTGTTCTGTGTAAGGAATACTTGGTCAATTTTACATTTAATACTAAACTTCACTGTACATTTACCAGGCTGTGGCATTAGAATAAGACATTTTCAGTCACTGCTACTTACATCATTTACAGTAAATTATTTAAAAATTATTGTGAGTTCTTATTGATCACAGTATAAAATTAAAGTCAAAAGTGTTACAAAGAGCAACACTCAACACATTTTACTTCACTCAGAAATATTTTAGATTAGATTATCAGAATAAACATAAGATATTTAGTTGAAATGAAATATTTTAATGTTTTTCATTTTTAGCCTAATACTGTAATGTTTTTTTTTTTCAAAGCTTTTTCAAATAGTACCATTACAAGTATCTGCATAGATCTCTGAAAAGATGTGCATAAACACAGAAAGATAAAGAACTCCCAGCAGTATTCAGAACAAACTGCATTTTATCGCTCACGGTACAGAGATTTGCAACCATCTGCTGTAAACTACAGACTTCAAATACACAGTGTATCTATCTCCTCCATTTAAAAAATACTCTTTTACTCTAATGTTTATTTTGTTTAATTTACCGTATGGCAAAAATAGATATGCACAATGTAATGCTTGTGCCTATGTGTTTATATTGCAGTACCTTCTAAATGAATCAGAATATACACCAAGGTATGAGCTAGTATTTTTAGGAATTTTCTTTTGCCCTGTCCCATATTAGATCATTGTAAGAATTCTGCAAGTGGTTAAGTGAGCAGGGTCTCAAAAAGACTGTGGTAAGTAAATGTGCTTAAGTGAGAAAATATTCAAGAATCTTTCAGATTTTTATGGGCTATTTTTTTTCCACTCTCTTGGCTCTTGAGTAAGAAAGGGTAGTTAAATGACTTGTATTAATGTGTCATACTAATTAAAAGGTATTTAAGCATTCTGCAGATTAGTGTTGGCCTTTAGGTAAGAAAATCCATTGGCTAAGCACACTTGGTTATCATTAATAAAATTTACTTTTTATTATCTGTGTTAACTTCATAGTGTAAAGACCTGCCATAACTAGGACCTTGCTCTACTGATGTGACTGGTGTAATGTCAGCTCTCCCACTCTGGGGGCAGATCGAGGCTGTGCTGAAGCTCAGTGTAGGTCTGAACATCAGGGGGACTATATTAATTGATGCCACCTGGCCCTAATGCCATCACATATGTGCAAGCTGGTGTGAGGTTTGCTCTGGCTGCTCTGCTGATATCAACAGGCAGGAGCTATGCTAGAGTGTGAAGGGAATTCACACTTGTCCACATCTAGTTGCTTTTCAGCTTTTTTATACTGCTTAGGCAGGTTTACCTTATGCATGGGCAGTTTCTGCATCAATTATAAAAATTACTTATGATCATCTGTGAGACCACTGGCATCTTTATCTACTTTGTGTACTCTGTTTACCAAACAAGAACTTAATGAAGAAGGAGCACTGAAAGAAAAAAGAGAACCTGGAAAAGGACAGAAGATAACAAGATAATGCTTAAGAATAAATAATTCTGCAATCTCTTGGGGTTTTTTATTGCCCCATATTTATAAAAATATTATTAAAATAATATTTTTATTAGTGTTACTGAATATTCCCTCCTTAATTTCAGGTTCTGCAGAAGACATACATGTAATCACACATTTCAAGCAGTGATCTCTGACTGGTAAAAAAAAAAAAGAACCCAAATCACTATAATAATATCGGTAGCATAATAAAAACTTCACCCATTCACCTAACCTGGTCTCTAAGTAGCTAACAGAGTCTCTGTGGCACAAAATGGGATGATATGAGTGGCAATCAGAATTTGATATTTGTGGCCTCAGTATGCCAGAGTTTCTCCAGGTTGTTTAGCTCTTGTTGATGCTTCTTTTGTGAACGAGGCAGATAAAGTGTAAATTGACTGTATTTCTGATGTTTTTGTCCTGATTCGATTTCTTGATGATGTTAGTTGAGAAAGAAATGGGTAGGGGGTTACTGTTAACATCACCAGCCACAGCTGCAAGTCTGGCACAGGAACTATAAACCCATGATGACTTGCTTTAGTTGAATTGTTACAGAACCCAGGGAGCTGTAGGACATACTGTTTCCCTTCAGGTACTTGGGTTTTTTCATTAGTTCTCACAAAAGCTCTATCTGAGCACATAGCCTATGACAAAGTATTTAAGGGGATACAAATGGATATCTTAGATGTATGAAACATTGTTGAAGAAAACAATAAGTTTTCAAGATCTTGTGATAGCGATTGATGAAACACTGAAATCTTTGCTGTAGATTATGTTCTGAAGCTACCGGACTGATTGAGCCATATAATATACAGCAAACATGAAATCAAAAGAGTGCTTTGGCTAGAAATATACTTATTTATATGTGCACCACAGAAAGAGCCCTTCTCTGAAGCTCTTTGAATCACCTCACTTTGTTGAAAAGCTATGGAGGGACAGGTTCAATTGTGGTTCTTCTTGTTATGGGGTGAATGTGGTCAAGTGACCCCATCTCCAGTCTTCTCCACTTCTTTACCTGTGGAAGATACAAGCTGACTTCCTGACTCCCCACAATATATGTTTTATCTATAAATACATGGTACAGAGATTGCTTTGTTCACTTGAACTGCAGTGTGCTTCACGAAAGAGCCCTAGACTTTTGTGATATCTGGTCTATGCAAATAATTATGTTCTTAATCATGGCACTTCATTGTATTAATTAGTTTTAAAGAGTAATTGCTGTGGTAAGTGGCTGCTTACTTAAGTATTACTAAACAAATGAGAACATTTGTGAGGAAAGGCTAACTGAAAACAATAAAATGGGGGAAGCAGAATGTGACATAGTGAAGGCAAAGAAGTAAGAACAGAAAAGGTTGAACACTGCAAACGATGATCTGGGTTACTTACAATACATCTTTGATTTGCAGTGGTCGATGTTTTGCCTGAGTGGTAAGAAAAGTATTGGTACTTGCGTAGACTGCTATAAAATTTCAGCTGGGGTGTGAAAGTAGTGTACATCACAGGTGTGAGAATAAACATACAGCTTTCCTTGCAAAAGGAGCTGTCGGCAGACAGCAAGTCGTAGCGTGCTGCTCTCATGCCAAGTGTCCATGGTCGCCTTGTAGCACTTTGTCACCATGTGGTAAGTCCCAACTCAGTGTCATGACATCTTCGCTCACTGTAACCCAAGCGTGTCAGCACGGCCCTGGGAAGGCATGGCTCTGCTCCACTCAGTATCTGCCTTCTCATATCTTTTTGCTCTCCTTCCTGGCTGAATAGAAGGGAGAAAAGACACTTCATTGAGTTTGCCTCTCACGTTTATAGTCTGGCAGGGTGGTCCAAGCCGTTAATTGTTTTTCCTGAAGAAGTGCCGTGGAATTGCTAAGAATTACGTGCTTCTAGAGGGCTCAGGTTAACTCTGCAACAGGTGGGGAGGTTTACAGGGCATGAGTCAGAGTAAACAAAATCCTAAGGCATTTTTGACATCACTGTGTAAAGTTCCCAATATAAAAAAGAAATATCTCCCCATCCTCCCCTCAGTCAAACATTTGCCAATAGATATAGAGGTTATTAACATTAGTTGATACTTCATGTTGTTTGCCTATTTATTTGTTGTTTCTGGCTGTGGTCTAACAGCCACCAAAGTCAGGAGTATCTAGTTTCCCTGTCTGTGCACTCACCAGTTCTCATAACTTTGGGACTTCCTGTGAACTGATACGTTTTCCTAATCCAGCAAAAAAGAAAAGCTAGCACAAGATGGGTACTTTACAGCTCTACTAATAAGTAGAATTATTTCATGGCAGGGGCCACTGAACAACATGGAGTTTGTTGGCCTAAATAGCCAGGACAGGCAAGGGAATAAGGAGTGAAGGCAAGACCTCCCTTTTTCAGTATCAATAAGCCCTTAAATCAGGTCCGTTCCTTAGAACCCCCATTATGACCTTATATATCCAAAATCATATATCCTTTTATCAAAGTGCATTGGGTTTTTTTTTTTTCCAAACTGTTGTCTCAGTTTGTCTTGTGAAATAAAATCATCAAGAAGACACAGCTTTGTTTCCACAAGTTCTCTATCGAGTCCTTAAATTGCTCTGTACTTTTCTACCCTTGTCTTGTATGACTTGCTAGTCCTACAGCTTCCAGTTTTTATCCCTACAAATAGGAATGTGTAGTTTTCCTGAAGAGAATAATTGATCAACTTTTTTCATTACAAAGTACCTTTTTTTTTACTGTCCCTTGTGTTTCTGCATATTAATAACACCACAACAGTGTTCAGTAAGTGTAAATATAAAACATAGGTGAGCTTCAATACGAAACATAGAGACAAGCTCTAGAAGAGAATAAAACCAGCCAAAAATAGGCTGATGCTTTACCCCAATATAAATATTGAGGAATTATGAGTTTGCTGCAAGACTGTGGTAAAATCTTTAGAATCATGTGGGGTTTGTGACTCTTTGATATTAAAATGGTAAAGTCTGTAAGTTTTATAACTTAAAAGAAGTTGTGTGTTATAAATGAGTGGACTAAAATCAGATCTGTACTAATTTTGTAGTAAATGTATAGCACAGCTTTGCACTCTTCGACACAATTTACTTATTCGTTGATAAAGCATATCCACGTTGGCATTTGTGTATGTGTGTGTAATGTGTGTGATACATTGATATGGTAATAATATATTACCCAACCAGTACAGTTCATTATGATATAGTCTGTATAATCGATTTTAGTTTCCTTTGTTAGTGTATTTGGATACGCACCAGAATCCAGCTTAGCTAGAGATAGAGAATTAGCATATTGTTTCTTAGGGAATGCCCTTGAATGTGTTTGAGTCACTGTCTTGTGTGAGATGTGAGCAGCATTGCTTGCAGAGGGGGTGGAAGTTTGTTTCAAACAGTATGAAATAATCCTGTGTTGCTGGGCCTTCTTTAAAACCTCAGGAAAGCTCTTCAGACTGCCAGGATCGTTGTTCAATGAGCAGCAAGCAGCAGTGGTGGGCAGGTTCGTCACCTGGGAAGTCAGTGCTAGGTCACTTTACAAAGCATTTTGGTAGAGCTTCAAACAGGGTCCTCGTGGGTGGCTGGGTAAGAATCTGATCTCACTTTGTGGCCTCAAGATATCACCAAGGAATGAAAAGCAAACCTAAGGCCTTTCTATTGCTTCTGTACAGAGAGTGAGGGCAGGGTGGGATGTGCTGGGGGAGACGTGCAGTGTAACTTATCTAAATTTGGCACTTTTTTTTTCCATAGATGTATTTATTTTCAGCAGTTTATTTCAAATTGAAATAGGGCTGTGACTGACAATCTAACTGAATATTAAATGCTACCAAAAATCAACCTTGGTGTGACCAACCAACAGAGACAGGTAACATGACTTTTTATTAATATCACATGCCAAGGAACATTGTGTCACTTGCTAAGATGAATGGAACAAAATGTTGCTTTCTGGCACAAAGCTTAGAAATGGAGAAAATGGCAATCAATCAAATACAGCAACATTAGTGAAACTTGGTTGAAAAATCTACTAGAAACCTAGGAACCTAACAGTGTAACTATCTCCCATTATTGCTCATTCAGCTTGTGTTCAATCCCATTGTGAGATTTAAGTTTTATTCTCATCACACTTTTAATCAAGACTTTATTGTGAAAAGTAGAATTCCATTGAAATGTCCATGAACTGTTGCTTGAGGGCTTTTTTTTCCAGTGTTTTTTCTAGCATTTAGATTTGAGAATATTTGCATGTACATACAATGTAGCATATTTTAGTATATTTATGGTAGTCACATTAGACATGGCAGGAAGTATAAAATTTTTCTTTGACCTTGGTAATAAAAGATGACAGGCTGCAAAGTTGCAAGGAACACTGGTCCATATCAACAAACGCCATTTTACCCAGCCAGTGAGAACAGCTTTGAGTGCAACACAATTAGGGACACAAAACAAAAAGGCAATCATAGAATTTGTTTATATACTTACTTCTCGGTTGATGAGATCTTTTATTGTTGTATAAGTTATTTGAAATACATTTCGCTGTATCTATAGATATATATACCATCCTGAACAATTTTGGCTCCATGAATTTTGTAGTAAGTAAGTAATATTGCCAGGAGCTTTTTATTTCCCACGTGAGGAACAGCAGCTGTGTGTGCTCATATGCCTTTCTGTGTATTAAAATGAATGGTGGCTTTTTTGCCCTTTTTTTTTTTTAACACATATTACACTGTCTTTTATGCTGTGTTTTCAGTATTTCTTCCTGTTTAAAAATTGATATCACACCTGGGAGGGAAAGAAGAGCTGATATTAGATAAAACTTGCAAACAAATAATGATATTTTACTCTATATTTTTTTTCTTACTTGAATAAAGCAAATGTTTACTGATTTTTATCTTTCTTGTTGAAGAAAATATCTCTGCCATTACTACTTGTGGTCAATAGCCTTGGAGAGAAATCAAAGCAGTTGTCACTGATGAAACTGCAGCCACCATTTTGACCTTTTTGCCTTGAAAATCAAGAGGACTAAACATTACTTAGCTTTATCTTTGTCCACAAAAAAGTAGGAACAAGAATCAAAAGAGCTGCGAAAATGGAAGTTAAACTGATGATAGAAAACACATTAAGGCTCAGACTCACAAGGCATTTCTAAGTCTAAATTCAGTAGATTTTAATAATTCCTAAATGGAATATAGTCATAATGCTCTAGCAGCAAAAAAAAAAAAATCACATTTCTGGCAGAAGACATTTTTACCATTGCTGTGGAACCAATCCTGGTCTCCATGACGCTAGAAGAATCCAAAGTTACCATCTTGAATTAATTGTTATGTGGGTTTGTTTTCTTAGGGTGAATAGGGGCAGGTTCTTACACTGGTGTTATTGCATTGATTACTGATTTTATTTATTCCTTAATGTAAGGAGTAACAATGCAATGTTACAGAAAGTCATTCATGTACACGTTAAGTTCTGATTCTCCAGCAGACAATATGTATTATACTGGGATAGATTTTGCTCTGAGTTATGTAAGTATAAATCTGGATTAGCTCTATTGAAATCAATGTCACTTTTTTCAGTTTGTGTGTTTTAATGGTATTTCTGAGAAAAGAAGGGAGCCTCCATTTTTTTAGATGAAAAATGTAGAATGAGACTCTAGAAACAGCACCTAATATTTACTCCCTCATAATCTCACTTGGTTAAATTAAGTAAAGTATTTCCTTTAAGTATCTACTTTCATTGCTGTTAAGCTGGTTTTACAAGCACTGAGACCCAATAAAGTCCTTGTTTACTTCTTTCTGTATTATACAGAATTCTACAGAAGGACTTTCTTTTTGTCCTAGAGAATATTTCTCTCATTTGGAAGTTTATTTTTTCTTAAATCATTTTATTTGCCTGTTCAGCATTGCTGATTAACTCAGAGAAGTCTTTCACTTAATTTCCTGTGTAACATACATCCCCTGGCCTCTACCTCCAAATCAAAGAATTTCCATTAATTTTCATCACTGTTTTATTCCTTCTGTTATGAAACAGCAGGAATCCTTGCTTATAAGAAAAGCCTATATTAAAAGAACAGTGTATTTTATTTTATCAGATATTTATTCTTTTCTTCCACTTCCATACAAACTCTAGTTTACTTTGCTTGTATACTGTAGGTTGCTCATAACTTTGGTTATAAGCTACGTTTCAAGTGGATTTATCTGTGTAGAAGTTTAGTGTGGCATCCAGTGATTTTCACTACCACACCAAACGGGATATCAAGTTTTGAGCCGTGTCAGTCTGGCCAGGTGTAAGATAGATCCATCCAT
>JAOXNO010000001.1:42355842-42381757 GCA_028565335.1 Limnodromus scolopaceus
ATAGATCCATCCATGAAAGTTTAGGGGGAATGTTTGCTCATTGTTTACAACATCATTAGTAAATACAGAATTTATTAGTTGTATTCTGAGATAAATAAACAAGTAAACATACATATATACATCTACATACATACCTACCTACGCTTTTATTTTATTTATATATATAATATATATGTATATAAAAATATTCTCTATATATATCCCTTTGCCTTCAAATAAGAGATTTCCAGCCACAGATTCACTTAGCCTTTGCAGAAGTCCATATATACCTGAAATATTGTGAGCTACTAGACTCAGGGATGTGAACACCGTGGCAACAAAAAATTGAGGTATTTTAGCCATGTATCACCAGTCTGCAGGGACTGTATTGCTATGAGTATTACTTTATTGTCTGTCTCACTTGATCATTCCCCTACTGATTATATACAGTTTATTTTTCTCACTTTAAAGACTATTAAGTCTGAAACAAATCTAATTTGCATTTTGTAATATGACATATTGCTTTATATTGAAAGATAAATTAGAAGAAAAGTATAGCAATAAAATTTATCCTTGAAATAATATTTAATATTGTGGTATATGTAATAAATAACACTATAAAGCCATAATAAATAACACTATTGTGAAAGGTTAAGTATTGGAACAAAGAGGGAAATTTGGAGGAAAACAGTAAATATTAAAGTAAAATACATTTGGCTTTGGCTATTTTTATAAAGGGCTGGATGACTACGAATTCTGAAATTTCTCTAATTTTGAAAGCCAACAGATGAGAGGGCTTTAAAATCTCTTTTGAAAGATCATTTGTTGGTTAAACTGAGTCATAAAAGCTAATATTTAATTTTTTTTGAAAATCAGAGGCAAGGAACTCAAAAAAATATTACACAAATGATGGAGAACATGTCTGCTGATGGCTGGTACTATTTTATGTTGAAGAAGAGCTACACAATTGTTATTCAAAATATGACATTTTGCCTAGTGAGATAATGAGAATCAATGAAATAGATGCTAAACTTTATCATCTTGATTTTTTTTTCCATACATGAAAATTCTTTTGGGGAAAAAAAAAAGGATATGAGATTCACATGTAAAGTAAGGCAGTCCCACTCAGCAAAAGCAATGCAAGATATCAGCATTCTGTGCATGCTGTGGGAAGGGCAGAAAAAGAAAATTTCTTCCTGTGGAAAGATCCATGTGAAAATCTTTTTGGTGATAGAGGAGGAGGAGGAAAAATTAACATCAATATTAAAGTGCAATTGGTTTGGATCAGAAGTCTTGATGATGCATCTGGGAGCAGAATAATGTAAATCACTGCAGGTATAATTACGAAGGTAATTGCAATGCAGTATAAGTAGTACCAAAAAATGAAATTAAAAAATTGCAAAGCAAATAAAATCATGAGCGGCCAAAAGACAAAAAGTTTGTGATAAATGGTTCATTTAGACCTGCAGTGCTGTGTGGGCAAAATTGGATTGCAATCATAGCCATTTCAAAAATGAAAACATTAAGAGAAAAGGAAATTGGACAGAAATGGCATGGAAATTACAGCCTTTGATCCGTTTTTGAAGAACCTTTTATGAGACATCATCGTGAGTGGGCAGCAAATTCTTTCCAATCTCCTCTTAAAGCACTCGTGAAAGCTTGGAGACCATGAAACTGAAATAAACCTTTTAGCTTAGATTGTGGGAGCATATCTCTGCTGACCTTTTTTAGCTTTTATAAGCAGCACAAAACTGCACTGAATGTTTAGTGCAATAATATAGAATGTATATAATATACGCAATTATATAGAACATAGCTTAGCACAATGATGTAGAAAGGAAACAATATTTTTCTGTAGTAGCACTAGCCTTTTATTAATTTTCTGCAAAAATCAGGAAATATAAGTGGGGATAGACTGCATGTTGTTTTTAGAGATGTGTTAGATAGAAGTGCGGATGGGGCTTGCAGCTTATGATTTTTAGGGCTCACTTAGTCTGGGCTGAGTAAGTCTCTGTCTAAACTTGCCACAAGTTAAATTCCTGAGGAAGGCTGTGTCTTTTTCTTCTTAATAATGCACCATTTTGCACCTTCCGGGTTATCCTGCTGTCTTGAGGGAATTGTGATGTCTCAACGTGGATATTCAGTGTATATACAGAGAAAAGAGGTAAATTGTTAACATGAATAATATACTGTAATTGCCAAAGCATAGCCCAGGTCTGCATTAGCTAAAATTAGATTAAGCTCTGAGGCTATAAAACAAAGATGATCATAGACTTGTTCAATCACTATTAAAATATCTGTAATTCTGTTGTAAAACATTGATATATGGATGTATTTGGCAGCGTTCCTTATTAAATACCAGTAATTAAAATCAAAATACATTGGGTTAGCTGTCCCATTCCGTAAAGTCTGAGTAATTAGCTTTCAGGTAATTGGTCAGATTAGTAACTGTATATAAAATCATTATTGTCCATGAGAAGAAATATGTTACATCATGATTTGAAGGATCATGAATGCTGTCACATAAAAGAATATGCACACTATTTTACATTTCGGTAAACAACAGCTGGATTCTTCCAAGAGTGCTGCTTAAATCAGATTCAAGCTGCCTGAAGCAAAATCCCTGTTTATTTTCATATTTTATTTGACTTGACTGAGTTCTGTTTTCATTAACATTTTCTATCTGACCTTTTGAATTAGAGAACCTTTTTATTCTGCAGAAAAAGTCAAGTTTTCTTTGAATTTTGTTAAATTTAGGATTTCTTCTTTTTTAACTTTCTGTAACATGATTAAGGTGGAAAATGCTCTCCATTATATAAAAAAATATATAGGAAAAATTAATATAAAAATAGTAAAAATGTTTACTCCTTTGTAGACTATTAGATTTATTTTTTTCTGGATTATTTGATTATTAAATGGGAGGTGGAGATGGAGCTGTATTTGGCCATTGTGCTGCTGGTATTGTCATTATTAATCATTTATATAGTTTGCATATAGCTGCTGTTCACAATCTTAGGCGAATAAAAAGTCATGCATGCCCTGAAGAGTTTGCAATCTAAAATTTGACAAAAGAGCAACAAAAGAGGTAACAGATGACAGCGGCTGGCTGTAGGAGTGGCAGGTTTGCAAGAATACCTTACTGTTTACCCGCTGTCCTCTTAACACTTTCAATTTGAAATGCTTGCTTTTAACAGACTGCAGACTAGCTGAGGGTACATTCTGCCCCATCATCCAGAGCATTAATGAAGATGTTAAACAAGACAGCACCCAGTATTGTCCCCTGGGGTACAACTGCTAGTTACTGGCCTCCAACTAGACTTCATAACACTGATCATCATCTTCTGTGCCTGGCTGTTCAGTCACTTTTGAGTCTGCTCATCTAGTTCATACTTCATCAGCTTCTCTATGAAGATCTTACAGGAGACAGTGTTGAAAGCCTTATTTAAGTCAAAGTTGACAATAGCTTCTGCTCTCCCTTCATCTGCAAGGCCAGGCATTTCATCATAGAAGGTTTTCAGGTTGGTTAAGCGTGACTTCTCCATGTTGGCTACTCCAAATCACCTTCTTGTCCTTCATGTGACTGAAAATGGTTTCCAGGATTACCTGCTGCATCACTTTCCCGGGGACGGAGGTGAGGCTGACCAGCCTGTAGTTCCCTGGGTCCTCCTTCCTGCCCTCCTTGAAGTTTGAAGTGACATTTGCTTTCCTCCAGTCTTTGGATACTTCTTCCAGTTGCCACAGTCATTCAAGGTTTATTAAGAGTAGGCTTGAAATGGTAGCGGGCAACTCCCTCAGCCCTTGCAGGTGCATCCCATCAGGGACCATGTCCTTATGTGTGACCATTTTGCTTAAGTATTCCCTCACCTCATGCTCACGATATATGCTCAAAGGTGCATCTTCCTTGCTTTTCCCTTTGGTCTCCTGGGCCCAGGGCCTGGGATTCCTGAAGGCTGGTCTTGCTAGTAGAGACTGAGGTGAAGAAGGTATTCAGTACCTCAGCCTTTTTCATGTCCTGTGTCACCAGGTCTGCTGCCACATTCAGCAGTGGGCTCACATTTTCCCTAGTCTTCCTTTTGTCACCTATGAGCTTATGGAAGCTCTTGTCATCCTTAACATCCCTTGCCAGGTCCAATTCCAGGTAGATTTCAGCTTTCCTAACTGCATCTCTGCATGCTCAGCCAGTATCTCCGTATTCCTCCCAGGTTGCCTCTCCCTGTTTCCACCTTCTGCATACTTCTTTTTTTGTGTTTCAGTTTTCCAGGAGCTCCTTCTTCATCCATGCAAGCTTCCTGCCATTTTTATCTGGCTTCTGACTTGTTGGGATGGAACACTTGCAGGTCTTGCAGATACCAGTTCCAGCTCTCACAGCCCGTATGACAGATGCTCCAGTCTTTTTATGATCTTTGTGGCCCTTCTCTGGGTTCATTCCAGTAAGTCCATGTCTCTCTTGAACTGGGGAGCACAGAACTGGACACAGCACTCCAGATGTGGTCTCACAACAGAGACCACACAGATGTGGTCTCACCAGTGTTTTTTTTTTTACAGATGATCATAGCAAGGGTTTTAAGTAATGGATGTGGCAAGAGGAGATTGTGCTTAGCATGTGACTAGCACTTTCATAAGAGTAAGAGGAGTAAAGTTTGCAAGAAAGAAAAGGGAGTGAAAAAAAAGCAGTATGAAGAGTCAACAGAGGAAAGCCAGTGGGGTAGAAAGCACACTAATTGGAAGCAGCAAAATAGAGCAGAAGGATGAGATACATATATTGGGAAGGTGAGTGGGAGGGTGACGATAAGAGGAAGTAGCTAAAGCTTGATAAATCTTTTATGTTTATTTCAGCAAATTCTGGTTAGGGAGCAGGTTGAAGAAGTGGCAGGTTGTTAGAAATAAGATACACTCTGTCTAGACTTCAAAATTCCTAAAGTTCAGCCATAACAAGTGCTTTTGGGGCTTTGAACCTGCTTTCTTGGGTTGGTGGCTGATGATTGCTTTGGTACCTCAGTGGGATGTGCTTGGAAGAGGAACTGCGTCTAATGACAGCTGGTCCAGAAGGCCATAATTTGCAAAGGTGGTTCCTTTAGCGGGAAACAACTCTGCCTGGCTGTGGCTGAAGTAGATTACACAGATGTTCCAAAAATTGAGTATATTAATGTGTCTCTTCAGAACATAGAGAAGCTGCGCAAAATGAAAACAGGGCTAAAGGGATGTTTTAAATTGCCAAGTCCTCACAGGGAAGATAAAAGCTAAACTTTGATTTACTGCTTAAATTATACACATTTTCATACTGAACTACTGAACTGTTGAGAAACTTAAATGGTCCTAATAAGGGTAGCATGAGATTTGAGCGGGTTTATTGTGCACTTGGCATATCTGTGCACCAAAAACTCTGATAGGACCACTCTTTATCCTTACTTTCTGGGGGATTGTTGTTTGGTTTGCTTGTTAAGTATTTCCATATTGGTTTTTGTTGTTGTTTTATAACTAATTCGAAATTCAGTGCTAATGTGCAAAACACATGCCAGTTATTTAGTTCTGTTGCTATAAGCTTCTTCTCCCCTAAATCTCCAAAAAGTGTTTAGATTCCCTATTCAAATCTCCTTGTTAAGGAGTGTGGCTGGTATGATCATCTCCAGGTAGGAAATGACTAACTTGATAACATGTCCAATGCTAGCATGTCTGTGTTTGGTCTTCATGAAATGCTGTGATAAATACCTATTTTGTTTATTATAATTTATAGAATCCACCAATCTCTGCGTAATCTTTGGTTTCCAAATCATGACAAGCGTATTTAACATAAAGAGCAAGACAGTTTCTCAAAGTCTCAGTTTCCAAATGCCATATACTCTAGTGTATGTGAGAGTTTTGTGTAATGTGTCCAAACAGTTGACAAGTCAAGTCCCCTGTAAATGGGAGAGGAGAGAAGGGAATGAATTCCAAAGGCTAGGAACAAATAAAATACTTGATTGTAGTCCCTTGGCTTCCTTTCCTTCAAATCAAGAGAGTTGTTGTACCATTTCTACTGAACCATAATTACAGTCCCATAAGACAGACATCCATAGTATCTCCAGTGTAAAATACTTTCTTCTTGAACGAAATATATTAGCTGTAATAGGTATTAACATATCTATCTTCTGAAAGCAAGTAATAGGTAAGTGGAAATGAATTCACAGATGACAGATTGATAACTAAGGCAATACTGTTCAACCAAGGATTTCATATACTTGCATAGGATTACGTGGCGATAGGGAATGAGGTATATTTCTTAGCCATTTCTCAGTTTTTCATATCTGGGTCTATATGAAAGCATTACAGCTTTTGAATACAAAATGGGGAATTGCTTTCATGGTAGCCAAAAACTCATTGTGTTTTATTTGTTTTGTTTTGGGGAAGTGATGGGATGATGGAAGACTGGGGTCAAATCCTTTTTTCCCATTCTTGCTAAAGTATTGTTTTATGTTAAGGGTTCTTATCTTCTTTTCAAACCTCAAGAAGAATATATGAAAAATAGTTTTTATTACCATTCCATGATATATGTAAGGATGGTGAAGGAATAGCTCCTTAAAAGATATTTCTCAAGTTTTAACATACTGACTTTTTCATTACCACAGCAGGTGGTCATTTTCATATAAATGAAACTTGTAAATAGCAACCCACCTTTTCATATAGATTCAATTACAGTGAATGCTTCCAAAAGCTAAATTCATGGGAAAAAACCATCCTTTTCATTCTCTCTCTTACTAAATAAAATGAATCTTTAAGTCTTCTTTTTTTTTTTTTTTTTAATGGCCATAGTCTAATGCAGTAATGTATAAAGTAATACCAAATCTATATTTTTTTCTGGTCTTTTTTTCTTCTTTCCATTTTTCTTCCTCTTTGGTTGATACTAAAGCTATACATAGAATAATTTAAGCCAAAGTGAAATTTACTTTTTCTGTTTATATGTTTGTAAAATAGCTGTCAGGTTTCTCACTGGCTCATATTGACCTGTGCTATGCTTTTCCACTTTCCTCACTGAATATTCTCATGAAGCTCACCCTCTTCTTTTGGGGCAATTATTATTTCCCAGGGTGCTTTCTTCTGGAAAATGAATTACAGTGCAATGCACGACACCTTATAAACTTGCCCAGAGCTGGATTCATCTTACCTAATTTTAGATCTAGAAAAGTTAGACACTATATAAATACATTAAAAAACCAGATAGAATTGTATAAACTTTCCTCTGTAGGCGTCCCTTTCCAATCTGTTTTTTCTTCCTAGTCTGCTGTTAGCTCAGACTTAGTATCTAAAGTCAAGTGAGACTAATTCCACTCTGAAAGTCCTCAGTGCCCTAAGAGGTCCAGTGAAAATACTAATTTATCTAAGAATTATTGAAGTCACATGAAAAAGAGGCAACACACAGTACTGACTACTAATGATGTCACTATCGTGCTTGAAATGTATTGCAAAAGTTCATAGTATTTTATGGGGTCCATAAAAATTTAAATTAAATATTTCCAAGTAAAATGAAATGCATCTTGGAAATGCATTGTAAGGTGCCTCAGCAACATTTTAAATAACAATTCTTAAGCACAGTTTTAGGGGATGAGAAGTACACCTTATCTTAGAAGTACAGCTTTTAACTTATCTTAGAAGTACAGCTTTTAACCTGCACACCACTAATACCAACAATGAAAATAAATACTGCTTCTGGTAGGATTCCCTAGCTGAAGGGCATTTGAAGAAATTATTCCCCTACATGAGTTTCCAAAGACATTATTTGTCTAGGCAAGTGGAAGCAGTGTCCTGGTGCAGTGCTATTGCTGCTATCTTCAACTCATTAGGTTCTACTGTAGAAAACAGATAAAATAACATGATGAGTTTTCACAAAATTGGTCAATTTAACTGAGGGTCCTTACAACTCTTTAAATCTGTCTTTGTGTCCAGCAACCTGCTGGCAGACAAAGACGACAATTTAAATCCTTGGCATTTGAGATCCTTTTAATCATGACTGATGCAGACTTTCTCTTTAAATGTCTATTCTGTTGTACTTATTGTGGTGAAGAAGGATTCTAAAGAAGTACGTATCTGTTGTGCTTTGGCAGAGGTGATTCCCAAGATCACCAGTATACGCAGTAATTAGATTTCAGTTTCCCTGTCAAAAGCATTGTGATTTAAATTGCTGTGCCTAAAACTACTGAATTCTACCCTAAGCACACTTGCAAGAGTACGGATGTTGGCATACGTAAAATAAGAGTTCATGATGGCTTAGTGATTATTTTGACATACAGTTTTTATCTTTTTTAAATTACTGTTACTAAGCTCAGCTGCTGATGGAAAATATGTATGCATTAATTAGTACAAGGACCGATAAGCATATTAAATCAGGCACATTATTTTTTGCATATAAATTATGAGATTATGGAAGAAAGGTTGTTGAGCTGGACATAAAAGTGCTAATAGTGATTTGTAAAACAATTTTTATAGTGGAAATATATTGAAGTTGAAGATAAAAGGGAGTCTCAGAAGAAGACATTTAGCTTTAAAGAACTAAAGAACTTTTTTCTCACCCTATACCATCCTCATCCTATAGCACTCCCCTTCTTTTGCAGCTACTCTCTTTGTACTATTATAAGCACAAGAGATTGCATCTGAATCCTCCACATTGACTCTAAATAAAGATTCTGCAGTTTCATTCCAGTTTTTTTTGAGGTATAGATTTCTCCTCTTCATAGACATGAATGAACTTGTTTCAGTGCCTGTGATAGGGAGGGTTGATATTATTCTATTTTACAGTTTCTCACTACAAACAGAACATGTAAATCTATTGTGCTTTCCACTTAAATAACCCATAAACTGGTACTTGAACTGCAGACGTAAGTCTCAGTTTCTTGTTCTTCTTACATGAAAATTTACTGAAAATGAAGCCATAGGCAGTTTTTAATATTACATTAACACCATTTCATGTAATTCTTAACTAACATCTTCCAAACCTTTCTACAGAAGTGTAAAACAACATTGGCTTGTCACTAAAGAACAGTATCAATAATTTATATGACGTGTTTCATGAGTGGACATGGTTCTATTAAAACTAATAGCCCTTATTATATGTATATAAAATTTTCAATTGAAAACACATCTAGAGAATTTTACAAGTTGCATGTTACTGCTTACTTTATGGAAATTATGTGTGTGTAAGAATTACTAATTTGTGCTCTCTATACTCATCATGTGCTACTTAAACAAAGTAGACTTTTCTGAGGTCTGAAAGCTAAGCACACAGAAGCTGCCCAAATGAGAAATCTCCTTTGATGTAATGGTGGGAACCTAGAGAGAGCTGCCTATGCGCAGCAACACTGAATAAGATATTATTTACTTAAGTCTTTAGCAGTCAATTTGAAAATAACCATTTTTAAGATACCACTTTACCCGTGTGTTTCTATAGTCTAGAAATTCCACATCTGAGGATCACCTCCATATTTCTGCCTGACAGAAGGATTATATTAAAAAGAAATATTAATTTCCCAGAAAAGTAAGATTAAAGATTAGCTATTTTATATTTTCTGATTCTTTGTTATTTTAAAATCCATTTTAATAAGCAAAATTAAATAATTTAAATATGTATTTGTTTTAAGATAATCTGAATAATGAACATTGATAATTGCCGTAAGTTTTCAGAAATTATAACATCTGATTTTTTTTTGTTTTCTTTTTGATTTATTGTGCCTATTTTCATTTCCTATTGCCTATGGTTTTTCAAAAACTGTAAATAGTTTAGAGATGTCCTAGATTTAGAAAATGATGTTTTAAAAATCTATGATTTAAAGTGTGCCTGGAAAAGGCACTTTATTATACACAAAAATTGTTTTCTTGCTTTCATATTAAAAGGTGATTTGGGCAATGATAGACCATTCATCTGGCCTCAGTAATATACAGGATTTAAAAGATATTTTAACGAAACAGTAATTAAGAGCATGGAGGTAATGGAAGCCCACATGGAATTACCAAATATAGAGTGTGCCAGAGTAAACTGAACATGTTATTTGATGAAGTAGCTGTTTTTTCTTGAGAAAGGAAGCTCAATAGGTTTTATCTATATGGACTTTCTGGCATTTGATATGGAAACACATTTTTAAAAGAGGTCTTGGTTGTGTTGTAAACGTGTATAAAAGCTGTAAAGTGATTAACAAACTGCCAGAAGGGGTAAACATGATGATGTTTATTTAAAGTTATTGGATAGGAAGGAGGTTATTAGTGTGTTTCTTAAAGCAACGTTAATCTTGAATTCATTTAACAACTGGCCCTAGAAAGTCAGAAAACTTAAGAAATGTACTTCTGATACATATTGGAGAGTTTTGGTAGCTTGTAGAAGGAATGATATTTCTAGGGAAAAGGGTTGAGATTGAGGAGAGAATCATTAGAAATACATAATGTGTATAAGTTCAAAATGAAAGGTAACCAGTGATAAATAATTTCTAGCCTGTTTGGGTTCTCATCCCTTGAAAACAGCAAAGAAGGAAAAAAAAAATATCAGTTCATGGGTGACTAGAGATACCACCATGGAAAACCAAAAGATTTCTAGGAGTTATTGGGCAAGATACTAAAGAAAAATTAAGATGTGGTAATTTAGAAAGACACAGGTAAAAATCCATGAAATGTTCTATATGGTTCTTGCCATCATCTTCCAGGGAGATAAATCCGTATTAGAGCAGACAAAGAGAAGGGTTATTAAAATGATCGGGTGAAAAGGGAAACTCATCGTGTAAGCAAAATCAGTTAATGATCTGATGTCCATCACAGCTGTCTTAATAGCTAAGGGTTGGATAGGGACCCTGGAGGTCAGCACAGGCTGGAAAATGAATTCCAATATATCTCAAATGGAAAACATAACTTTCAGGTACTGTTTGAATCCCTGTATTATGTTTTCTGTGTTCCTTAGTATTCCATATAAGAAATTATATGATGCCAACTTTGACAATTTCTTAATCTTAGCTCTATGCCAATTTTCCATAAACCCTACATTAAATTTAATGCATGTGTGTGTCATTTAGCAGTATCTTCATGGTCTGTCATTTTAGTAACTCTCAACAGTGAACAGATATCTTCCCAAGGTATTCAGCATCTACTAAAACGTACTTAGGAAGACAATCCTTTAGTGACCCATCAAGTTCATATGAGTTCTCTGTGATATGTCATTTCTGTGACAGAACTGTATCCAAAGTTCAAGGCTAGCATTTTCACTGCTGGATGATTTGTTTTCTGATTGCATTTATGCAACTTCATTAGTGAGAAGATAGCAAGTAGAAAATCCCTGGGAATTGTCTTACCCTTTCTAAGTGTTTCCAAGTGTTGTATTGCCTAGCAGTATGGTGTCAATATTTTTATAAGCGGCTGATCAGTACAGCTTAGGTAAGTTATAGAGGGAAAAGCTGTGTTATGACTTGTTGGAAAAATACCCTCTCTACTAAATAATTACATTTCAGAATAATATTAGGCTACTCTTGGGGCCAGATTTTGAAGTAAGATGTAGTCCAGTAATTGATTTATTTAGATATTTACACTGATCTGGGCCTCCTACATATTATTTGTTGTTCAAGATTGCTCCAGGACTACAGACTCTGTATGAATCACATTATGAAGCTCTGAAAATGCCAAATATGAGTCAATATTTGTGGTATTTATCTGCACAACTCAAGCCGAGTCTTCTTCCAGAATAGCAAATACCTCTCAAAAAAGATTGAAATTCAGCTGGCATAAAAGGTTGTATCAGACTGAAACGCTTAGGCCTGGCCTTGCTGAGGAGATGCAGCTGGAGGAAGGAAAAGGAAACCCAGAAAAATAAATAATTTCACACAGATAATTGACCTTATTGCCCTGCTTCTCTGTAGGAAAGGTCCTGCACTTTCTAAAATGCTTGCCTTCATCTGGTAATTTGAGTTTGTTTCACATCTCTTAGAAAGTGATATTAGCTGGGGAGCTTCCCCAGTGTTAAGTGTGTAGAGCTAGGTCTACAAAGTCGTATATAATGGCCTAGTTATGTTAATGTGCGCATCATGTGAAATATTCTGGGTATTTTCAGACATGGCACTAAATTTTCAGCAGATGTTTAAGTCATTGAAATTTGCAAATTTGGAAATGACTGCCAATTAAAAAAAACCCTTTCGTCTATTATAAAGACTGTCAATTCATGTTTGAAGAGTTGCTGGGGTGCTTTTTTTCTGTTTTGAAAAGACTCAGGGTACTTGCTTTATCTAATCATCTCTTCTCTTGTCCTAATGTGTGTGGAGGTTTTATTGTCATTGCATTGTTCAGGGAATGAAGTATATGTGGATGATTATCTGTCTTTATCGAGACATGAATTGGTATCTGAGATGGCTTGATATTTTCCTGCTTGCCTTGAAATTTTATTCTTTCCAATTTTCCTTCTAAAATATCAAATACAAGTTTCAACCCTGAAAAATATTTCTAGAACAATCACTGCTGAGACGAGTCTCTCCAAATTCTTCATGTCCCTTCAGAACTGGGTCTCTTCATTTGTTCTTTCTGTGCTGCGAGTTCTCAGGCAAAGTTACTTTATTGAGCTTTCAGTGTCATTGAATTTAAGAACTGCAGCCCAGGCCTTCTGCCAAGTCAGTGTTTTGGGACTGAAATTGTCACTGTTTTCCTTTGTTGTTGAAAAAAATATGATATTCAAACTTGAAGCCAAAGTCTTTTTTTGTAGAATAAATAATTATCCTGACATAATTTGCCATTTGTACATGTGACATAAATCTTGTGAGAACAGAGCAAGATGGGTTACAGTCCTAAAGATTCCTGGTTCTGTTTTCTCATTTTATTTCAGCAATAATTTGTTCTGGTGTTTAACTGAGAATTCCATGTGGGGGACAAAGTTTGTATGTTGTGAACTCACTAGCCTGATGGCATGTTTAGACTGGCAAGAAGCCTCACGCTTCCAGTGTTGGATATTTTAATGACTGGAAGCAGAATCTTTCACCCTTGATGAAACAGTATCCTGCGTTTCTGTATATATAAAGACTTGTTATCCTAATTCTTCTCTATTTCATGTTACTGTCTAGAGGGTTGACCATGGAAAAAGCAGCATCAGACCCTTGAGTTCTGGCTGACTGGCTGTATATTAACAATGTCTCATTTAAACATTAAACCCATGTTTACCTCCAAGTTATGAAGACGTTGTGCTACACTGCTAGTCATTATAGAAAACTGAAACATTAGAGATGCTGAAATGTGAAGCAGAGGAAATGTGCTTGCTAGGAAAGTGTGTCAGGCAGCATTTGAAGATTTGTCTGTTTCACTGTGCTGCTGATTTTGCTTATTTGTTTTTATGTTCTGGCTTTATCTTTCAGTGTAACATTTTTGGTTTTTATTGGCACTTAGAGAGCTATGGATGGCAGCATATTTGCAATATTTTGATGTAAAGATGCTGGCATGGGAAATTTGGGAGTAAGCTTTTCCATTATACTCTGTACAAGCCTGATAAAGTCCTTTAATTTTTCTGTGCTTCAGTTACCCACATACAACACTGCTATAATATTTCCCTGCTGCCAGCCATACCATTCTTCCACTCCCCCTACAGCAAGAGAATACTCTGAATAGTTAGGAAAGGGAATTCAAAACATTTATACTTAGAGGGCTGGAAGAGGGTAATCCTCCTAATTCAGAATTTTAAGAAAACGGGACATTTGTTACTTGTTTATAACTGATTTGTTGCAGTTACATTCCATGCTGGTTTGCAAAACTCTAGCTTGGTTTGGCTTGGCATTTGGATATCACAATATATGAAATAATGAGGACAAATTTACATGAGTCTCTGATTGTACATACCTGGACTAAAGGTACAGATGCAGTTACTTCTTGATTTGCCTGAGCATATAATCATTTGACTAGATAAGGATTCACCTGTGATATATGTCAATAATCAGAGCTGGCACGTACGATAAAAGAATAGAGGTCCACTTTTGACAGAAAATTATTTTTGCTTTAAGATGAAAAACATATAATATGTATATTTGATGTGAATTAAAAATATATGTTCCCCAAAAAAGTCATTACATCTGTTGTTCCAAGTTTGCTCTTGTTCTGATAGACAGCCAAAATAACCACCTGAAATTTCAAGAGAACACTAACTGCAAATGAGAAATACCTATTGTGTGTTGTTGCCTTGAAAATACAAGTGAGAAAAATCAAGGAAGCCATGTAAGAAAATCAAATATCAAATAGAAAATTCAAGAAGTGTGCTTGAAAATATTGTTTTCAGTGTGTCTTATAACACAATGAAAGCCAGTTGTATCATCTACCCATTTTCCCATCCCCGTTCCTTCCAAAAAATGAATCCCTTTCCATGAAATACAGCCATCTTTTTAGCTTTGTGACTAGCACCTCCAGACTGAAAACAATCAGTAAGAATTTATGCACTGGTTTGAGAGGGCTGAGGAAGAAATAGAGATTTCCAGACCACAAAGTAGCCGCAGCCCAGGCTGGGTGGCTCGGGCATACGCAGGGATGTGGGAAACCCACTGATGTATCCTGCACATCCCTGGTGCATGTTCTAATCGCTGGCTGTGGGAGCAGGGAGTGGAAGTATTTCAAACTTTGCCGAAAAGGGCTCTGAAGTTTGTCAAATTCATCCCAGTATGGAAGGGGGAAAAAAAAATCTGCCTGAATTATTTTTACATGAGGAGAGAATTGCTTCCTGCTCAGCACTAGGCAATTTCAGATTGTGGGTCTAAAACACGTACAAACACACTTTCATGGTGTTTAACTACAGGGTTTGGGTTGGAACCACTTCAGAAGAATATTTGAACATTCCCATTGGATATTTGAATAATACAGGATTAAGATTTTGTCTATGGTGTATATGTGTGTATTTTTACAGCCTAAACTTTATCATGAAGATAACTGAAAAACATCCTTTTTAAGAACTGCTAGATGTAAAAAATTTGCAAAATATAAATCATGCTGGTCAATTTACATCTAGCTCTGACATCTAATGGGCCCCTCTCTTTATTAATAGAAGAAGCTGGGAGGAGTCAAGTAGAGCAGAAGGGTCAGAAGAGGGTTGGAACTGTGTCAGCTGTCTTTCCCCTTGTGGCTTTGAACAGTTTTGCTGTCCTCAGTGCCAGCCCCCTGTAATCCCAAGCAATGCAGAAAGATTTGCTCGCTGAACACAAACGCTGTGCTACCCTACCTACTTCTTACACCATTGTCTGAAGATGCATGTCTGCTGTTGGATCTGTTCCTTATTGTCTAATTATATTGTCCAGTGAAACAACTAAAATATGGCAAGAGTAATTAACAAAAGAAAACAAAATCTTTCTTTTTTTTTTTTCCTCAGCCTGCTGGGAACATACACACAGCCACAGGCTGTGGCTGACCCACTTCTTGATAAATCGCACAGCAAAAATGACACTGAGGCAGCTAATGCCATCTACTGACTAAAATAACACTACTAACAGGATAGTCAACCTCAAAAAAAGCTTGCGGGGCTGGTAGCATTAAAAATAATCGGAACATTATGTACACCTCTTTGATTAAATATAAGCTGAGCTTGAGAAGTTAAACCAGATGCTTCAGGAATCAGGATTCATTTGTCTTAAGCTTGTTCTGCAGCAAGAAAGCTGAAATAATCTGTTGTCAGAAAAGCCTTTCAATAACCTGATTCTCAAAAGTGCTGAGTACCTTCTCTTACATTGTCTTCAGTGAGATTGTGTCTTCTCAGAATATCTGAAAATCCATGCTGACACTGGTTTGCTAAAGATACTTTATATGCTGGAACTCATTTAAAACAGAAAAAAACATATGCCTTTTCTCATCCCCATTCATCATTGCAATGAGTTATAACCCAGTGTGTCATAAAGCTGATTGTTTTCACTTCAGAGATGAGACCGGGCTTTTTATTTCTGATACCTCAATATGAAGAAATAATTAGTGTTAGGTATGTCTCTGCTTTATGATAGCTGCAAATAATCACTTCATTTAAAATATCTTTTCCTATGTTTTTATTAACAAATATATTGCTTCTGTGCAATGTGCAGAGAAATTTGCATTTGAAATAAAACACACGTTTCCTGCTAAAAATCACTCACTGAGCAAGGTGGATTACATAGAAGATATCAGCATCCTCCAGGTTAATAACAGGGAACATTCTCTCTAATAATGAATAATCACCTCTACACAGTAAAGCAAATCAGTGTGCTCAGCTCTTTTCTTAGACAATTAAATTATAAATCAAAATCTCATTAAAGCAGATGAGGTACTTCAGTATGTTTTTGAGTGGGGTGGTGTCACTTTAACTGGTGTCACTTTTCTGCATGCTGAAATATTAACACTTCTGAGGTAAAATCCTATTGGTTTTGTGGAGCTTGGTAACTTCACAGAAAGAGATGCTGCTTCTACGCAAAGTGAATCTGCACTAAATGCCTTTCACCCAACAAATTACTGGATGGATCACTCTTTAGTTAGCTTACTCTGGCCTTTTTTGTACACCAGATATCCAAAACTGACTTCTGGGACAACAACGTTGCAGCACCTTTGTACATTCCCTCCTGTTCCACAATGGACCTGCATCCTGTATTCATGGCCTCCAGACCGCTGCTTCACTCTGTAGCTTTAATACAGAGGCAGTTTAAAATTTTATGGAACTTTCCAAAATTTATCCACTTTTCCACTTCTTCAGGTGCAAAGGACCTTTGGTCATTTTGAGGAAACAAGGTTTTTAGCTAAAAAGGAACATGATGAAGGAGGTGTCATAATTTAATAGGGCATGGACTAGTATACAAGTTCCAATGTTTATAGTTGATATTGTTCAGGTAATCTTCTATAAATACTACAGTTCAAAGAATAAATGCAATTAATAGAATTCATTCATAATTTCCACTTTCACATAATTTTGCCTCTCTGTGCCAAAATAATTTTCATTCCGTTATATTAAATTTATATGACATTCTACCAAATAGTCTTCATTCTTGACTTCAAGTAGTGTTTGCCAACCTACCTACTACATTAGATCAGGATAACTTTTAGTTTGACCAAAATACTTCCATGGCCTAATTAATTACTCTTTTTAATTTATTCTGCCTAATATATATCATAAATAATCCAAGTTTGAGGCCATTATATAATCTTTAACATTTTTAAAGATATGTTCCACTACTTCCATGTGATGTTTTTCCATAAGTCTGTTTTATAGTAGATGTTTAAAGACTCATAGAATCTCTTTACAATTCTCAATTTTATTTCAGATTTTTAATTCTGTTTGGTTTTATTTACACAGTCACTGTAAATGAGACCAAGTCAAAATAGTAGACTTAGACTAGATATCAGGAAGAAAGTATTTACTGTGAAGGTGGTGAGATACTGGAACAGATTGGCCAGAGAAGTTGTGGGTGCCCCATCCCTGGAAGTGTTCAAGGCCAGGCCGGATGGGGCTTTAAGAAACCTGGTCTAGTGGGAGGTGTCCCTGCCCATGGCAGGTTGGAACTAGATGATCTTTAAGGTCCCATCCAAACCAAACCTATAATTCTATGCAAAGTTATGTAAATTTTCATTAAAGCATTCTGTAGTCATTGTTAAGATGTTTTTCACCCCTCAAGATTTGACTGCTAATTACTTTTAAGGTATAAAATACATGTTGTGGACAGTACATCTCAGCAGTAAGCATATTGAATAGCAGAACAACAGCAATAATTTCCACTTCTTTTAAAATAGCTTTCAATCCGCCTCCATATAAGGGAGATGTGTTTGTTTTCAAAATGTCATGGATCGTACTGTTTCACAGGTGTTTACAAAACAGCAACTCAAGATAATCTTGCATTGGGTTTCACTTTGCATGAGCAGTCAACTTCTGTTGATCTTGGACTAAGATCTTATTCTTACTGAATAACTAAGGTTTACCTAGGAGTGGTGAGGACAATTAAAATGCTATTGCAATTTGCCTAGAATGTCCTATTAAAATAGTAAATTAATTTTTTCTGTATAATTTTAAATTGTTCAAATGGTCATGTCATTCCCTATTATGTGATATCTATGGTGGTTCTGAAACTCTGTATTTATAGTCTTTAGGAGGGGATTTCTTGTTTTCAGTTATATTCCATGGACTCAATGAGCAATTTCTGTAGAATTTATTGCTTGTTTCGCTCCTTTCATGTTTGATTGGACCTTTTCTTTTAGAGATTGAGGATGCATTTATTTTGAAGCTTGACAAAGAAATATATCTATCTACATATATAAATCATAATTATATATATTTTTACCAAGATACCATACTATTTGGGAGTTTCCTAAGCAGAAAGTGTTTGTTGAGACAAATGTACAATATTTTTCTTGCTTTTGTGTAAATTTAAAATGTTGTCTAGTGTTTACTGTGATTAACATGAAGTCTTTTCTGGGTTTCTGGCACTGATGAGATTTGTTCCATCTTGGTTTAGTAGTTAAAAACAATAGTATTGGGATAGGGGGAAGTTTTTTTCTTGAACTGGTTTTATGGTTGTTTTTGTTTTATAAAGTCATTTAGGTTCTCTAGTCAAGTTATTTATATTCCGAACATTTTCTGGTACTCACAGAGGACATATAGGAGAAAATATTGGCGGCAATGTATGCAATAGACAACTCACTGTTGTTTGCTGTATCTAGGAATTTTTAAACAGCTCCATTACAAATTGTGCATCATGTACAAGCCTGGGTATTTTATTAGCTGTTAAAAACTGGGGTACTGGTTTCAGAAAAAAACTGCTTAACGTTATGTGATAATGGCTGACTATGAAGGATGAAGATTATGCAAAGAGTATTCATAAAGAAGCTGTATTTATAAATAGAATATGAAAGTCCATTTTAAACTGCTTCATAAAATTTGATGGCTTTAAACAAACCTTTGTGCCAAACAAGCCAGTCTTCTTGTTTTCTGAAGGCATGGATTAGAGCAGGATTACTCAGCGGGCAGGAATCACAGACCAGAAGTGGGTCACAAGAATCATACCAGCTAATGGGCAGAATCTGGCAAAAATCCCCCAATCTCTGTGACAGAGCAGAAGCTTTGAATGGGAGTGAAAAAGCTACCCATCCCTCATAGCTGTCCTACTCTCACTGCTTCTGCTGCTTCTCCTGCTGCAAACCAGCACCTGTGTGGTGCTTTCTGATCCAATCTGCTTGCGTGTGGGGCCTGTTTCTGCCATGTTTCATCCATGCTGAGATGATTACCAAAACTGCCTCCTGTAGCCACTTCACATTGCCATGCAAACTGGGGAGAAACTGAGAGGATGGGTTTTGTGTAGAGCCATGGCAGACCGTGATGTGAACCCAGGAGACCACTGTGGGCTTGAGTGCCTTACTCACAGTGTCACCACATGGTGCTACTGAATTCTGCGTTCTTGCCGGCTGCCCACTGCAATTTCTTTAGTGATGTGTGCAAAGAAACAAAAGAGTGTTATCCTTGTTTGTCTTTCTAATTAATATTCATCCCTAAGAACCAGGTGTTAGTGCTAGAACTAAGTCAGTCCTTGAAGCAGTCCTTGAAGTCAGTCCACTGCTGGGGTGCCCGTGACCACCTCATTCCTAAGTCTGTATAGGTGCAAGGAAAAAAAAAAAGGAGTCAGAGGGAGAAAAGAAGACTGTTCATCCTGCCTAATAGTCTGTATGTCAATGGAAATGGAGAGCTGCTCCATCTTGGGAAGATTCAAAGATTCCATGAGGAATCCATTATTGTCCTTTGAATGCCTCATATAGACACCTTGTACATGGCATTAGACAACAAGGGCATGCCTTCTCCTCGCCTCTCCCTCCTCCCTGGCCCTGTTTCTTTTCCAAGAGGAAATCTGCCTCTCGGGACCCTGGGGAGGGGAAAGGTGCTCACTGAGAGGCCATGCTGCATTGTATGCAGTGACTTGTATGAACAAAGGTTCATACCTTTGTCAGAAGATGGCAAAAAGTAAAAATAATGATTTCTCTTTCTCCTTCTTTCACCATTTAAATATGTAAGCCAGCATATTAAACAGTATTGTGCAATAGGAGGGATCAAAGCAAGACTTCATACTTGTTAATTGGAGATCGGTAGAATGTGTTCTAATTAAAATATATAGACCACATGAGAGAGCCTCAGCATTGGGTAGTTTTTATTTATTCGTTCCTTGCACTTTTTACTTTCCTTCTTATGACCTTTCTTAGGACGGGTGACTCATTCTTTTGTTGCATTGTTTTCCCCTCTTTCATATTTCACCTTTTCTCTTAGAATCTATTCTCTCTTTTGTTCTTCTCCTTTTGTTTTCGTTTTCTCTCTCCTGAATTGCACTCAACAATCTCTCGTGTTTGTCTGTCACCTTCTTCCATGACTATTTTACTACCTCTAGCACTTTCTAAGTGCTTTATCCTTCAGTTTTGTCTCTTGATACTTGCCTCTTCCAGGATTTCCTTTTCCTTGCCATAACAGGCGGTTTTAGGTTAGCGTTTTCCCTGCAGATTTGTCTCCTCCCCATCAGCAGTAGTATTGAATTCCCTCTGCAGTAGGAGGAACAGGAGTGGGCAGATGCTAATTCTGTCCTGAGATAGCATCACCTGTAAAGAGGAGAAGGAAACCTACATCTGAATTCAACCCAGACTTTTCTTTCTTCTGTTGGTACTGCTGGTGCCAGGGGAAGGAGCTGATTTCAGAAGACTGAAATGCCAGTCTGAAACATCAATTAAGGTCAAAGAGGAACACAGCACTAGTCCTTTTAAATGCTCACTGAGTTTAAATGTTAATATTGAGCTTTGTGAGATTCAGGGTTGGGAGATATATAGCCTCACAGGTTTTTTGATTCCATGCCCATTACTATTTAATTAGTTATTTCTCTTATGAGAAGTTGAGTTCTGCTTTCGCTTTTTCTGTCGTTTGATCACTACACTCCACAATCTTCCTATCCAAAGTCTCCTAATAAATATTACATAGCAACAGAAGATGGTGGGAAAAGTTGTGTTCTAGTGAGGTATACTGAATAATGTAATATTGCTTAGCCGTTCCTTAGTCAAGTCTTCATTGATTTTGTATATAGTATCTGAAATTTTGTGTACCTTTTCTTTCTTCTCCAATAGAGGAACAGTGGATAAAAATCTCTCTGCCTTTTCAGATATGGCTGAAAAGGCGTTATTTGGGAACACCACTTCTGGGTACAATTGTTCAGATGCATCCATCTCCATGTACAAACCCAAACAGATGACTTCTTTTGTTCTTTTTTTTTTTTTTTTGATTTAAATAAAGCTTGTCATCAAAGGGAAGGCTATGTTTAGGTCAGAAAAATGTTTAGCTTTGGGCAATAAAACTATTCTTCAGCTTCTAATGGTTATTTTCTATTCTGTCTCTTCAGTGACTTAGAAACGCTTCTCAAAGCCAGGCTCCTGGGGTTCCGGGAGCAGACACTGGGAAGGGGTTCAGCACAGAGGTCCAAAAATAACACTTAAATGTAGGTGCATAATGAAGAGAGGATAAAGATGATCATAGGTAGCAGCTGCACAAGGAAAAACTACATTTCTCAGTAATTGTAGTGGCCTACTTGTGTCATCATAAGTTCAGTGCCATCCATGCTCTCTACTTTCTTCTGAGGCTCTGTTTCTCTATCAGTCTTTTGGCAATGACAGCAGATGCTCTTAGGAGCATGATGTGTCCAGATTAAGAACAGAATGCTGAAAAATAGGAAAATACGTAATAAGATCACCAGGGGACTAGATAACCTGAATTTTACAAAAGGAACAAGCTTGTTCACTCTAGCAAAAAGAAGACTAAGAGGAATATTGAACAATATTGATGATATAAATACTAGCAGGGGAAAAATACTATTGAAGCTAAAAGACAACTCTGGCCATGAATAAACTTAGACTGGAAATTAAAGGAAGCTTTCCAACCATGAGAACAATGAGACTCAGGAACAATCTTCCTGTAGGTGTGGAAAGGGAAAAATCCTGAACTGAATTAAACAGAATTTTGAAAAATTTCTAAACATGCCACTGTCGAGTACTGGAATCTCACTTTAATTGCCTTATGTCCCAGCTAACTTTCACTTTGGACTACATTCTTAAAATTGAAGAGTTTTAGTGGTTTTGCATTTGAGAGCATTTTGTTCTAAAATGCTTGTATACACACGTATGCGTCATCTCTTATAAAAGGTCTCCTGGGAAGCATTTTTTGTGAAATCTGTCTATGCAAGCATTCATTTAACCCTTTTCATGTCCTCTTGAACTATTTTCACAGGTGTTTTTCTTTTAGTTTTTCTTATGGATAAGTGGGATTTGCTTTGTTCTAGCAGTTGGGATTATATCAGAGCCTGTGCAAAACTTGACAACTTTTTCTAAAAATCAAAAAATAATTTGCTCATTCATAGGATCTTACCCATCTGACACAAGTAAACCGAGTTCCTTTAACATGGAAACAGTGAACTAAGCGTGCACACCTCTGTGAAGCAGTCATTCTCAGTAACAGCAGTTTTCAGAAATTTTATTCTTACCCCTTCACTTGCTTGTTGGTGTAATTGGGATGAGCATTGTTTCAGTTTATCCATATACTCCATTAAGACGTTATATTCCAGAAAATGAGTACTTCACTTTTAGACTGTACATCTGTCTCCAGTCTGTAACTCCAGTGCATGACCCTGTTTTGTCTGCCATTGTCACTGGGTTGCCCTTAATCATATTGATATATTCAAAGACTTCCCATATGTAAGGGACTAAAATGCTGCATCATATTTTGCTACTATGTTTTCCCTTCCATTTACATTTCTTAAAATGCCTTGGAGTTTTGTCACAGTGCCTTCATACATATGCATGACGTGCCACTGCAGAAGACAGAACTCTTTATTTTTAGAACTTATGAAAAATGCATCCAAACTTCAAAGATGAATTAGAAATCAAGATTTCTGATTAGATATTTTGGGATTCAAATCATATGAGACCACTAGAATGTAGACAATAAAAAGGGTACTATTAATGTGTCTTTAGAGAGAGAAAATATCTTCCATAAATCCCAAGCAGTCTTCTAAGCATTTGGAAGACAGGAAATACAAAACATAAGCTAAAATGACAATTTTGCTGCCTACAGTTTGTAGCTTGTGATAGTTTTAATATGATTGCATATTGTTTCTTTCCTGCTACATCACTAAAAATGTGAAGTATCCTGGAATATACTGTGTTCTATATGTCAGAATTCACTGAGACACAAACAGAAACAAAACATGATGATGTGTCATGATTTAAAATTTCTGTAAGTGTCATAAATAAATTTTAGGATTGAACTGCATTATTAATACTTTTATAATAAATGTGACATTATTATCTTCTCTTTGCCTGTTAGCAGGTGAAAATCCACTAGCAGTTTTTGTAAAGTTGGAAAATTTTTATTAGCGTTCAACTCTCGCTGATGTACAAATTTAAAGTCTTTACAAATGACTGACTTTAATTAGGAATTTAAAATGTAAATCAAATACCACAGCCCATTGCTAATCTGTGCTTACTAAATTTTGCAGTACTTTATATTACAAATATTTTGTCTGACTTCTCAAATAAAAAAATTAACAGATTCTGTTGAGAAACCTATTATACTTACATGTTTATTGAACTGAAATAATGGGCTACCTACAGCTAGTTGTATAAAACCAAAAAATTACTGAATAGAAATTATTCTAAACTTTGAAACATAAGCATCTTGGGATGAACAAATGGAAATCTAAGAACTACATACCCAAAGGTAGCATTTGCAAACAAACATGAACACTTTTAGTCTTATTCTTGGTACCTATAATTCTTATATTTTATTTTCCTGTTTTCGAGGGAAAAATCCAAAGTTGTTAAATATCTGAAGGCTGTAAGATTTTTGAACTATATCCAATGGCTACAGCTTGTGGAATTCATAAGCTTCACCATTTGAAAGTGATTCACCCATTTGCTCTTTCAATGACTATATAGTATGCCAGAGAAAGTCTCTCTTCTGTGCTTAGTGACTTAACCCACCAAAAAAACCCTGCTGTGCAGTTTACAAGCTGTGCAGCAGAACAAAGATGTCAAAACAGAATCTGCTTCCTTTTTTACCAAAAAAAACCCCCAACATTTTCTTGGTTGAAAACTCTCCTTCTCTGTATTGGGCCAGTTCATTAACAGATAATGTTTGCCTGCCCAGAGCTCTGCTCTTTTACAAAATCTGCATATTAACTTTAGTATTTACTTAGTTCTCATTCAGAGTTCTCATAGCTCCTCCAAAGACAAGGAAGGTGATTACTGCAAACAAGAAGAATCCCATTTTTAACTACTTATAGTTTATTCTCTTTAAGCAGATAAACATTTCAATCAGATCTACCTGAAACATAACAAATTTGCTACAATCTGCGGCTTGAGATCTGCTCAGAAAATATCGTCTTCAGGCATTCAAAACAAGAGCTGTGATTATTATTGAGTGGCTAATGTGAAGAGATTATTTTCAGACATTAACTCTTCCTTTTTCTTCTGCTTTATATCCCCGCCTTACTCAATAAAAAATAAAGCAAAAGAAACAAACAAAAAATTCAACACCTGGCAATAAAAATGAAAAGTTTCATTTAAAGGAAGGGATGATAGGCAGGAACATACAAAAAAACCTCATGTGATTAGCCTTGAATACACCAGGCACTAGGTGGTGACCATTAAAATGACTTCAAAGCAATATGCACTACATTACCATAGCATAGAAGAAGCAGTTATTTTAACATCAGAGTGAATTGGGTTGTTTAACTTTTTGGCTTCTTGAACATTATAGCCATTTTAGTATAATTAAATAAAGATGAGTTGGATGACTATTACTTTCCCATGTTTACAGGGTCTAACCATGATTCATACTTTGTGTACAAAGTATGCAACAGAAATGTAGTAGATCTTGGAATATGGCCAAGTGCTGTTCTGTGTTTATGAGTATGCAGAAATATACAGATTTACTATACTAGATTAAACCTATATTCCATCTAGTTTAATATAAGTTAGTACTCATGCAATATAGTGTATGATGTCTGGCATTATTTAGAATCAGATGCTTCAAACAGCCACACAAGAAATTCTAAACCAGCTTGTTGCGGAGCAATCTCTTAAATGGGAAGTGACTCCTAACCCTTGACGGCTGACAGTGCAGAAAGGAATGAGACTTTGTAGCTTTCCAAGGGTAGTGAAGGTAGTTTCAGAAGAGAGTGTGGGAAAAGACTGTCAGGTCACTTTGCAATTCACTTCCCAAAGGGTACATCCGATATCTCTCTGTTTATGTAAAATACTTTTTTTTTTTCCTCTCTCTCCTGTCTCAGGACAGAGAGGTTCTTGGTTGTGTACGCCTAGAACCTAGTCAAAGAAACTTGTTAAAATATAAACCCAAAAGAGTTTACAGAGATTTATATTAACAAAAGTTAAAAATTGTTCCTGGTAGGTTCCAAGACACAATTTCCTTTTACCTTTTCAGTACTGGTTTCCATTACAAGTGGAAGTGGTGGGCTCAAACTATAGCCAAATAAATTTTGTACAGCATCATTAGGCTGCAATATAAAATGAGATGAACAGGTATGCTAAAAACCAGTCCTTTCTTTTCTGTGCTATTATAATGAATTTTCTTACACAGATCTTTTAACAGTTCTGTGTTCTAATGAGACAGTCATTTTAAATTAAAATTTCCATCACTGCTAAACAGTTGCAACTTATGAAAAAGACCTGAAAAGAATTGGCTATTATTCACTCCAGCTATGCTAAATGAAGAGATTTATTTGCTTCTGCTGCAGTTTTGAACAATTGAAGTTATATTCTGCAAACTGAAACACTTCCATAGCCTGTTAGATAGACACAGAGTATCAGGATCTATAAATGCATTCTATCAAATATTTATTTTGCACTGTAATGCAAAACACTGGAAAAGTGTAGGGTTCTGCACCTGGGGAAGAACAATGTCAGGCACCAATACAGGTTAGGCATGGATCTGCTGGAAACA
>JAOXNO010000001.1:42381857-42391986 GCA_028565335.1 Limnodromus scolopaceus
TGGAGATTTTCAAGACCCGCCTGGATGCAGTCCTGAGTAATGTGCTCTGGGCAATCCTGCTTTAGCAGGGGAGTTGGGCTAGATGATCTCTAGAGGTCCCTTCCAACTCTAAAAATAATTCAGTGAAATTCAGTGAAATTCAGTAATTATCATTCTTTGTTGCTGGTTTTTGTTTGTTTTTTTTTTTTTCCTTCTGGTTCTAAAAGGACAGTCTCTGCATCAAGGACTGTCTGAAGTCTTGTCAGCTGTATCTGTGCTGACCTGTTCCCGGTTGTGTAGGTAGGATGAGGTGCTGATGAGGAGGCAGGTTTGCTGGTGAAGTTGCACTGTCTTCTGAAATTGGGTAATGCAGGCTGACAAAAGCTGTTTCTATTAGAGTAACAGCATACCTTAGAAGTTTTGCTGACATGTCTGCACTGCAGAGATCTGCTGGCATAGCTGTGGCCTCAGCTAGGTAAGCAAAACCAAATGAAGAGAACAGAGGAAGGAAAGCACAGTTGATGAGAGGAAGGGGAGTTAAAAGTAAGAAAGGGTTTTGCTGCATGGCAAGAGAATTATGAAGGTGTAGGAGGAGATTTTTCAAAGGTGGAAATGATAGCTAAGTGTCTAAATTTCCCTTTCTGCTTCTGAAAATCTCTTACTAATGTTACACAGAGACTGAGGTAAGATAGAGGGGAAGAATAGAGAACAGGAGAGACAATGTCTGGAGGAGGGATCTAAAGAGATAGGCTGAAGATGGTTAATGAAGCAGAGAAATGTGATTCTTGGAGTAGCATGAGTCACACACCAGGATAAGGAAAAGGGGAGCAAAATAACAGGCATGAGCAAAGGGAAAAACAGCTAAAAACACCAAACAAGTAGAAGAAGAAACTTAGCCTACAAAAAATGGTACAAGTAGTTTATGTTAAAAGAAATAGACATTAATGCAGGTTGTGCTGGGATATCAGGTGATGATAAGGAGAGTGTGTCTAACCTCGCCTGCACATAGATGCTGCTGCAGTGCACCTCAGGGCGCTAGTTCTGATTATCCAAACCGAAGGCCTGAAAGCCTGTCACAGCTTCCACTGAGGGCACACGTGTAGATTTAGGCAGCCCTAAATGCCTTTTAGGCTAGTGTGTATATTTTTACACCATTCACAATCTTTATTATTGACCAGATTCTCATTTCACAGCAGGCGTCACTTGCCCATTTTGTCACTGGATGGCTTGTCATAAGAACTGTGAGTGGGCTTCAACATAAAGAAGCAGACTTCACCCACAGTACCACCTTTGCCTGTCAGAAAGAATTAAATGGGCAAATAAATGTACCTAACTGTCATGTTTTTAATCACTGCTCTAAATGCTAGGCAATAGTCTCCTTTTGTACAGATACGTAAGACCCCAGTATCCATTATTTCCCTGCTGTCTCACAGCTGGTTTTGGACCAAGGCAAAGTGTGTGCTGTTCTCTTCCTGTGTAGACTAGGTTGAGAAACTACTGCTGCTAATACTAAACTGAGCTGGAAAGTGGGTGTACTGTAAGTCTAAAAGTTCTTGATTCAAGCATTGCAAATAACCCAGTGAAATAGGTAATGATCATAGAGGTGCTTGATATGCTAGATGAAAAGCAGAAAAATAAAGGCCTCACGGGTGTCATTTGAGAGTTTGAGATGATAACTTCAGTGTTTTTGTGCACAGGTGTGGGTACATCACTTCCCTGAGTTTTGTTCCTTAAACTGTCCCCTGCTAAACTCATGGGACTGGAATGTAGGGTAAACAAATAGTCAGTGAAGAAATCACTGAGCTTTGGTCAGGAATCTGCAAGCAAATGTTTGAGTGAGAGGGGTAAAGAATACTTGTTGAATCCAAACTAGTGTTTGGATTCAAATAACCAAATAGCATCTTTACACTAGACAGTTTTGACTAAAGTTTCGCCTTGCATGCAGGCAAAGGCATCCCAGTGCTTCAGCCCTCCTGATACTTTCCTTCTTCTTCTACTAAAGTTACAGCCTCCAATTTGTTCCCATTAGCAGTATCCAGTGTCAGCCAGTGCCTGGCTGATATTGCAGTTCTTTGCTCTTTAGCATTTCTTCTACAAGAGCCGACAATGTTTCAGAGAGATGACACTCTCCCTCTTTGGAGACAGCCAGCTGCCACTATATTTTCTTCTCTCCCAATGGTGTATTTTGGCAGTAGATTTCCTTTGCAGCTGTGACTACAATTTGCATTTGGAGAGTATTGCTTTATAAAGAGAAGGTATTTAACAGAGCTAACAATTATTGTTTTCAAATGGTTGGAAAGGTGATGAAAATTCCAGTCAGTGCTTGTGCTTGTGGATTAAAAACAAGTATCACTCATTGCCATAAATGCTGCTTCGGTCTCCTGCTGAGACAGCTGATAAAGGCTGAAACACAAATGCCACATTAGCCCAGGTTTCAAAAGGAAGGGACTTTCAGCAGGGCTTTACTTCTCAACCTGGCTCCAGGTTTGTTAAACTCTTCAAGGAAAGCCAGACTGCCCGTGTGTAGGACAAGGACACTGCAGTTGTTCCTAACTTCCAAGGAGATACCTTGGCTTTTGGTTCTTTGGGTAGTCTGTGAACTTAAAACTTATGGTTTTATAAGGGGCAGAAGAAAGAAAAAAGTGCTATTTAGTGTATGCGAACAATTTGCAGGAATAGTCTCTTTTGTCTTGGTTGAAACAATTTTAAATTATGCTGTTCATTTTTTGGCAGCAAAAATATGAACAGAATGAAGTTCAAATCTATGTTGTTTCAAGCTTTTATCTCTTATTTTTAATAGCAATTAATAATAAGCAAACAGGAATTACAAGCTTATAATTAAAGGTTTAGTAGTTGCTGCTTGGTTTAAAATGCCCTTGAAGTGGTATTCTTCTTTTCATCTTTCTTTTCTCTTTGCTAATGCCCATTCCAGCAGGGCTAATTCCCTTTTTTTTCTCCAAGGACTTTGTTGAAGTGAAGGCAAAACTTTGACTTTCGTCTCTTCATATTTATGATAATCTTTTTCTTGTCACATTCTTAACATTTTACTGCATCCACTTTTATTCCATTGTGAATGTCCCTTGTGCTCTAAGTCCAATTTTCTGCTTTTACCTCATAGTGCTTAAACTATCCATTCTATTCTGCTCTGTTTTCATCAAGAACCAGCCCTTAGCAACTAGATAACACCCTGATACTGAAGATTTCTTCTTTTCACACACTATAATACATCTTTTCTCTTCCAAAGAGATTTCTGGAGCTCATCAAACGCCCGTGCTACAGAACAATGCATCCGTGTGCTTTCGCTCAAATATCTTTTCTCTTCACAGAACTTTGAAATGCTAACTTATTTATTACTCTATTCTAAAGAGAAAGCAAACAGTTTCATCAATCATGTTGAATCCTTTTGTGTTCCCTTTTTATAATGTAGGTATAATAGCTGGAAAGCTCCTGGCTGCAAGTTTTTGAGAGAAAGCCAAGGATTTCTTTAACAATTAGTGCTACATTCATTATAGAGGACCAAGCTCTTGCAAATGGTGCTGGCATTATCTTTTTATTCCAGTCCTGTGTTTACATGCTTTCATGAAGACAAAATGCCCAAGCCACAAAACAGACACACATGTACCAAAAGGGTCTTAAAGGTCATGCAAGCCTCTCTAAACCCAGCTTCTGTTTTGGCTCACTATCCTCATCCTTTTCCAGAGCAATACACTTTGATTTACAGATTGCAAAGGGCAAAAAACAGCTACCAGAGGCTGAAAATGAAGTTAAAATTATGACTTGCCTGTCCCAGTCACTTCCTCCTCTTGAGCACGTGGAGCAGCAGGGAGCCTGAACCTCTGCCTCGTGTCACCCGCCTTGCTGGCCAAGTTTACCAGCCAAGCAGTGGTAGCACACGACCTTGGAGGATGTGTATCTGTAGTGCTGAAGCTCCCCAGCTGCAAGTCTGCTATGCCACACAGTGCTCAGCAGGCCACAGATCACATAATAGCAAAAATGGTGCTATTTTCAGCTGGAAGTTTGCTAAAGTTGCATAGTTGCACAGCAGCTATGGTGAGCTAAAAAAGTGGGAACTTTGTGCGTAACTAATTGTCCTTATTCTGTGCTCTGTGACAACAGATAATCTAGTTTTCCTATGCACATATGATGAGTAAGTTTTTTGTTTTCACTTTTAAATGGATCATGGTTATAGGTTAGGTTTTGTGATCAATAAATGGTTATAAATCCATAGATGCATATAGAGCTTAGCAATAAACAAAATAGGGGAAAAAAAAGAAAACTGAACAAGCAAAAAAGCATTATCACATCGAAGTATTCAATTAGACAACATGATCATCAAAGAAAATAAGATCTGAAGCAGAACAGGTTTTTAAATTATATCAATAAGATGTCTATACAAAGGAGAACTCTTGGTTTCTCTCATTCATTTGCTCACTTAAAGCTGTTGTTTTTCGGCATGAGTGTTAACTGTGTAGCACTTAGCGTACACACAGCCCTTCTTCTTATGTCCCAGTTGGACAATTAGCTCAATCAGCTAAATCTACAGGAAACTAGAAGTACGTAACAGCTGCACTAAGATGCTTAAGTGCTAGAGATCTAACTGCCATACCTGCTGCACTGGGTTAAAAATCAACCCAAAACCTTCCTTTAGCCAGTGAGGTGTTCAGGATGGTCCAGGTTTAATTACCAGTAAGTTAAGTAAAATTAGCTCAAGTTTCCATCCACAAACTTGAAGAACTGAATTATCTCACTTACAGCCTTTTGATCAACAGCACTTTTCCACCAACGAGCACTGAGTCAATGCTTTAAAACAAAGAGCACTGTACTGGGCAGAAGAAAGAAGCGCTCAGAACAAAATTGGGAAAGCCAGCAATAGCAATAAATCAGCCATGCCTATTAAGTAGGATTTCTATCTCCCCGGGTTGTTTTGGCAATAGCGCTAACCTTAGTTGCCCTCCTGCAGCACTAAGTGGCTAATGAGGCAGAACGGTCTATCAATCACTGCCTCAGTCAGGATGCTACTGCAGACTGGTGTCCAAATTTAGGGTAGATCCAACCCACAATCTAAAAGGACATGACGCTCTGGGACTTTACCTGCCATCCTAGATGAGGCACTCAGGAGGACTGCTTTCAGAATGCAGCCCAGGCATTTCAGTTGGCCTCAGTCCACCAAGCTTTCTTTCAAAGCTATGCTGAACTTCCAGATGGAAGTGGGGGATATTCATGACCTAGAAAGGTCATACCATCAGACAGAGACACCAGCCTGCTTTTGTCATTCTATTTATACAAGCAAAGCGAATCCAGGTTGTGGATTTTATTAGAGGATCCCTAATGCCGTGCATATAAATACCCCTACTCTCTACAACCTTGGGCTGTTTCATAGCTTCAGGCCAAGCTTCCCATATTATATCCGGAAGATGTGAGTACCTCAAAACGGGTTGCTCAGCAGCCAGCATGCTGAGTGAGAAGCTGTCTAATCAGCAGGGTATGCTAAACACAGGAGTGACTCATAAATCCTGCTCCTCCTCTGAACTGTCTCCAGCACCTTCTTCCAGGTGATGTTTGTGTTCTCTCCTGAAGGCGGGCATGCAAGTCCTTTTTTTTTCAAAAGCTGAACAGCAATGACTTCCCTTTCAGAGAAGCACAAATGGATGGAGGCAGCAACATTTTTTTATGCAAAACTCAGTGATGGGAGAACTCACTCAATGAAGGTAACCTTAGGCTAAGGTTTGTCATCTATCCAAAGGCACTCAAAGCTACGTCATGTGAGCTTTCTGTGGTCTAGAAAAGAGAAGGGAACGTGGCCACATCAAGCATTTCCATGTGCAAAAAACCCACAAGTTTTAAATTCATTAAAATCACTAAATTACCATTCAGTCCTTAACTTTATTTAAACAAAAAATATCCAAGTAATTTTCTTTTTTCCTTTTTTTTGTTACTTCCTCATCTTTATTCTGAAGTTGTTTTCTCTAGTATTGCTCACATGTGAGTTGGATACAATGTTCTTGTGAATGGGATCCTTGCTAAATTGCTCATCTACAGAAATAATTGCAGAACAATAAATAGTTGCACTAGCAGCAGAAACTGCCTCAGCTTACAGTTATCAGTTGTTAAAAAAAATTCAGATAAGCGTAAGGGCATCTTTTAAAAAGATGGCTTTCCAAAACACTAAGGAATGCATGATTCTTAATATCAAATTAGGATTTTTTTTCTCTTTTCAGTAGAAAAATGTTACAAGTTAGGAATTGATTGTCATGTAATTGATTGATAATTTTCCCTCCTGCTGTGTGGGGAAAGCTATTGGATGATGGCATATCATTCTCAACAGGAGGAAAAAGTATCAGTCATTATGGGACAATTAGTTCCTATTTCTACTTTTTCTTCCATGTGCTGATAAGATTGCCTTCAAATGTAAGTACAGTAATTAACCATAAATATCAAATAACTTTTTCCTTTTTATTTTTTTAACTTAAAATACAAATCTAAATGCAGGTGCTTCCTGTGCCCCCATGCTCTTCTTTCCTGAACTGGTGACATTCATGAAACAGTAATTTTCACGTAGCTGTAATTCACAAAAGCTGTCACAGTTAATCAGTTCATGGTTTTTCAGCGTTATTCCCAATTTCATTGCTAGTATGATATGGCTGAAGAAAACCCTGAAAAATCTTTTTATCAACATCACAATTTATAAAAATTGTGCATTTCCCCACAAACCCACCATCTGTTTACAAGAAAATTCTTGGCTTCAAACTGTCATTGTTTGCTTTATTGACAGTGAAATCATAATACTTGGTTAGTCACCTTATAGCAAGCATAGTAGCATATCATTAATGCACATGTGGGAGGAATATATCTGTTATATATACCTATACAGAGAGCTATATTTGTGTACATGCAGGTACCTTACATGTATCTGACTGATATTTGAGTGAGGAACTACTGACAATTTTTTAAAACTAGAATGCATCTACCTGAAAAATCTGAATCTTTTATCACACAGAATTTGCAAAGCTTGATCTGTAAAATTCTCTTATATGTGAGCATTATTCCCATTAGTACACTTGGGTGACGCATCTTAAAGCTTTAATGCCAAATACCAACTGTTTACATTTTTCTAAATGCCAACCATGTAATTTTATCATAGGATCTGAAAAACTAGCTGAGCTGTTTCCTTCTTCCACCTACCACCAAGTAATGCAGCCCAAATTTCATGTGCTTGGCTACAAGGATATAATCCCATGCCTTCAGCTACAGCTGTGTAATCTGCAGTAGGTTCTCAAAGACATCATCAACTGGTCTTTGAGATTTAGTTTATATTTGCATTCATGATGCAGAGGAGGAATACAATCTTATTGTGTTCTCCTTGTTTTCTTAGCTTTTTGATACTGCAGATGTAACAGGGGAAAAAAAACACTTGATGCTGAAGTTGGAATGTGGTACTCATTCAATTCAGCATATATGACTGAATATTCATAAAGAGCAGATCTTTTTCAGAAAGAAGGCGCCATTTTTATGTAATCACTTGTCAGAGTAGAATCACACTCTGAGGTGCCAATTATATCACAACCTCAGTCCAAGACTTAACTAATCTGTGAGATAGCACTAAATTGCACATCTCAGCTCCCCATATTTTGTTCCTTAGTGCATGTACCATCCTGCTTGTTCCTAATTAATTTCACTAACCCCACGGTTACTGAATGCAGAAATTGGGACACATAGGAAATCTCAGTAGAAGGAAAATTCAAAGTGGAAATAGTGAATTTAGAGCTATGACCTACAGATACCAAGGCAAGAATAGTGTTTCTCCATATTATTTTACAATTTCTGTTGTCTTGTTCCTTATGAATTTTACCACGTCATAGTTAATCTGTATGGCACTTTACTAGTTTATAGGCTTTATTAGAGCAATTGATTGGACAGGAGCCAAGTATGTGAATATAAATTGATTTTATGCAATGTACGCAACAAGGAATTTATTGATATAAAGGGCTTCATTATTTGTAGGATTACTCTAAAATGATTTTGGAACAGCAAGAATTCTCTGTGGACTGTATTAGAATTTCATGCTTAAACGCAGTTGAACACTAATTTTTATATAAATTCTTTTGTCTTACACTGTTGTATAAAGGAAGACTGGAAGTAAATACCAGGGGAATAGAAATGCAGATTACAGCTTCAGGAAACAAAATGCAAGTGTGAAAGATGACAGAATGATCATGTGGGAGGAAATTACTGTAGTTTCTTTCTTTCTTTCCCTTATTCCTATTCATAACTAGCTATTGTCAAGGACCTCAGTCATTTTGAAGCGGCATTTGCAGTAGTAGAGGAAGACAGAGGGGTTAAATTATACATATTCTGATGCTTTGACAGGCTTGGTAACCTCACTGCTGCTGAAACATGACAACAATGTCAACATCCAGAGAGACAGGGCTCTCTCCAGTCCCACTACGTCTAAAAATCAAAAGAAATACATTACTAAGAAATATCGCGTACTTAGGGGAAAATAAGAGTTTCAGAACAGGGTCAAGGAAACAGGCATTTATATAGTGAATCTATGCAAGGGACTCACCACTCTTGACTTGCTGCAATGCGCTTTGCTCTTGAATTTTGTGTCTCTCTGTAAGCTGCTGTGAGTCCTCTGGCTCCCGTGTGCTCTTCTGCATTGCAGGAGCAGAAGTTTGAAGCACAGTCAAAAAATTATGGCTTTTAGCTGGAAAGAAAATAGTGTTGGCTTCACTGTTCTCACTTAAATTAACAGCGGTCCTGTCACCAGCTTCAGGAGTGAGTCTGAAAATATCATTTTGCATAGCTTGGTACTGCAAAATGTACAGTGATTAGCTGTTCATAGATTACATATCAGACTGAGGTTCTTTCTGAAAATGCAAGCCAGAGTTTCTCATGCACAAACTCTGCAGCGTAAGATATTTCAGAGCCCTGTATGTTGAACAGTTCTGCGGATTTAATAATGGGTGACCAGGAAGCTGAAAGAGAAACATGTAGATTGTACCATGTACCGAGGGATTTGTCTTCTTCCAATGTTCACAGTGTCCATATCCCTCCCAAAATACTCAGATGATTTGCTGTCCACTGGGCAGATCGTTTTCTGTGACATTGCATAGTTAGCTTTGAAACATGCTTAGAGATTAAATTGTACATTGTAATGATTTCAGTTAAATAAAATGTGTTTATTGTGACAAGAACTGTGAACTATTCTATGCTTATTCTACGTATATTCAATGTTTATGAGGTATACGCTGAATTTTAAAACTGAAATAAGAAGAGTGCACAAAGATTTGGATATTATTTGGATATAACTCAGATAATAGGTTTTCAGTGTGAATATTAGACTGGAAATCTTACAATAGTTCATTTTCTCATGACAATGAATTTGGATTTGGCCATCAAGTTAGTGTCTTTCAGTTGTTTTTCTAAAAGTATTTGTTCCTATTTTAAGCAAATTCCAGTGACTGATACTGAGCTCATGTCTAATATTGGGAAGATTTGTTGCCTGGTCCAGGACTGTGCTGTAGATATCTCAGCCTAACTAGCAATTTTGACTAACTGTCAAAAATGTTCCTGCCAAGCTCCTCTCATGTCTGCTACCTTGCAGCTGCAGCACTTCTGCCTGACTTGGTACGTGACTGCTGTCCTACCCCCACACTTGCTTAAACTTGGGCTCAGACGCGCCTCCCTCTGCGTATGTGGGACCCTCATCCCTACTGACTCGCCACCTCTTGGTCCTCTTACTATCTGCAGCACTGTGTTCCTCCATCCTGCTCCAGGACCAGTAATACTCCTTTCGCAGGACACACATTTCGAAAACTGAGCAATGAAGTTGCCATGGGCTTTTGGAGAGAGCTTTAGGTGCTTCATCTTGTCCTTTCAGTCAAGCCAATGAAACTATTGGTGAGGTATTAGTAACAAACATTGGAAAACAGTTTTAAAGAGTTAATGTACAGCTGGCATCTAGAAAGCATCAACCGGATATTTCACATATGGCAGCAGGAGAAATGTCTCTCCTCCACTTAGAAAGGTGCAGGGGTGAATCTGGAGGGGTTTGCTGGGACATTTCTTGTGCAACACAGACAGAACACCTGAATTCCCCCACCAGGGTTCTTCATCAGGACTGTTTTTCCCCATGAAAAGCTTGGCC
>JAOXNO010000001.1:42397747-42451819 GCA_028565335.1 Limnodromus scolopaceus
AAAATATTTCCTAACAGTAACATGGTTTCATGTTTATGATAAATGTGCATGAGCATAATACTTTAAAGCAAACCTTGGCCAGAACTCATAAATATTGAGAAAGTAAGGAAACTTTCTGTCTTTGGGGATTAGAAAATGTAGAAAAAGTGGGAAAATGTCTTTTTAACAAGAAAATAGCTCTAATGCATGAGTAACGTATGAAGATGGCCATGCTTTTCCCACTCGGTAATTCTGTTAGATCAGCCATTGAACATTACTTGCATGAGTTCCTGTACCTATACAGAGTAATTTAAACATACCAATGTATATTTCTGTGAAGTCAAAAGGGTTAAAGTCAGCAGGGTTCTTTTGTTCTGTGCTAGAAAGTATTAATTCGAAGCTGAGGCTTCAATTTGTTTACATTCGTAAGAACTATAAGCATTAGCTTTTTACTCTCGTTTATATTACTAGGGGTCGTGAACTTCTTTGGTATGTTTTAGTATGCATACACTGGTATTAAATATACAGCTAATTCAATATTGTCAATGTAGCTTCATATAACAAAGAAAAAATCCTTTTTGCTCCTGACAGAAAAATTGCCTAATCATACAAGCAGATAATATTTGCACTTTTGTAGACAAGAAGGTGAAGGCACTGTGTGTGTGTGTATTTTAATAGCAGATATTAGAGAGACATTTAATCTTTAAGAATTTTTACTTCAGAAGATTAGTAAATATAAAATATTGTCAGGGAAACATTTTAACATATGTAGAGATTTCATTTTTAGAAGTTTATCATTTGTATAAAGAAATGTGTGACTGATAAAGACAGATAACAAATTAGAATATTAATCGATTTTTTATCTCTGAAATGGATCTTGGCAATCTGGCAGATGTGGGTTTTGCAAAATTGATAGCAAACAGCTTTGCTCTGTCACTCGAAATTCTCACTTGCAAGAACAGAGGTGTTACAGTGGTAAGAAGTCCATATGTCATTAGTTTGGTAATCAGCACAGTCCAGTGCAGACCATCCTAAAATGAAATTGCCTCATGATATCATAGGAAAAAACAAAACTACAAGAAGAAAAAGAAGAAGAAAAAAGAGAAAATACAAGACTTTTAGGGAGAAATGGTCAGCATTTGAAACATTTTCTTGTGCCACTGACATGTTGGAGTGTTTTATAACCCAAATAACTTTCGTTTTCCCCACTGAGAACAATAACAAATCCTATGTGAATGGGAGGTAATTAACAGCTATAAATGTGTTTGTCATTTATAAAGTAACACAAACAGGTCACCAAATAAGTCTAAGTGGGTTGTCTCCAAAATATTGGGGGTGGGAGGGAAGAGGAGACCTCATTAACCTACTAGAAGGTTATAGCATTTCCTTATGGTTTGTTTGTTCTGTCAGTAGGGCGTTGTCCGCGAGGTGTTGTTAGCCTATTACAAAGCTGAGGATTTAATAGTGGTAGAAAAGTTGTCGGACCTTGCCTCTTACAGCTGGTTACAAATTTTTTTTGAGAATCTCTCTTAGAACAGAGAAGAATGTAAATTTGTTCCAGCCAAATCATTTTTATAGTGTCTTTCTGGGAATTTCTTGCCATCTGAGAGAAAATAAAGATGGTGAATGGGCAGCATTGAGACAGCACAGATACTTGGCTCTAAGAACAATTCCACAATCCTGGACCAGGTTTTTCCTCCGGTAGATTCAAGCTGAAGACCTGACCCCAGGTCTTACACATGGCAGAGGAATGGCACAGTCAGCAACTTCTCTCATCTCTGCAGATCAGTGACGAGCCTGTTTCTAGTTCATGTACTTTCTCATTTAAAACTTCCAAAGGTCTCCTGTTCATTCCCATGTGACAGGGAAGGCTTTGAAAGCTTAGTGGTTAATGGGAGAGGATTATTATTTTTCAGTGCTCTGTTGTCTGTGTGCACGAGCGAAATAATTAAATGTTTTAGTTGCCTCTGCCTAAGATGTCTGCAGAATGACTTAATGAATATATAATAGGATAGAATGTGCCCGTATTGTGAGAAAGCTCACCTGCAATCAGCTCGGCTTGAGTGATAAAAAAGCCCTGCCCTTGGAGGGGCTAATTTATATATAGTCTCCTCTTTCCGGCTTGTCATAGAAATTACATAGTATCAAGTCATGCTTATTTTAAAAAAAAAAAACAATACTAAAATAGAGGAATACAAGATATCAAAAACAAAGGTACTGTAAATTACACCGAGCTGAATATGTATCATTCCTTCCATGTGGCTTATAATAGAACAGTCATCTGTTTAAAAAAATGTTTTGTAGAACATATAGAAGTCACAAGTTAAATGGTCTAGACATACTTAACTAGCTAAAAATATCAGGATTCTCATTAAGATTTCACTTTGCAAAACTCCAAAGCAGGATCTGGGCTATTCAAATTACACTGATGTTTCCTCCTGTAATCTATGCACCAGAGAAGTCTTATTTTATCAAAACCGGATTAATTTAATAGAATGAGGAAATAAAAGTTCCAAGAAGAACAGAAGGCTCATTTGTAGTAGTATACATTTATTACAATAGCAGTGATACAATATGTAAACCCAGTTAAAATTTTGATTGATACAAGTAGAAATTCTGGTTTTTTCATTGATTTGTATCTCTTTAAAGTAGAACATACCCCACCATTTATGGAAGGAAAGTGCAGGCTTCCAAAACCACACAAATCATTCAGAATGGCAATGTCCTAACATGTATTTCGTTCTGGGTAAAGCAAGTAGGATCACTTTATTACAATGAGTCATACCATTAAAGTGCAAAAATCCTGTAAGGTTACTGAGGCATAACTGTGAAGAATTTTCTTCTCCGTTATGTAAATCCCTGCATTTTGGTTGTGAGTGGCTGATTTGCATAATCACAGTACAGTTGTTTTTCCATAGCTGCACTGTGTATAAAAGTCACTCTATCTTAATTGGTTCCTATATTTTCTATCCTGATTTATCTTTAATCTGCAGAATTTTTAAGCTGTTTACCAGAACAAGAAAAAAGGTAACATCTCTGCTTTTACACTTTGCATTTTAAACACAGTAATTCCAACACCTGAAAAAGGGGGTAAAACAAAGCAGATAAAAAGGCACTTACACATCTGAAAACAAAATTGCATTAAAAGACTTTATAAGATATGTTGATTCTTTCCTTCTTCCCTCTCGCTGATCTTCCATCTGGGCCTTTGTCTAGAGGCTAGGAAAATATCTGCCATACATTTACAGTAAGCGAGTTCTAGCAAGACTAAGGGAATGAAAGACAGCAACAGCTTTTGGGCAGAGACTTTAAATATCAAGATACTGACACTAACCACAGAAAATTAAAACTTAACATCAATCAGTATTAGTTTACTTAATAAGCATCTTTGTAAAATCAAAGTGATCTTGAAGTATTTCCTAAGAACGCATTCCTGTGTGAACAGAAGACCTCGTTCTGCCAGCAAGGTAAATAAAACAGCAAAAATCCAATTAAATTCCAGCATACATCTGACTGAATGATGATACTCCGTTAATGCTCCTCATATAATCTTGAATAGCTGTAATAGCTGAATCTATCGAATGCAGGATACTATCATTACCTCTTTAATAGGAAGTTATTGCATATTTCTAATGCTCTTTGCTGTCTTACATTGTAATTGAATAAAAAGTTACACTTTCATACCAACCTTACTCTGAAATATTTGGCTGGCTTGCAGCTCCATTTGGCCTCAGTAGCTGGTGCTCAAAACCCCTAAATTTGATTCATCGTGTACAAGTGACTGATAATCCCCCAAACCAGGAGGTCAAAACTGTGTGATGATTCAGGCTAAAACCCAATGTTCTGTGCAGACTTGTTTCATATTCTGTTTGCAGATATTCAGAGAAAGTTTTATGTACATCTTCTAGATTTAGTGAGTAACTGTCAAAACAAAATGGAACTGGAAGCCGTAGAGGAAACTGTAATAAAAAATGTAAAAATAACTGTAAGACCCAGATCTAGGTTAATTCTAAATAGTTGCTTAGTAAGCTGAAGAGCAGAGTTGTAGATATGTTTCGGTAAATTAACAAATAAAATAATTCTGGATTTATATATTTAGCCATTTAAGTTAAAGTTTCAGCATTCAGCAGTCATCCTAGACACACCTCATCGTTTTTTTCTCCCTGCTGGTCTCTGCTGTTCTACCCTTCTGCCTTTCTTGATTGACCAGCTGAAGTTGTATTAAGAGTTCTTATTACCCTTTATAAATGGCAAAGAAGTTAATTTCTTATTTTTTTCATTCTTATTTGGCATCAGTATTATCAGGAAGATATTATTGAATTTTGTCTGTTATTAGATAATTGAGGATTTTGTGCATGGGGTCTTTCTGAAACTTATTTTTTATGGAGCTGCCAGCTTGATCATTTGCAGAAAATAAATTCAGGCTGTTCATTTCACTGCTTCTTCATGGAGTACAGGTGTCACCTTACAGGGAGGAAAGGGCAGGTTCTTTTCGAAGTTCATAAAAAAGAGGTAAAAGGCTGATAATAGAATGTTTTCAGATTTCAAAACTGGATTAATAGAGAGAGAGAAATACCATAAAATCAGAATAAAGTTCTGAGCAATAGCTATTTTTTATATTTCCATGACACATACGAATGTTAGTCATTGCCTTAGATCTTCTTAGGTTAGCAGGAAAAAAATTGAGTCCCTGCTTCAAAGACCTTCCTGTCTAAATATAAGGCAAGGAATTTTCTGCCTGCTTGCAGAAAATGAGGACTATGTGTATCTATGTTCATATATATATATATGTACACACATATATTTGTCAATACAATAAGAGTCATCTCAGCTTAGGAGCAGTCTGACATTGTCAAACTCTATTTAAGTATCCCAGCAAATAGGAGTTATAAGGAGAGATTTAAAGGAGAATAAAGAAAGAAGTTTCTTGATGTTCAGGAGACTCTGAAGAACAGGGCTGATGGAAGCAGGAAGGCATGAATTCAAGTCGTTTTGTTTCCCTTTCTATCATCAAATCATTGGCAGTTGCTCATGCCAAGCAAATACATGCAGCTTTACACTGGGGAAGAAACAGGGGAAATGAGAAATAAAGATTTATTTTGGAATACAGAACAAGTACAAGAAAGAGCTATTACAGTACAATAATAGATGGGGCAGAAATCATTATTTCTAAATATAGCAATTTAAATGCAAATTTCAGGTTACTTTGTTTTCTCCCCAGTCCAGAGTTCAGTGATTACATGAGAACATAAGCATTATTTTTTTCTCATTAAATAAAAGTTTCTAGATCGCCTGCTGATAGGCAAAAGCTTGAAAGTATTGCCCACACACATCCAGAAGACACAAAAATAATGAGACAAAGAAAAACGATTTAACCCTGTTGTTTTATAAACTCATCATATGAAAATGCCTTCATTATTTTTAGGGGTCCAGCATATTTTGAATGCTTGAAATTAGGATCCTGAAAATACAGCTTTTAAATCCAAAGTATCTAAACAGATACTGAGAGGTGGAAGAATGGAAGTGAAAAACTCATGAAGTAGAACATGGATGAAAATCCTTGTCGGGAGGGAGTAGCACATGGTCTGAGATCCTCCTTGATATTTCAATGATTGATTCTGTCATGAAGAAAAATTTCACAATCCATGAGTTATTTTCATATGCCTTCTAATAGGTTCCCCTTCACATGTCCTGTACTTAAGCTTTTGGATCTGTGACTGCCGCCAGTTTGGGCCTCATACGACACTGAGCTAGAAATCTCAACCTGTTAGAGGTATGAGCTGCTCTAACATGACCCAAAAGTGCTGCTGTGGACCATAGCTGGATCCAGCACCATCAAGCACAAGTGCTTGCCAGGAGGTTATACATCCCCTCCCATCAAAGCGAGCTCAACCCACACGTCTGATGCACATAGGTCTGAGCAAGGATGCTATTCCTATGCTGGCCCTTATCTTGGCTCCTTGGAGAAGCCAAGAAGAAAAGGAGCAATCAAAAGGGCAGACTCCTACAGCTTGCAGCACCCTCCATCCCCAGCACAGAGGGAGCCTGTTGCATGCTAAACCCGTGCCTTCTTCTCCAGAGTGCACTGTCTAGTCTGAAGGGAAATACTGTCTCTTAACCAGAAGCATACTGGAGCTTAACCTCAGTGTCAAACAGAATTATACATTATTGATTACATGTGTCTGAAACATCGTTTTCAGAAACAGCAGTTCATTTTGAGTTGTACAATCTGGAAGAAGGGGAAGGAGAAGCAAGTCCTCCTGTAAAATACATGATGCTGAAAACATTTCAATAAAATATAAGAAAACAAAAAACCCCGTTCAGATTAGCTTTTACAGCCATGGGGATAAAATTCATCTATAGCAGAAACAGGGGAGAGCACCTACCTTTGGTTTGGTGACAGGGTTTTGAAAAGGGGTGCTAGAGTACCCCCCAAGGGTCTCCTCTAACATATCACTGTGATTATTATTTTATATGTTACAATGACTCTGGTAGGTATTTTATTGCACTATAGATATGTCAAGTTGTGCCAGTGCCTTATAAATTGAGTAGAGAATTCAATTTACAAGCAGAAAACTGAACAAGGTTGCTGGCTTCCTTTCAGTACTGGGAATGTATCTTAAAATTTCATTACTTTGTGTGAGGGAAAGTGCACTAAAATTATGTTTACATGCATAAAATAAACACAGTCTTTTCTAGTCTTTTTCAAACTTACCTGCAGATGAAGTGTCTACAGAAATTACCCATTATCTGTTATAATTCGCTTTGTAATCTCGCTCTGAAAATGAGAGTTCATGGAACGATTGTTCTGAACTTAAAACTGAGAATACATTTAAAGATTGATTCTCAGCAGCGTACTACATAAAAGAAAAAAAGCACTTGGGACTATGGTTAATAGATTTGCTTTTTAAAAGTATGGTATAAATGGGCAATGAAAATACAGGAATTACTGTTAAGATTGATATTCCTTCCTTACCTCAGCTACTTGTGCCTAGGCACTGTGGTAAGCTAGAAGATATTCTCTTGCATTTTTATAAGAACCAAGAGTAGATAATTGCACCTCTGTGATTCTGAGGCACTCTTGTAAGTTGGCACAGCTGAAGAATAGATTGTCATTCTTTGTTGTTATTATTAACTATTCTACTTAGAACAAGGCGAGTTTACTGCTGAGAATTATACAAACTAAAGTCTTCCCTGAGCGATTATAAATATATAATACCCTCCTTATTTTGGTAGATATATGCTTTTTAAAGTGTTTAAACTTTTTTAAAGAGATAAGAATTCTTATATTGATACATGAAGCATTTAAGGTGTCTGGTCATCAATGCCAGATTGCCAAGGTGGGTGAAATACTAAGCCACTGGCCACCAACAGGAGCTTTCAGGAATTCTGTCGGTCCATAACATCTTTTCTTGCATTCCTTTTATCTTTTTAGTCTTGGCTTGTATTTCAAGTGAGATTTTGAACTGGTCTAGATCTGAAAATCTCTGCTGCTTCCAAAACATGCAGCCAGTTTTCAAGAGCTGTGGAGGTGGCCTCAGATCTTCAGAAGGATCTTGGTATGGGTAGACTTTGCTCTGACTCCACAGAAGGAAGCTGTGCTGCTGAACTTGAATGACTGCCTCATGAAGGCTGAGTTCCAGCTGGCAGCTGAGCGAGCCATCTGCCTACTCCTGTGCAGGTTTCTGAATCTGAATCTAATCTTAATTATCAACTTCAGCAAGAGCTCCCTAATTTGCTCACAGCCCCTATATCATCTAGGGGCATGTTTCAGTACTGTAGCTGGCACTGCTTCCCTATTGCAGCAAGAGCCGCCAAAATGAAAAATGAGGTTTGTTCTATCAAATGGAAAAGGCATTTCAACCCACATGTAAAAAGGAGCTCCAGAAATGTTCAGGGTTTCTACACTTAGCTTTTAGGAACTAGACTCCGGGAGTCAAATTCACAAATCTGAGTTAAACGCCATCATTCTCTTCAGAACGATGCAGAAACAAGAGGCCCAGCTTTATCCGGAAGGCAAAAATGGAGGGAGATGTGATTGAAATGGTACTGGTCTCACCGGCTTTTTCTCTAGAAAGGTTAGACCCTTACGACAGATTCACAGCCTGAAAACACTCTCCCTGGACTTAGAGACCTGATTTCTCTCACTTTGAGAGCAGTTCATTCACTCTTTTCTGTCAGTGTACAATCTGATGAGGAACAAGGGGAGTCATTGGACCAGAGAGCTGACTGAAGGACAGCAGATGCATTTTGCTGTCAAATGCCGTTGGACAAAATAAGCAAACAACACTGGGTACTTAGGACTCCTTACTCTTAAACAAATGTCCCACACTAGGCTACAGAATCTGACCCCATGAATCCTGCATTTCTTTCCTAGCTGTTTCTGCAGGAAAGACAGATCCACGTTAGTTTTCCAGCTTTAGTCTCAGGAAGACCAGAAACTTTGGTATTTTAGGCTGCAGCCTGAATGATATTCCTCAGCCTTTGCTGGTAGCTCCCACATGTTGTCACTTTGAAGCAGTCACACAAACCATTTGTTTGACACATTGGAGTAGGGGTGGCAGCTCCTTGAAGAAGAAGGGAGAAGGGGTACCCTAAAGCTGGTGAGCTGGCAATAGGATTGAAAGTCATTTCCACATGAGAACCTTTCTCCCTAGAGCATCACCCATATGGGTGTGACCCAGTGGGGAGGAAACCTGCAGGACTAGGACAGGCATCAGATTTATTTTTTACTTGAAACAGTTTATAGAGAGGCAACACATTCTTTACATAGTCAACAATGTTGATAATAATTTCTGTACTTTTCTTACAGGTACCTTTATGGTCCTTCCTTACCAAAGTTCATTTGAATTTCCTGGTTTTTTTCTGTGCTATTTCATTTATGTACTTATTAACACTTTTGTCCTAGCGAGAACTCACATGAAAAAATTGGCATGAGCAGTACACTTGCTAATCCAACATTCAGACTTGTTTCTTCTTTAGGTTTCAAACCTCAGCTCCTCCAGACAGCTATTTTATCATGTTTTCTAAGAACTCAATACCCAATTTTCAGCAAACACATGCTCTAAGCCGGAATATAGCATTTCAGGTCTGTGCCCCAGAGTCAGTTGTTTGTAATATGCCATGGGTGCAGATTTACTTGCAGCATGAGCAAGGGAAGGAGGACAGAAGAAGATAAGGCAAGCTTGCTATTCATAAATTTCAGTCTAGCGTAGCGTTTTAGATTACAACCCAGTGATGGTAATCACTTTATAGGAAACTGTTCCAGAATAGCAATTTCTAAACTTCCTTGCCTCATGAAAAATTTATTGATGAGTTTTAAGTCCTAGGACAGTGAGGTGGCCAAGATGACAGAAAATAGTATGGGGGATGGAGAGGACCAGTGGGCAAGCAAGAAAGCTTGATGTTACCTGAACTCAAGGCATAACATTAATGATGATAACATAGCATGAAAAAATGTCAAAATCAACTTGACTATTCTAAAACAGCCATGCATTTATTTAACAGTCGTTGAATGGTACAAAAGTATTTATGCACACTGCTTTTCTTGATATAAATATGGGTATGTAGGAGAAAACAAAATAGAAGAGGGAAACTATTTAGAAAAATCTTTTTTATATTCAGTTTAATGCATTAACTGAAGTGTTTAAACTGTGCAACATCCTTGATTCACAACAGCTCATTTTTGTTAGGAACCTACTGACAGCTGGGCTTTGATTCTGCAAAGTGCCTGGATCTGTCCAACATCGTTCCTACTTCTCACTGCCACCTAGAATAAGAAAACTGGCTATAATTTTATAATGATAATGACAAGAAACATTTTTATCCTGTTGAACTGAATATTTATCTTGGTAATTCCTGGTAGAAAAGGAACAGAAAATATATGCTCTTTAAAAACAAACAACCAATAGCCTGAATTGCATCTACATGAGGTAAAATAATTTTTGATACCAAATCCCTGATGGCATAGCAACGCTAGCTGAACCCTGCAGTGCAGGATGAGTGCAAATTGGTGAACAAGTTTTTTCTTGTTTTCAAGTCTTTTTCTTGACTGACCTACACTACTCCTGTAGATAACATAAAAGGCAACAGAAGTACATTCTTACTTGATACAGCCATATAAGTATAACATGGGTATGCAGGCTGAGTTCAGGTACTGAAATGGTACACAGCAGATTTTAGAATTTCAAAAGGATTATTCCAGTAAAGTATTTAAATGTGTACTAACCTTTAAGCTCCTGAATAGTGCATGGAATTAAATTTGTTACACACAAGTGGTTTGGAGGATCAAGACTGTAAACACATTTCTAATACATGCTGCAATTTACCTGATGAACTGCTACATTAATTCATATTTTAATGTAAATTAACTTTACTTTAGCTATGGTTATTTTAAAAGTTTGTAACTCTATGAGTGATGTAATTTTAAAGATGTACCACATACATATATAGTGATACTTGCAAATTTCTTTTCAGACTTTCATAAACATCAGTGTAATTTTTTTACCTTCCATTTCATTTTAGTAGGCTTCTTGCTGAGAGTTGTACCCTCTTCTGTCACATGGCTTACTATCACAACACACATTTTCATGACTGTTGTCAAAAAAAGACAGCATTTAGGGCAGTTGTTTAGTTTAAATGATCAGTAGAGTGCTACTTTGAGATCATTTGGGACGGCGACGGACTGAAATTTTCCAATGGAAGCCGTTGGACGAATGTAATTACCTCACTTGGGATTTGGGCCAACCCTGCAAACATCCAATTTCCACAGAAGTGATTGAGGTTCTTTCCATTTAGTTTAATGAGAGTTGGATGGGGCTGTAAGGCATTACAATCCTTTTGGGAAACTCCCAGGGGATCTTTCATCACCACAAAAGCTGAGGACATTGGTTTTATGCTTCCTCCAAAGTACAGCAGCCCTTGCATCGGCGTGTCTCCACTGCTGTTCCCCAGCATTACTGGCTCAGGGGGAAGCAGGCCACCGCGGTGCCACTTTCGATGCCTGAGAGGGAACCAGAATACTGGCAGATGATGTTGTTTAGCTTGCTTCTGGGTTTAGGTCATCCATGAGCTTTAGTGTTCAGCTGTTTGGTGGGTGTACTGGAGCGCTGTCATGATGGGCAGGGAGTGGATGTGATGCTTCACTGATTCCTCCTTTCCTTTCAGCTTTGGCGCTGAGAAGCAGCTGCGACTCAGCATCAGACTATCACAGGGTTCAAGACTTTTTCAGTGGCTGGACCCCAGCAGTAGTTTAATTCTTGCAGGCAAAATTATAGGATTACCTCCAATGCTACTGATAGTTTTCTGTTTGGGCAGATTTCTTGAATCTTTCCCCTGTTGTCAGGGAGAATTATAAAGTACTAGGAGCATACATGCTACCAGCCATGTATACTAATACTTAATGAGACTATACCCAGATTGTGAGGATGTTGAATTACAGCAGTTTGTTACGCATTCAGCATTGTCAGAATGAGGGTTGGGGGCCGTTAGAAGACTGTAGTGCCGGTGATGATTCTTGATGTAACAAAGCAATGATGATATTCCCTGCTTTCCCATAATATTTTATGGGGCAAGGAAGATAAAGGGGTTTTGGATCAGTATTGTGTTTGTACTGACATTTGGGGAGTGGAGAATGGAGAGCTGTAACATATCTATGTTCCTGTCCTGATGTTAGGTGAACTTTAAATTGCCTTTTTTACTCTAAAATAATAATAATACTCAGTGATTCTTTCTCCAAGAAGGTGCAACATTTGCTTCCGCCAGACGGATGACCATTAACGATAGTATATGTCTTCACAATCTTTGTGTCAATAGGTCTGATGTTCTGAGAATTACTACTAGAGAGCATGTTCACCAAATTTATGGCTTGTAAGCATTAGAGGTCACATCTGTGATCTGAAAATAAACAGTAACCAATTTGTGACTTAAAACTACAGTTCTTCTCACCATCTTTCACCTACTGCCTCTTTTCCTTACTTTTTCCCAGTTCCCTCATCACACATCACCTTCTCCTCTCATTTACACTTTCTGCCTCTCCAGAAGAGAAATCGGTTTTGCCATGCTAAGACTTTCACAGAGAATACAGTTACAGGAAGAAAGAGGAAAGTTAAAGCCTCTGACATGTTTTTGACATATGGCTGAGAGAGGCATAAGGCTCCCTGCCAGTGCTAGTCTCTGCTCCGTTCTTCAGGCTCTCTGTCTGCCATAGGATACTTCTGATGAAAAAGAATAAATATAAAACAATATTACTCTACTTTGCCCTCTACTTCACACAAAGCTTGCTAAGGAGTGAAAAGCCTTCAGCTAACATCTTAGCAAAGCAGGCTGAATATTTATGTTTATTTTTTAGTAACTTCAAGACTAATGTAATGTAAAATGTACATTATTTTTTTGCTTATCACAGTGGCAGAAGTCATGAGGGTAGGACTAGCTGGTTTTTTGCTCACGAATAACAGGACTCTTGTCAGTGGTCATTCTTCACCCCATGAATATGTTGAATTTTCCTGCACTAAACCATGAACTGAAAGCCTCGTATGCCTGCTCATGTGTTTTCTAACTGCTACTAACTACACCACTTGTTTACCAAGAAACATTTTTAGAAGGAGAGTCAGAAAAGTGTGTTGCGTATGACCCTGCGATGTCAGTGTCGGTCAGCAGAATTGTGTGTGACCTCAGATAAGGATCAACAATTGAGAGAAGCCAGGATAAATCACAACTTTGTCAAGTTTAGAGAGAAGCCAAAGGAAAACTGGTTACAGTGCTGGCTTCCAAAAGGTTGATTTCTGGCATGAGCTGACTCAACTTGAAGGCATGAGAGGACAATTAAATAAGTACTAGCCATTTTTTGTCAGAAACTGCTTTCATAAGGGGATAAAAGGGCTATTAATCAAAATATGGTCTACCTGTTGGCCATAATTAATTTTTTTTTACCAGAGAACTGTTTAATGGGGTTTATTTTGGGGTGGTATTTTTAAGTCTTCAGTGGTTGAATCTGTGGAAGCCACTGCGGAAATATTGGATCTCTAAGCCATCAGCAGTGAGGTAAATGGCCTTTAGTTTTCACTCCAGGGAAGGATTTCTACTTTCATCAAGTGTCACCTCTACCAAGATGTGCCTGAATAAATATAACTAGCTTCTCTTACTTTAGTAGAGTCTCCTGGGACAACATTGCCAACAAAAGTTATTTATGATTTGCAATGGGTTGAATACTAGTCACAGCACAAAAATACTACCTTCCAAGCTTACTGCATATTGCAGGTGATGGAGATAAAAAACTTTATTCTTATTGAAGGACTATTTCACCATAACAATAAAATTTATTGGCCTATTTTTACCTCTGCCAACTGCATTTCTGATATACTATAGTGGTCCTGTATGTAGCCATAACTTTGTCTCTGAAGCTCCATTGAAAAGGGGAATTGATGTCTTCCTTTTCCTCAGCTCAAGGACAGGCTCCTCACCACCTAGCAGATTTGGAAGTATGTGACAAGTCTGATTAGAAACACTCAAACTGTCATCCCAAAATAAACAGAAGGTATCTAGTAGTTTCTGGAAACCCTTTTTGAGATTTGACCGGATAAGTCCTACTTTGCTGTACTGCAGAGTAATATGTTAGTTTCAGCAATCAGAAAGTGAGGAAAATATTCACAGATTTATTTCTGAGATAATTTCCGCAAATCAATATTAGCTTGCTGCATTCCTCGATTATTGAAAATATAGCAAAGGCAGCACAGGGTTAAGATTCAGATTTTGTTAGGTGGTGTACTCACCAATATAGTCAACTTTCAAGTCTAGAAGTTAGAAACTTTGCATCAGATGTCCTCTGTTGTTTTCAAAAATAATTTCTGTCTTACTGTATTTTGTATCTTACCTGTTTTTTACCACCTGTAAATTACCTTTCTATATTTATGGTGGCTTAAAGCTCTGTTCTGATTAAAAGACAATTCACAGGTGTCTGAGCCTTCATACATTATAAAAACAGTTTGTTTTATGAGTACTATATATTGAGTGAACTATAGGAGAAAAGAGTGATCAAAGTAATACAAGAATAATAATAAAGATAATAAAATACAAAACCAATAAATAATTAATGACTAATTAGTAAATTAAATCACATGTAGTAAAGAGTAAAAGAAATAAATGCAATGTCCTTAATGCAATATATATATACAGCCACGTGTTTGTACCGCACTCTAAAAGCTCCAAATTGCACTGAATTCAAAAATAGGATGCAAAAATAACAACGTATTTCATGGTCCCCTTTTAATTCCTTAGGAAATCTATGATATACCACGATAAATTACAACATCAAGGAAATCTAGATCTGAATAAAATTTCCCTTGTATAAAGTTAAATGCTTTTGATTTTGAAGTTTTTTCATGTCACGTATTCAGGAGAAAGAAAACACAATTTTTATGAAGCCTGTTACCCTAAGGCTTTTTAGTGTAGTGCACAGTACTGTTAACCATCAGTGCACATATTCACAGAGGGGCATACTCACTCTGCTGCATGGGCCTGTGTGACAGCATGTGCAGCACATAAACCTCACCTTAATGTAGGTTTTGAACTATGAAAGATGCCTTTTGCAAGATTCTACAATGGAGTAAATCTCACACCAGCATATAGAAAACTACCATGAAAATGACTATTTGATTAGCAATTTCAGACTGGTATTTCATTTGAAAATTAGTTATGGCTTACCAAAACATCCCTTTTCTATGAACCAGCACACTTATCTTTCCTAGGTTAAAGGAGTGCTGTCAAAAACAAGCAATGCTTTTTTCCTGTGTATTAGTAAGTTCACTTCAAGACATGATCCTACAAACATTGTTCAGATAGTTTTGCTGAAATTAATGGAACTATTTACAATGGAAAGGACTCAAATCTGAGCTGTACTTGTCTAGAAACATCAGGCAGCAAAGAAAATTACTTTAATGGGACCATTTTGAGAATTTTCATCACTTATGATTTCTTTTTGATAATGGAGCCCTCCATGTACATTTTTTCAAACAGCAGACCCAATTTTCATGTAGGGGATTTATTTGTCTTATCTACTGCTCTTGTATTTTCATTCTTGGAACTAGTGGGACTACAGTGGGGCTAAAGAAGGAAAGGTAAATGCTGATAGTGTGGTCACCAATTTTATTTTGTAATAAGGAGAGTTGCTAAGGCACTATCATGAAAGGAGGAAGAATAAGGCTGGCATCTTACTCAGCCTCAACAAGATTAAACTCGCATATCTCACCCCATAGAGAAGAGAGAGAGCCTATGTGCTATAGGTTGGACTGCATGGAGAGTGCATTACTCGTCCTTTTCGCTGAGTCTGATACAGAAATCCTCAGGGGGAGACCCAGGGACTCAGGAACATTGTTCTGTGGGAGAAGTGGCTTAGCTTATGGCTTATGTGGGATAAATAGCTCACCAGACAAGAAGTCTCCAGAGCTCAGTGCTCAAGCCTATTTCACACAGTAAATATTTTATCTAGAATGGTAGCAAGAGTCCATTTGCTGGCCTCTAGGAGAGCGTCCTATCTACAGTATAGTTCTTACATGCTGTCATTCCGTGAATCTGCTCTAACACAAAGCATGGCCTAATGTGGAGAATTTTCCAGCAATACAGAGCCATGCCTGTCCCACAGAGTCAAGGACATATTAGAATTCAACATTTTAGAAATCTGATGGGCCTTGAGAAAGGGAGAAAGAAGGAAAACAATGAGATATGGAGAACCACTTTACCCTGCTTGAATTCAGATTCCTGACAAGCACTGTACCTTCCTATCTTTGCCTTTCTACAAACATAATGGTTTTAGGTTGCAACAAGATCAAGGCAGTTCAGACTGTTTCTCTAAGGTGGGAATATGTCAAGTATCTTTGTCTGCTGTAATGCCTCATGGAAGTATGTTCTGATGAACTTTTCATCAAGGTTTGTCCTTTTTTGACCTTCTTTCATCTGAGAATTGCTGATTTAAGCATTTTAAGGCAGTTGTCTAACATGAAGTTTCTTACCTGAATTTTTGAGAGGGAAAGAAAAAAGATAAAACACTGAAATTTATTCTTTTACTTTGGTCTCACATCCTGTAGCGATATGCTGGGTAGAGGGTTATACACATTATTTTATCGCCTTGTGGCCATTTTAGTTCTCAGTACTAGAATCGCTTATGGCAGAATTTCAATTGAGAGCAGTAAGTTTTCATGCTGAATACAATGTCTGTAGAATGTTTATTTGCTGGGAAAAAAAGGGATTCTGTAATAAGAATATTTTAAAAGAAATCCCTTGACAAGAGAAGGTTTTGATCACACCTGATTTTTCTGGGGACAACTCACATTAGTAACATAACTACATCTGCAGAAGTGGTTTTTGAGTTGAGTTCTGCCTTAAGAAGTGAGGCTGAAGGATGATTTATGGTTTCAAGCTTTTTTCTTTTTTCCAACTGTATCATTTTGCCTAATGAAAGGACATTACCTCCCCCAGTCAATGTAGCCTCCATTGCTGTTCTAATGTATCTGTGGATACATTATCACTGCTTCTGCTTCTGTGAATGAACAATTCCAAAGCAGCAACAGAGAATTTATTTGATGATTACTCACCTGCTATTAAAGTGGTTCCAAATAAAGTGAAATGGCAGAAACACTGGCTCTTGGAAGCTCTTTCTAACTATAAAAGGAATTCTCTGTGTTCTCTGCAGTGCTCAAGCTGCTTTACAGATGCACCATATTTAATTAGATTAGTTTTAATTAGACTGCAGATGCAAAGTTGCATCTGTGTATCACTATTAGTCTGTTTTGAGGCACTTTCAGCCAATAACAAACTACCATCTCATTTGCATTCATTTAAATGTGTTAACCTTTTGCTTGCCGGAATAATCACTATGGAAGAACATCTATAACTTAGAGATTAATGTGTTGTTATTGACATGTGGGACCATATGCAGAAAGTGAAGTAGCCTAAGAGACAATCATGCAAGGGAAGCAAAAAGGAAATTGCACTTAAGAATTAATTCACGCTTAAATAAATCTGTCTGAGAATTCCATTTATACTTATTTAAATTCCTTTAGAGTACTTATTTTCCAAGACAATCTTTGCAAGCTTTGGACTTTATTGATTGCTCTTCTACCCTTAATGTTTGTTTTCTTTATGATCTTTTCATTTTTATTTCTTCATGCTTCACAGAGTCCATTTTCTTTTGCTGCCTCTCCCTTTCTGTTCTGAGCTGAACTCAGTTCTGAGGAGATGGAGGATTAATTGTTCATTACTAGTGGTGCTACTGGTTTGAAAGAACTGTCGATTAGTTATTGCAAAGTCCTTATTGGGAGTGAGCACAGCTGCTTCTTTAGTTAATGGCAGAATACTTGCAAGAGGAATGAGAACCAGAGGCAAGATCCTCGCTGGACCGAAGTCATAAGGACCGAGGCCATTGATTTCAGCAAATGAGCTTTTAACCCTGAGTTCTAATTCCTGAAGTTATTATTTTTCCTATGCTTAGTTACAGCATTCCCTTTTAATTTTTGTTTCTGTACTCTGGCCAAACTTGGGGTTAGTCACTTCAGTTTCGACAGTATTTATATAGGGACAGAAACAAGAACTCTGCTGTGTACTTTTAATTTTAAGATTTGATCATCTTGTCAGCCTTTTTGATCAGTAGCAATGAAATTAATCCAATGAGAAGAATGGGTTTTAATTTAATAAGTGGGATGCACTTTCGAGCAACGAGGGGACGCAGTGGTTATTAAAATAGCAATAAGAAAATGTGTCAATGTAGAGCATCAGCTAAGGTTGACTGTAAATACTGGAGCCAAATTTTACTGGAGTGGAAATCTGGCAGTCTCAGGAGAGAAGTATACACTGGGCGTGGGGTTAGAATGACCACTCTCACATTTCGGTGACATTCTTTGTGATCCTGAAAGCAAGTCACAGGTCATCCTCTCCCAGCTTTCCTTCTTTAAAATGAAATTAATGCTTTTCTCTAACTATACCAATTAGCAAATTCTCACTCAGAAAGCAATTCAAAGATAATAAGCAATTAACATGGAGTGTTCAACCAGAGGACTGTAGATCCAAGTCTAGTGTAGAACTTTTGAGTCAGATCCTGATGACCATTTACTGTAACAAGGTCAAACAAGAATGTCTAATAATTGATCTTCAGAGCTGGCGTAAGGTTCTGTTTCCTATTCTCTTCCCAATGAATAGAAGAAGCCGGTGGCATTTCAGCATTGAGTTTTCAATATGCCCTTACAGGAATGCTTCACTTAGTGGAGAAAGTCTGGCCTGGACGTACCTGTAGGATCAATCTGTGCTGAGCACACTCAGTGTCAATAGGACACTACAGAAGGAGATGTAGGAAAAGGATGCTCTTTCTGTGAATCGAGCTCGTACAATTAGATCCCATAAGGGATGTAACTGCCTGGAATGTGTCTGGTTTTCATGTGGGCAGTCTAAGGCAAAACTGACACCTACTGCAGATAATCAAAGGTGTGCTCTGGTGCCGAGAGAGGGGATTTATTTCTTTCTGTCATACCCAGGAAAAATAGCTGACTGAATTTGATAAAAGCTTGCAGCCTGCGTTCAGTATTGCATGGCTGGGCTTCAAACTCAGCATAGTTGGGAGTCAAGGGGTCTCAGAACGATGAAAATCCTCCCAGGCTGGCTGTCCAGCAGCAAGCCAGATGCAAGGGTTTCAAACGAAGGGTTTTCATGTGAAACCCTTAGCACACATCTCAGAGCATCAGACCCGTTCACCTGTGCATATGACTGTGAGGAATGAAAATTCCTTTTCGAAGGACAGATGCCTACAGCCCTTCTTTTCGGGGAAAGGGGGTAGGAGTAGAAGAAGGCTGACTCTTCTGATGCTATGCTGGTAGCACACTCACCACTTTTTATATATTAATCTGAAAGTTAGAGTGCTCCTCCAGGAAATAGAGAGACATAGATTCAATTCCTTCATCAAGCTGGAAGCGCTAATGTATGACAGCACTTCTAACTCATGCTGAAGTCGTGGAAATACGTAGGAATGAAGTAGGAAATAATTCAAATTGTAGGCCAAAGTGAGAGGGGAGAACAAATTTACGGTTCCCATTCTCAACATTGCTAAAGTTTAGAATAAGCAACAATCACCAAATAAAATACAGAAGTTAATTTAAGGAGTCTTCTTTTTCATGGTTCCTCCTCTGTCCCAAAGCTTGCAGATTCATACTTCACCTCTACTTTATGTCAGGTTAAAAAAAAAAAAAAGGGAGTGATAAAAGTACTAGATGAGATTTTTAGGGAGAGTTGCTGTCTTAAAAAACAAACTGATAGTAGTAGCTTGTCCTGATAGCAAATAAGATTAACAGGACAAAGAAAGCACCAGGGCAGACTGCCTGTATTAATGCACACCACGTGAGAACATTTTGTGCTGTCCTTCAGGATGATATGTGTGCTTATAAAACAGTCCTTTCCAGGCTTCTCTCAGATCCACATCATCCCCTAAACCAAAACTATCAACTTTGGGTTACAGCAGTAACACACACTCACAGCCTAGCTGAATGTAGGGCTTGACTAGAGCTCGTGTAAATTAATTATTCAGGCTAATTAGCAGAAGACTGAAGCACAACACGAGAGAAAACATATTCCAGGCATGCTAAATTAATAACTTCTAACATTGATAGGTAGGCAAAGTGAGAAGCCCAGCAACAGTGAGGAGTGTGTTAAACTTGTATCTTACAGAGGTAGAAAGGAAGGAAACAAGAAACAAATTGTAGGTAGTAAGTAGGAATTGTGGATTAGGAGATCAAATGCAGCCTGCAGCTGTTTCTTTCCACAGAACTGAAGAGCCATATCTGTATATCAACTATATAATTTTGATGTAGATTTCAGCATACTAACATGAAATTCCAGACATCTATATGCAAAGGTTGTGTTCTTAGTTCCTTCAGCAAAGTGACCACTTTTCGAAGAAACACAGTGTCATGGTTTAACCCCAGCCAGCAGCTAGGACCACGCAGCTACTCCTGCAGTTCCCCCCCTTCCCCCAGAAGAGCAGGGAGAAAAGGGGGGAAAGGAGAGGAAAGGGAAAGGAAAAAATCTCATGGGTTGAAATGGAGGGAGTTTAATAGATACAATAACAGAAAAGGACAGTAACAATAATAATAATGACACAAGTCATTCTCACCGCCAAGTGAATTGGCACTGTCCTGAGCAGTGATCACAAGTACCTGCCCCTGGGCCAACCCCCCATATATATACCGGTCATGATGCCTATGGTATGGAATATTCCATTGGCCATTCCATCATTCTGTCTAGGCTCCTTCTCAGCTCCTATGGGAAGCTGAAAAAAGTCCCTGAAAAAGACAAACATCACCTGGCAACAACTAAAACAATATGGATTATTGACATTCCTTTCATACCAAATCTGAAAGACAGCAACCACTGTAAAGAAAATTAACTCTGTCCCAGTTGAAACCAGGACACACAGCTTCCCTGGGCTTGTACAGGTAGCTTTTAATACCTCCTAGGAGCAGTTTTAATTTCTTCCAGAGTGAACAAGAAGTAAGAAAAACTAGAATGCCTAGCATTTGCACAAAGCATTTTGGAGAGAATTGTGACCTTACTTCAATGGGACAAAATTTCAACTTTTCTGTTTATGGAGACCAGAAAAAAGCCTCCGAGCTCTTGGCCTAAATAGGATAGTCTTCCTTCTTAGGAAGCATAACTCCAGATTTGATTAGATCTATTAATGAGGTCAAATGATGCTTTTAGGCCAGTAGCTAATGTAAACCAAATCTATTTATCACTTTGGCAGTGGTTCCTGCAACAAAGTTAATGACCATTACAGCATTTCTAGTTAGCCAATCAGGAATGGTGCTTTTGAGCAAAAAGGCAGGAGTTAGTAATCAATCATCATCATCCTCATCATAATAGTGCTGCTAAATTAGCTTCTGAAAAAGAAGAGCAACATGGCTATTAACCTTAACCATACCTTGGAAATAGATTCCTTCCTACAAAGGCCACTACTGATAAGTGGGTTGCAGCCTTGATAGCTTCGTGCAGAATAAAGGAGGTCAAAATACTAGGCAAGGGCACAACCCATATTTAGATTCTTTGCTTCAGTCTTTTAAAATAAAACTGAACACTTAAAAAGAGAAAGGTCAAAGTGTGCTATTTTTTTAAATAGCAGGTGAAAACAAGATTTCGTCCAAGGGACTTGAGTTGCATACAGTCAGTGAATAATCAAATTAAATTTCTTTATTCTGTATTAGCAGTGTAAGTGTTTAATAACACACAGATCCCACAAAACTGTATCTCTATAATATCTTCTGATACACATCTTCATAGTGACAACCGTGTGCTGGTGGAACAGAGCAGACTGCTGCAGAAGCTGTTGTGCATATTCATACCAGTGGTGCTTTCTTGGGAAGTTTGGCTTGGCAGGGAAGAAGTGAGGAGGGTTATCGTTTGTGGTGCTTCTTGAGGCAAAGGTGAGGTGTGCCATGAGAATGGGTCTTTCTTTCCATCCTTGCAATGGGGTGAGGCTGGGATAGCTGGGCTGTTGGTACCTACTCCCTCAAAGTCTGCAAAGCTGGAATAAATATCCTGACCAGCACCTCTGCTTAATAGACAGAGGTCTTGAAAACGTTTTAGTTTGAATGCCTGGGGCAAGCCAAGTCCTTCAGCGCACACCCCACAGGCAGTGTGGCAGAACAGCTCGCCTTAGCTTCCCTGGCCTGCCAGGTGTGCATCATATACCAGTGCAGCAGAGCCCACACCATTATGCCCCCAATCCCACAAACCAGTGTCACCCATATAACATTCTCCAAACACCTGCAGCATTGATGGTTTACTCTCTGCCCTTTCCTGAGCTGAGCAGAGTGCCACAGCAAGGATAGAGGTGTCCACCAGGAATGGTCTCCTGCAAACCCCTGCACAATTGAATCAATAGAAAATTTGAGGTTCCTTGGAAAAATGCTTATGTACCACCACAACCAGACTCGCTTAGTCCCACTGAGGTGAATGGAGCCAGCTGGGAGCGGAACAGCACAATCTCAGTGCCAGCGGCCTGCTCTGGTGCGCCCTGGGACTGACACATGGTATGAGCCCTTGCCTACATACGGTGCACCTGATCAGGCATTGCTGGCCATGCACCAAGACCAGGATTACCTACCAACCCTGACGTCCAGATGCATCCATATTTGAGAGGACACTGGGCCAACAAAGTGTATCTTATTGACGATCCCCGTGAACAGGTGCATGGCTCATGCTGGTAGTGCCTGCCAACAACTGCACGTAAATGTAACAAGGCCATTCCTGGTGTTACAGACACCCTAGAAACAAAGGTGACAGACCATGTGGGATGTTTCAGTTGTGGTGACTAGGGATAGAGAATCTCATCTCACACTGAGGGTTCAGCATGAAAGTACTTGCCATACAACCATTTCTGCAAAAAATAGACAAGATTGTGCGGTCTAAAGAATTATTGAATGCACCAGTTTTTTTATTTGGGGCATTCCTGTTAAAAGCTGTCACCTGGAACACCAGAGCGAGCCATGGTTGAAATCTGATTTGTCTGGGGCTAACTGCAGTTGCCTCAATAACACAGTTAGCTCAGGCACTCCTTTTGGAGGATCCCAGCCAAAGAATCTCTTGGTTTTCTGCATCCTTTGTTTCAAGGCCCTGTCTTGGCCATAACCTTGGCCACTGGTGAGTTATGGAGCTGCCAAGCTGGCTGTCTGGATTCCCTCCAGAAAGAGGGCATTCATGTCCTAGGTGGACACAATCCTAGGAGGATCTTGTTGAGGTGATAAAAGGGGTATTTAGCAAGGGCTGTGCACAAGGGAGCACTAGGCGACGTGCCTGGACAGACTGGAGCTGGTAGTGTACAAGCCCGGTGCATTCTCATGGGTTGATGGGTGGACAAGGGCACAGCTCTTGTGAGCAGTCAGTTACACCAAGATGGGCACATCCCCACCACACGGACTTGGGACCTTAATGCTGTAAAACCTCTCAGGCGAGACTGTCTTTTTAGTTCATCTGTGTGCACTGTCTAATCTGGTAAGCCATTTCTTCTGAGTCGGTGCCTTTAGGCACTACCCACACACAAATGAGTGTCTATTAATAATGATAATATTTAATGAAAGAATCTGTTCAAAGTTTTATCTCTACATTTAAAATAGCAGATCAAGAAACGCAGATATTAAGTTGATTTCATTGGGTATGCGCTATTGCCCAGCAACAGAAATATGCTTTTACAGATACATTCCTGTCACAGAAAGAAATATGGCTTCTCATATGAGCAGTTACTGTCTATGTACTGCAATTGGCCTAACATACAGTGAAAATGCATTTTTTTAAAAAGCTTTAATTCTAGCTGGAAGAAGGAGATTGTTTTTGGTTTGCTCCTTGATTGTTTTTATAATTGATTTATCACAACTACAGCTATGCAATTATTTTTTTAAAAACATTGTAGACATTGAACAGATGAAAAAGTTCCTGAACCTATTAGAAATTAGCCTTTCTTACTGTGTACCATACTTAAGTATGCGAATGCTTTCCTGTTGAAGCAATTTTAAAAAAATGAGAAACACCAACAAAGGCTTTTATGTCTGAAAGTATTAATCAGTTTTAGAAATTAATTGTCCCCATGATTCTTAACTGCAGAAGAGATATGTTTCTTGAATATGTGGATGGCAGATACAATGCATATATATATATATAATGGAGATATATATATATATTTAGTATGTTCAGTGCTGTAGGGGAATCTTTTTAACCTGTCTTTATCTTACCTATCAGAGGGGGCAAAACAAGTTCATCCCAGGCCTTTTCAAGGGCTGGATAAAAGCAGATATATGAACCCACTTAGTATCTGTTCAAAGTCAATAATATGGCTCTACCGGGCTGTGTAATGGATAGAGGCAAAAGATCAAGTCCTAAGGGAAATGGTATCATACTTTTTACGAACAGAAAGGGTTTGGTTATTTACAAGTTAGAAATACTTCACATTTTGACATTTGGTCTTATTTCACATGGAGACACAGTAAATTTCACTGAGAATTTCACCAAAAAATGTAATAAGGTGGCAAATGAAAATCTGAACTGGCAACAAGGCTGAGGAACCGGAGGATTGTTTGAATGGGCAAGTTCATCAGTTTGGTATATATGAGGAGCAAATTCTGTTTACTCAATGCTATCCCATACTTCAGTGATTTTTCTGAGTGTATGGACTCTGGATACAACACTGCTGGTGGGATAATAAAATGGCAGGAGTCAAAGAAAAAAAAAATATTGTTTTTAAAGCTTTAAATAAGAAGTGAAAAATTATTATCAAAGTAGCACGTCATGACAAATGAAACTTAAGTCTCTTGGTTTATGCTACAGCTCTATGAGGATAAACAAAATTAAGTTTTAAGGTCCCAAACACTCTTCAAGCCTGGAACATTTTCAGAGCATGGCATGTCATTATGCTCTCCATGGGACAGTAATTATCCTGCTGATAGTAACTGTTCCACACCAGGGTAGGAAGTGCAGTGTTTCAGTCCTTTCAGCAGCATCTCTGTTTTCTATGAGACAGCCATGGAGAAAATCTGGAAGCTGTCCTCTGACTTGCTGCTTGGGAAGAAGCAGGGTGAAGGAGGTGCCCTATGGGCTGAGCGAGGCTCCTGGTGCTGCAGTAGCTGAGGTGCCAGTGAAATGTGCCAGAAAGATTACAGCCTTGAGGGGCCTGGCAATGGGGACCTGGGACACGTCTAATGTATGCTTGGCTCTGGTGTCACACAGGGTGCTCAACTCTAGTGATGTAGTGTGCTGGAGGGGTTCCTTCCGGATGCGAGTTTGTGCTGCCTTTATAATACCAGGAGCCACACAGCGTGTATGCACACCAGGCTGGCACTTGAGGTGCCTTCTCTGGTGGTATCTGAGGTTGACACTGCACCCCAGGCTGCTACCCGGTGCATTCGGTTGCAACATGCACATGGCACCGTCCGGCACTTAGCTCCCTACACCTGAGGGGTGCATGCCTAGGACCTGCAGCTCAGATGGACCTTGCTGCTGGCAAAGACATAGCAGGGACTTGTGGGCCTGGAAACATGCTCACAGCAAATGAGGCCCCTGTAGTTTCCTGTGCACCGCACTAGTCAGCAATGTAGACCAGTTCTCCCACGGTGTCATCTGTATGTTGCTAACCAAAGTAATTTTATTTGGTATGTATTAATGTCAGCATCTCTGCAGTTCAGCTCTTATTGCCTACCTCCTAAGACACTTTGTGATCTACTGATGAAAAGTGCTATATATGAGCCATTTTTATTGGAGACCTTCTAAATTAATATTAAATCTCAGCAAGGAATCAAACTGGTTATTACTTTCAGTGGGAACTTAGTGTATCACTCCAATGGTTGCTAATTCTTTTAGTAGTAGGTGTTCTTCTTTAAACCCTAAGCCATCATGTAATAGCATCCTGTGTTGTTTGCATATGTTAGCAGACTATTGGCTTACAGACAGATAATAGTATCTCTAAATTCATCTTGTCAGAAATCAAAATTCAGTTCCTTTTTTTAAAGGACTTTACCCCTGCATCGTATTTTGTCAAAAAATGTGCCAAATTAGTTTTTCTTTCCTTGGCAATGGAGGTTTTACCTGGTTTTGGAACCTATAACATTAAGCATGTACTATGCATGACTGATTCTGGTGTACAAGAAATGAGATTCCTGTTTTGAAAACTGAAGTACAATCCTGTTCCTCATATTTGCAGGACAAACCTTGAAAATGTGACACAAATACATTCCCATGTGTTCAAAAACTGAGAAGGAAGATAAAACAAAAACCAGTGTTCATTGCATACAATGAATGAAATCCACTAAGAAAATCAAATATACATAGGCATAATTGATTTTTCCCATCAATTTCATTACTTTTGAGTCTCATTCTCTTGATTTCTGAGACCTGGGATTGATATGACTGTCCCTCTGAAAATTGCAGTTCCAAGTCAGAGGATGGCTTTATTTTTAACTGTTTTTCTTTAGCTGTTTTTCTTTCCTTCAGTCTATCAATTGAAGTGCAACATATTGTGTATGTCACAGGAAAAGTGATATGTGTTTTAACCACTAAATACAATTGTCCACATGATGGAAAGCAGTCATCTCAAACTTCTACAGATTTGTTCATCAGAGTTGAATATTAGCCCCATGGGTTGTTTTGTCCCTTCTCAGGAAAGTATATGGCCTCAGCTGGTGTTGGTACATAGTGTTTTTGGAAAGCCTTCAGCAAACCTGTCTGGCTTCCAGGTCTGCTTAGAGGCTCCAGCTTTCTTCATCTTCCCCAGCTGCTCAGTGTGCTCAGTGCTCTCTCTGGCAATTATCTAGAGCCTGAATTCATTTATTTTATTTTAAAAGCTTTATGGCAGCAGATATATGAACTGATAGGAAGCATCAGTCTAAAAATATTACCTGCTTGATTAGAAAGCATCTTCCACTAAATTCTTTCCTTTTTCTACTCTGTTTTCTGTAGTAAGTGACCTAGAGGTTTTGCTGGAAAGGGGGGTCTGTTTTATTTGTCACCCTGGCCAGTGTTGTGGCCCTTCACAGGCGACACACTGTGCAGCAGGGAGCTGAACTGCTGGTTCTTCCTCTGGGCCATTGGATGCCAAGTGAGGGAATATCATCCCTTCATGGAGGGCAGTGGAAGAAACAGCTGTATTTGATGGAGCAAGGGGGAGGCAGGAGCAGGCAGGAGGGCTAGTAGCCCAGGAGAGTGGCCCCAACTGGCAGTGACACAGCCAGCAGAGGGGAGATCTGTGTGAACTCTCTTTGGCTCATATTCTGGTTCATTTTGATGAGGGAGAGGAATGGGCAGGTTAACATAGGAGCTATTTTCGTTTTAATATTTATACAGATGAAACCTGACGTTCAAGCTTGAAGGCCTTTGCAATCTCTCTGAGGTAATTCCTTCAAGAAGGAGACATCGCAGCAGCTTTGCTTCCTTGCTCTGGCTGCCTCACCTTCCCATTTCACCTGGAAACTCCCCTGCTTTGCTTTTTCCCCATGTGTTCCGAGAGATGAGGGGTGAAAGGGCTGATGAGACTGAGCAGCGAGGAGCTGGGAGAGAGAGGGAGAAAAACACATTGGAAAGGAGAGAGAGATAGCAACAGAGACAGAAATAGTTCTGCTCTGGAGAAAGAAGATACGCTGTTGGGTAGATGTGTTTTACCATGACAAAGAACCTGTGACATGCCCTAAAAGGTGAATTAATACCAGCAATACTAAACATAAATGACCTCCAAGTTCTAACAGTAGGTGTGGGTTCACCTTCAGGTAAATATTTTAGCCATTTTATGCATTTTGACTTTCAGCTTCGGGGGCATACTGTAGGCACACCAGGTTCTTAAGCAGCCCAAGTACCTTGGCTAAATTTGTAGCCATATCTTGCATTACTGCTAAATTCAATGTCAGTTTATTTGCAAAGACTGGAATGTTCAGTCATGCAAAGTTGGCATAATTTTGCACAAAAATGTCTAACAAAGAAGCTACAGGCAGGAGTGTATTCAATGAGGGAAGCCAACCTGATCAGTGCACTCTCACAGACTGTTTTGCATGTGGGGAACTTTCACTGTCAAAACACACACATCTCTTAGCTCAGTTAAAGCTTCAGTAACTTCCATAAACTATTCATGGAGATCATCTTAAGCAACTGCACATGCTCAAAAAATAGAGGGGGGTGAGAGGGGATGTCAGCATGAGGGCATTCGTTAAGATATGTAGTAATGGTTCCTTCTAGTGATAGGTCAAAGGTGATGGGTTAAAGGTAAAGTTGAATCACATAAAAAACTTGAATCACATAAAAAATCTGTGATAGATGTAAGAAAGTGAAATTAATGTTTTGCACACATGCTATTAAAGCAAGACATCATACATAAGAGTGGGGTAGAAATGTAGCTGTATAAGCTTGAAGGCTAGTATTTAAATCATTGGTATTTGTATGTATTTGCAGTTTTTCTCTTCCTCTTTTACAAATAATTTTACCATATATCAGCATTTCCTTTTCTTTGTATTGATCACCTTTGCAGTGCTTCTGCTGTGAATAGTGGTATCTATTATCTGGGTCCTTGCCCTCAGTACATTTTCTTTTTCTTTAAGTAACTTCTAATGAAAGTCAAATTGATTCCCAGAACATGGCCCCTGTGGAGTTTCTATACAGAAAGTCTGAATATGGCTACATATGCGGTTTGCTTTCTGATTAGACACTGAGTGCAAAAAGCTAAGATAAAACTATGGTTTAGTAACTGAAAACTGCCAGCACACCCAAGTTCAGGCTACCAGAGTTTTATATTCATGCAGTGTGCTTCACATCTTCACATGCAACTATTTGGCAGTTGCAGCTTCCTGTTAAGTATTATGCCCCCTATGAAACATAGATTATTAATATTTATTTATTAATTCCGACATGCCATGGGCCTCCTTTGCAGAATAATGTGGAAGCTGCCATCATCTGACAGTCCTTTGCTGTCACAGTTTAAATGGGGCGGCTTAATTGCTTAATTGGGCTTTGTCAGTGGACAGCATTTTTGGTATGGAAGTCTTCACTTTTTAATTCAGCTCCTCTCTTCAGTTCTTCCTGACCTTCCCTCTCTTTGGGTTCTAATTTAATAAAATTTCCTCTGACATTCCATACAGAAAGGAAAGAAAATTATTAGGATGAAGGATTTTATTCTGTTTTACAGACTGTAGCACTTTGATGCTGTTACACATTTTGCGACTTCTCTCTTACTGTCTTTCCTCTGGAGTCAAATGTCCTCCAAGGCATTTGATAATTTTAGACCATCTTACTGGAATGTCAGTTTTAGACCCAAGGCCTGTACCTCTCCAAGCATTTTGTGTAAGGCCCAAGTAAGGGTATCTTTGTATAAAGGACATAATTTGTAGCTCATCCTTTCCTTTGAATCTAGCACATTCAGTGGAATGAGATTTAATGACAGATTGGGACACAAGCTGTATTTTGTGCAGTGCAGTAGAAGCAGCTCAGTAGAGTGAAGCAGTCGGTCCTGAGGACCCAGGACCCTGCACTGCAAACATTGTGGAGGTAAGGCTTCGGTTTTGGTTTGCTCCTGTGGGCCAAGTACCGTTTGCAGTTGGAGCACCATTAGGTGAGCTCTTGGAGTGTGTTTTCCCATTCGGTCCATCATGCCCTCCAAGATTGCTGCCTAACATGAGTCCAAGCATAGTATATGAGTATGATCTGGAGAACTGCTTCATAAATGCACTCCTAAGCCCAAACTAAAATGATAATGTCAGTGCACCACAGCTGCTGTATTTATGAAATGCTACAAATGCACCAAATGACCCAGAGTACACACACAACCCTGGCTGGTATCAGTGGTAGGAAGCAACAGAGAGGGATGAGAGAGCTCACAACTTCTTTAGCTACATCCATGTCTGACTGATGTTCAGTAAGAGTGAAAGATGTAAAATTGGTACCCAAAATGCCTCCATTATCAACACAATCCTAGAGCTTACTCTTTTCAGTGCCCTACTATTACCCTGGAGTAAGCCATGTGTTTCATTTTCTCTACACCCTCCTTTTAAAGATAGGCTTCATTCCTGCGTTTCTGAGTCAAATCCTGGAGCATATCCTGTTCGGATAGGATCAATAAGACTAATTCAAGACCTTATTTACTAACTATGATACTCAGCAGATCCAGTCCTATAGATTTGTCTCTAAGAGCCATGTAGAATCACCAAATCATGTAGTGATTCCTGAGAGCTTCTTCAAAGTATTCTGTATTTGCCCACAGGAGCAGAACAAAGAAAATAGCACTGAAATACCAGAAAGCTTACACAGGTATTAATTATCCTTAAACCAATAGCTTTTCCTTGATCGCATAGGTAAGTATTGCTTGTTTCAAAGCACCCCCTTGTGCAGGCGCTGGGTAAGACAGATTGTACAATAAGCTTTTGGCTCACTAACACCTTGATCACTTGGTCAGAATTTGCGTTTTTAATGTCACCCACCCTCCATCATCTTCCACAAATGTCTTTTGTTCAATGGATCATGTCTGAAGACCTTCTGGGATTTCAAACTCTCCTACTAAAGCTGATAAAACTGATTTAATATAGGTGGAGGTAGTCTTCAACCTGTTGTCCATTTAAACACTAGAAAAATGAAATTATTTTAAAATCTTGCATATGTGTAGAAAAGTCCAACTGGAATATGAATCTCCAAAGTGAGCCACTGTGCAAAACCAAGAACGTTCATATACTGCTGGTAAGGTTTTTGTAGATATTATTCATAGTTGGTAAAAAGGCTGAAAAATTACAGGTTGTAGACTTCAGTCTTCCAAAGTGATTATTGACTTCAGTTGTTTCATTCTAGCCTGTCCACCTTGAGACGACTCTATAGAAAGCTAATTTTTAGAAACTTATCTTTTTCTGGATTTCAAGCTCCTCTGGCAGTGGCATGACTTGGGGAGCACAAATATGAAAACCCTCAAAGTCTTCAGTAATTTTAGAAAATCTTCTCTATTGTGTAAAATGATTAACATTTAAAATTATGTAAATAATGCTTTTGAAAGGAAACAAAAGCTTTAAAGCCAGTGATTACGTTTCACTTATCTTAAATATGACATGCACATTCACTGCCATCAATGTTTGATTGGGCAATCTCTGTCAATGGCAATGTTCGGAGGAGCTGTCTCCTTGACAGGGATAGTACACTTTTATTGAGAGAAAAATCCATTCCTTTTTGCTTTTTCAGACTTGAATGTTGAGGTTATTTTGTAAATGCCCAGATTTTGAGTTACCCCATTTTTCCCCTTTATTGCTTATACTTTCTTTAATAAAAAAGGAAATGTATTTTCTTTGAGGAGATAAATATGGAATTCTGCATAATTCTTGTTGTCTCAGATATTAATTTGATGAACATTTAATTGTATCACAAGAGCTATTGGGTGAAATTAAATTACAAACAGATGAGAGCAGACAATGCATTATAAAAAAAAAAAAAAAGCTGAGGTATCTGCAAGCGTTTCAAGTGCTCCCCAAGGCACCCTACATTGTTCATGCTCCAGAGAACCGAGGCAGCAGTGCCAGAATACCACTTTACACAACAGTTGCAGCACAAAGGCACCTGACTTCTACTACCTACACAAGCTTTTTCATCTGTAGGATGCATATGCATATATCCTATTAACGCCCACATTCCCTGTCTCCTCAATTCCGTGGTTCTCCCAGCTTACCCGCATTTGATGTGTCCCTCCTCTCTTTCCTCCCACAGTGCCACCCTGCTGGCAGAACCCCATCCCATATTCTTGCTGCTCCCCGTATTCGCTGGAATCATGCTTCAAGCACTGCTGACAAGGCAGCAAAAAATAGCTGATAAATTTGGGCACAGCATTCATTTCACATTGACATGACTTCTGCAGATTAGCTCAGATATAAAGTATAGTGTTATGAAAATACCCTTTCAGATGCTAAGCGTCTAACAGATCAAGTACACATGTGAAGTTTAGAATTCGAGAAGAACACACATTGCCTGTGAAAGGTGGCGGTTTTACATTGGTGAATGCTGGATGAAAAAGAATTAAAAATTTGTAGGAGAGTCAGTTGTGCCACAAAGTGTTACCACACCAGATTTGAAGACAAAATGGAATCATTAATGCATGAAATACAGATTTTAAGTTGTGATAAGTGCAGATCTAATGCAACTTTAACTGCAGAATTGCTGCTGCTGACTCCATAAAATACGTGCCACAAACAGCTGTTAATCTGTTCACTGTTTATCTTTTAACATTCATTTGTTTAGTAATCAGTTCTCATTTGTTCTACATATGGTACAGCTTCCCTTTTACAGCAGCTGCATTTAATGAACATTTGGAGGCACAAAAGTATTACAGAAATTATTGTTTGACTATTTTCCTGCATTATTTTTGTATCTGTCACCAAGGACATTTGAATAAAAGTTAGAAATATGGTCATTAAATTTAAAGTAAGGAATATGTAGGTGCTTTGTCCTCTTCCTGAACGGTAATTTGTATTGGAAGTTCCTGTGACCATGCTTCACACTTTGCTTAACTCCTTTAAGCAATTAATTTTCTCTATTTATACTGTCCATTCCCTTCAGTGATTCACTGACGTCAACATGTCAAATTTGATTCACTCTTCAGTTTTGCTCTGTATCATATTAGAGACCTTTAGATAATGCACTGAGAGAGTATCTTGCAGACCTGATAGACTGAGTGCATGTCGAGATTTTTAGAAAAGGACAGTTTACAAGATTTAGAGTTTCGTCAGGTGCTCTGGTTAAATGTGGGGATCAGTGGTCATTAAAGCTGATTTGTATGAAGATAGTTCCATTCTGGAGTACTTGCGTTTAAGTGCCATCTTAATTCCTTTTTTTCCCAAAATTCTGGTCTTTAACAAGAATGTTTTATCACAGTAAGTGTTCTCTGTTATTTATTCATGCTTCAGCCGCGTCCAGTATCCTGGACTGAATGAATAAACAGAACATACACTTTTCTTTATAGGAAAGTATAGGTGGCAATAAAGCCATGTGCTGAAACTTCACTAGCGTTAGGGCATGACGACAAATAGGACAAATGCCCTTGGATTGGACAGCCCTTTGTCCTTGGTCAGCCTTTACTGGTGACCTTGACCTGCATGTGTTGCGAGGAGTCTGCGAGCCTGTCAAGTGCAGCAGTGGGCAGAGGAGAAGGGCTGTTCATTAGAGCTGACTGCTTGCATCGAATGCTGTTCTGGAAAAGGGAAATTCCCAGTCAGTTCCACCGATTCAGCCACAATGCCAGGTGGGTTGGGGAGATGCTTAAAGAAAGAAGCAAGTAATTGCCTAAATGTGCCGAGAATTTTACAGATTTGCACAGTGTAAATATTTTGGACATACTGTTTTCGGATGGTTGATTAATCAAAATAGCTGCAAGTGAGTTTGATATGTGTCACCAGGCATGTAAATAGATAGACGTGTTAAATTGGCATTGTGTGTGCAAATGCTCAGTTGGGAGAAATATACAAATGATGACAGGATATTTTAGAAAGGATTTCAGGTATTTCTGCAAGGCATTTTCATTGAAAAGGGCTTAGCTGAGAGAGAAATGTGCTTGTTTCTAAATTTAACCCTACTAACAATTTACCACCTTCTTTTTGTGTGTGTTTCTTTTTCTCTTTCAGTGCCACCTTGGGCCTTAATAGCCATAGCCATAGTTGCAGTCCTATTAATCCTTACCTGCTGCTTTTGTCTCTGTAAGAAATGCTTGTTCAAAAAGAAGAACAAGAAGAAGGGAAAGGAGAAGGGAGGGAAGAATGCTATTAACATGAAAGATGTTAAAGATTTAGGGAAAACCATGAAAGACCAGGTAAAGTATCTCTCCTTTTCTTGAACTCTTGAGTTGCATTTGAAGGTTTCTGTAGGATGTTTCTACAAAAAGTTCTGCTTGTTGACTCGGGAGTGGCTCTGTGAAGAGGGGTTTGAAGCATCTTCTCGGTGGTATCACAAAAGATTAATCTGGATGTGGCATACTTTATCAAGCAGTCAGCCAATTTCCCCACTCTACCAAAAAAAAAACCCAAAAAACAAAAGAGTGGGTGTATAACGACTCACCTGGAAGGGGCAAGTTGATTGAGAGTGTCTTGGTTGTCCCAAAAATGAAGCAATTGTGTGCAATTTTCACTGTTCTTTTTCAAGACTTTGACCAGGGCTTAGTACAGTGTATATCTTTCTAGAAGTATTTCTGAGCTTACATGATAAACAAAAGTAGCTCTGAACTCTAAATCTCTTTTTACACAAAAGCAAAATTTCAGCAGAGAAAGAAACAACAGTACAGAAGAAAAAATGAGAAGCTTAGAAGCAAGGAAAAACAACCAATAAGGAAGCATTTCAACACGATGTTAGGAGAATTCATTTTGTAGTAGAGAGGAGGAGGTTAAAGATAACAGGCCATACTTGTAACTCTAAGTCAATTGAATAACTTGGAGGAAAAGACTAGCATAATACCCTTTGAGCAGCATCATTTTCATAAGGGCAGAAAAACTTGTCCTTCAGATCTGCTTCATGCAAGAGAAGCAAAAGGACCTAATCCTCTGGGACACAGACTTGACTAATTTGTTCATGAAAAAAAAAAAAAAAAATTTTTTTTAACAGGCTTTTTATATTGTCCTTCCTGAAGCAAACTGTTGAGAATAATCAGAAGAATGAGGACATAAATGTGAAGTATTCGTGTGTCCTCACTGCGTTCCCAGATTTCTTAATTTAAGAAAATAAAGGGTGATATTTTTCAAACATAAAGTACTGAAGAGGTTTAGAGAGCTGCTTTGCAGAACTGGGTCAGTAGGAACCAATAACTGTAAAGATATTGCATGGTCAAGTCTGTGCTTCCAAGACCCCTGGTAAGGTTAAGCCAGAGCAGTCCAGGAGTGTTTATCTAGACAAAGAGAGAGGATAAAACGATGGTCAGGAATGAGCAGTTCTTCCGCAAGTTGGAATCTAGTGTATGATTCCAACTGAAGGCTGGTTGATTAGAAATACAAGCCAAAACTGAGAACCCAAGGACTATGGCCAGCTGATTGGGAACAAGATCCAAGAAGAAGCCCAGAGCACAGTAGCTAAGAAGCCGATGGTCAATCCAGAATAAGTGGCGATATGCCACTGTACAGTGATGGAGCAGCCACTAGTGTGGCTCATCAGCCAGTCTAAAGAGTCCTCGAACAAGTTAGCATGCTTCTCCAGGCATGTAAGACATGATGGAGGAAGAGCAAAATCAGGACAGTGGATGAGGAAGCCTTACAAGCCTGATAACTAAGTGCAACTGGATCACCTGAGTAAAGTCTAAAAGGAGCTTAGATAAGGAGAGGAAAATAAAGGATGAGCTTCAAAGGTACAGAGCTATCAGAGCTATTTCCAGTTTCTATTATCAGACAGAAGGACACTTTTTTGTTGTGGTTGCTCAGTAGACAGTATGGCAAGAAAATAAGTGAAGATCCAGTTGTTATATTCCTGTTCATGCTACTCAATTAAAATAGCCACTACCAATGGCTATTCATTGGACAGTAGTTAACTGTTGTAGTCAATACATTACACCAACAAAGTAAGCCTTGGCTTGATCTAACACAATTTATTTTGATTCTCAAACCATAAGTACACATTGCATGCTTACAGCTAATGAAGTTCACACCAGTTGCCCATCCTAGGTGTACTCATGTGTTTACATGCTAGTAGGCAATACAATATGAATTTCTCTACAAGCATCCCAGATTGCCTTACCGCAACTAACAGAGTCCTGCACAGGCAGAAAGAGTGAATGACTGGAGACCCTTGCATGCATACTGCAAGTGGAGCACTGTAGTTAGTGCCCTGGTGCACAGTTTCAACCTCAGTTCCACCAGGAGAGAAAGTGCTTCATGTGCCATACTGGTGTACTGGAGTGCGTTGCACAAACACAAGACAAATTCACACCTGAAAGAAACCTCATCAGTACACAAAATCACTAATATAGATGCAGTTATTCCAAAGTTAGGAAGATTAGTGAGGCCGAGCTAAAAAACAATAGAGCAGAAATTTGGAGTTCTCCCTTGAAAAAGAATTTATGCTGATTCTCTTTTCTCCGTATGATGAATGTGAAACAAACCCCTGTTCTTTAAACACTTTGATTTAGCATTCATATATTTCCTGTATTTGATTTATAGACTTTGTTCTTGGTTATTAATACTAAGTAATTGTGAGATATTTCCCCGTCAGCAATGCATGGAAAATCAGATCATCAGTTATTGGGTTAGCTTGGGCTACTGTTAGCAAACTTCGTCCCACTGAACCAAGAATAATTTGGAAGAACTGCTTGATTACGCTTGTGGAAAAATTCCTTGAGATGTTTTTTGTGTTCTGCCAATGGTAACAAACCTAATACTTTCTTGTAGGACAAAAAAAGTGCAATTTGTTGATTGCCATTTATGTGGAATTTGTTCCATATCGTGTAAGGCCATTGTTGTATTTACAATATATTATTAAGTGTTTTTAATTATATTCATTAGGACCTGGATAAATGACCATGGATTCTTGGAAAATAAATATTTATACTGCAAAATTATATTATGTAATTAATACTGAGTTTCATTTATATCTTTTTCATGGGAAAATTTGATAAAAAGCTGAATCATGAATATCAAGAGAGCTCAAACATTGAAATGTTGCAAAGATAGGTATTTTAAGATGATTCTATTCAAAATATTCTCTATGGTTATTCAAATATACTTTTACCCAGATATTTTGGAATTTAACCAATATGTTTTCTTTTTGCACAGTTAATCCTAAGAAGGGTAGATTCTCAGTTGAGAAATGTAGATGTTAGACCTTTAATAAGTGGATGCATCACCAACTCTCCAGCCAAGTTTCCTCTTCACTATCTGGGATTTCAAAACAAGCTACTTAAATTAGCCCCTTAAATTCATACTTAGCAGTCTGATAGTGTACAGATTTTAAGTCCTTGGCCTTTGGTAGCTTTTTTCCAACTTAATTCCTAATTTGCAAAATCTTAGCTGTTTTTTCCTTTTTCTTTTTTTTTTTTTTCAGTATGACTAATTGTTTATTCTGACAGTTTATTCTTGAATTATCAGTGCAAGTTTTAATATACCTAGCTGAACTCAATGCAATGCTAAGTGTAGAATATTTCAGTTAAGAGAGTTGAACCACTTTAGGGTCTCTGGCATAAAACAGAAAAGGGAAAAACAAAAATGCCTTTTAGCTCTTCAAAGGAATCAAATTTTAATGTTAAAAAAAAAGTAGTTGAAGATCAAGATGTAAATCTAATGCCATTATAAAGGGCGACATACAATACCAAAGATCTGAAATGTTGTCAAAAAACCCAAAAATCTTAGTTCAGTTATTGTTAGGCCTGAACCTGCAGGTGCTAATTACCTGCTGCCTTCAGCTGAGAGTGCATAATAGCAGTTGATGGGCACTTGGCATCTTGCAAGACTATAGTTCCCTGGGCATATGAAACTTGAAAGAGAGTAGCATTTGGTAAATTGAAAGTATCAGCCTCTGGAAATATAATTTCCACCTCGGTCTAGTTTTATTTGTCAGAGAGAACTTCAGACCTACATGTACTCATGCTGACCTGCACATCTGTGCCAAATCATTATAGAGCCATATAGCTTGACATAGTTTAAGATCCTTTTGACATACAGACTCGGTCAGATCTGTAGTCATACATGGTAGCTAGATATTACAGAAAGTGGAATAAAATTGTGGTCTTTGTTAGAAGATTTGTGCTTCCAAATGTCCACTTTCCTGAACACTACTTCTAGTATGATATTTCAAATAAGAAACTGTTTATGAAATAATAGCGATTATGAGCAAGTTTAGTTGAGGTAAAGTGGGAGAACTGAAAATAAGCTTAGGTTTTTGGTCTTGAAACCCGTTTCCATTGCAGGCAATGCTTACTGTTTCAAGTAGAGCATACAACTCCACCAAGGCCCACTGGGAGGATTAGATTCTTTCTAGGGGAGGCAAACCATTAATGAACGTACTACTGTAAAAAGGTCATTTCTCCATGGTTTTTACTAATTTTTGTGTGTGGATATTTTAATTTTTATTTCTTCCTTCTATGTCCTCCTTGTCTATGTTATGTCTCATGACTGTTCTGGATTGTCACTTGCGGTAGGTTTATTTTGCTATTTGGACGCACCTAGTCTAAAGCTCTGATACATATAGTCTTCTGACAGCTCTGGCTCCTCAGCTGAGATTTATATGTAGTAGCTTTGATACACACATCAAGAGGCTGAACTAAATTGATTGGCTATTCTTTTTTGGTTGGGTATATGTTTGGGGGGAGGCTGGAGGAGGGCAAAAAAAAAAAGAGGTTGTCATTCTTTCTGTAGTTAAAATATTAAGTCAAACTGTACTAGAAAGCTCAAGTTTAAAATTGATAAGCACGTAAAAATAACTTGCTAATTTTATTTCCTTTTTGTATAAATGTCAGCATATCAAAAGTATATGAAAGCAGTATGTATTTTTCATGTCTTATTTTCTACATGTTGCTAAAATGATTGCTACCTCATGAAACTTCCTGTGGGCTCTCGCATCATCTCAGTGCAGTGCCCACACTTTAAATCTTAATGCTCCATACCAAACCTGTTTAAGTGCTCTTACTCCATATTTCTGTTGATGCAACTGAATGACTACTAGCATCAGTGTTTTTATGAGATATTCCCATCACAGTTTTCATCTTTATAACTTTCCATACTCTGCCATGTCCCTGATTTCTCCCACTACATTTTTCTCTAGGGAAAAAGAAAGCCCCTCAAACTTCAACATATAATGGTTTTCTTAGACTATTTCACTTCATGATTTTAGCTGTTGAACAGTAAACACCCTTGCACTTATGGAGACAAAATACTAAAAGAACAAGCTTTTTAGTGTTAGGTGCCAACAAATATTTCAAAGTAGTGTGTATTGATCTGGCAGCATGAAGACAATAGCCAATATGAAGTCGTTAAATCCACACTGACATCCAGAGAGGGTGGCTTTGACTCAAAGGAACCCAAGCCTTTTTTGCCAGAAATAATCCAAGAGGATCTTTTTGAGGGACAGGACTTCAGAAGACCTGGCAGTGGTCTTTTCTTCTGCGGTGTTTGCTCATGTGTTTGTTTTCCCAGTTGAATGCCTAGAGAATAGTGAGTGTATTTATTCCATGATGCCACCTGTGTTGATCTCAGCATGCCAATTCCCATTTATTGGCATCTGCAGGCTATGGTGACATTAATGCTCGGCTTATCCACAATGCCATGAGACATCCTAATTCACATCCAGAAAGGCAGTATGTGCTGCAGAGCCATTACAGTGCAGAAAATGAGTCAGAAACAATGGGGAAAAGTCTTTCTTAGAAAACAAGCCCAATAACTATGCTGTGGCAGCCAAAATGGATTCACTGAGTCCCAATTGTACATTAATTCAACCTCAGGCTTGACCAATCATCCTGCTTTTTTACCTGCCTCAGAAAGCAACGTGCAGGGTGCATAAAACTTCTTGAAAAATGTGAAAATAACATGTTTATGAAGATACAGTGTTATAGACGAGTGTTTGTGTTCTGCAGGGTTTTCTGCAAAACTCTTTTGTAACTTAGATTTATACTAGATTTCAGAAACCTGAAAATATGGAAGCAACAGCTGTGAGCCACAAGGCTGGACTTATTTCCATTCTGTCTCTTCCTTTCAGTCACTCCCAAGAAGACATAGGATCTTGCTTTGCATGCTTTCTCAGTTTCTTTTACCTCCTTCTTTAAAAATATTTTTCCTGTAAATTAATTTGTTTACTATTTTTGTAACCTATTGTACTGTTAGCATGATATGAAGATATAGATCCTACTCATTTTACTACATGTCTCGTTTTCTCTACTGAAGGTCCTGCCACTGGAAGCTTCCATTATCAAGGACATTTCTTTCTTGCGTTTTCTTGGTTAACAGACCAAATTTTGAATTCTTTATTCAAGACCAGAGTCTGCAGGTTCCTAATAAGTGGTGTCTAGGAAGTATGCAATTATTCCCTAACTTAAGTGATCTGAATCACACTCTTGAGACATTTACCTGTATCCACTGATTATATGGAGAGCCATACTCTTATACTAAGTGCCTGAAGTTAGTGGGTATGAATAACGTGCAATAGGAACGGCAGTTCATATCGATGAGGTATACATTTCAAATCCTATTGGGAATACTTAATTGTTTATGCTTTAAGGAAAGACATTTATTCTTTACAAAATGATGAATGATAAATATGAATAGCAAAATAACCTTCAAGCATGAGAATATTGGATACTTGATAAAGCCCTATGTAGAGGATGGTCAGAGGGTGATCTTATCTCTTTTTGAGCATCTGAGCCAAAAGAACAGTTCTTTGCCAACTTCTTGTCCATACATCAAAGTGGCACCAAATAAATCATGTCTGCCTATATTTAGGTTAATTTTCACTGTTAAATAGGTGTAGTCCTAATTATATAGTATGACAAATTTTTCAAACAGAAATAAATGTAGTACTTGGAGTGGTCCTCCCATGTTGAGGAGCCAGCTCCGTCCCAAAGCACGCTTCCATCTGGCCTGCTGCCATTCATTTGGGGATGATGGAGAACAATTGATTGAGCAGCACGCCCTGGCCAAGCAGCCTGAAGCTGCCTCCTACTCACAGCCTGCTGCTTTGTGCAACCAAGCCCCACCATATGGGAAGTGGGGGCAGAGCACACTAGCGATCTTGCAAGAGCGCTTGCTTCTTTTTGTTCTTCTGCATGGGCCCTGTGTTCTAAGCGGAGCCCTGAGCCATGAGGTGAAGTTCAAAAATAGGCCCCCAGCCTGAGATTGGCTGCATCTTTTTTCAGCAGGTAAACACTGGCTACAAGAAAAACAGGTTGATTTGGGGGCTTAACCACTCCAGCTTGAATGTGTGTATTCATATTATACATTAAGCGCCTCCAGCATTTGCTGTATTCTTCTATTGCACCAGGAAAAGTTGGTATTTTAGTACCCAAACAATTCAGTGAGCTCTGAAGCTGAACACAATGACCTCATGTCATAGACCTCCTAAAGAAAGAAAGCCTTTGGAATAATCCAACAGACCATTTAAAACCTGGATAACAAGCAAGGAAATAATGTCAAGGCATCGCATGCTGGACACAGCAGGGTCTTGCTCATTCTGTGCATCGGTGTGGCCCACTGCTGGTGTGTGAGGCCAACACTCTTACAGCAGTAATGGCAAAGTAGATTTCACAATGACCAAAGCCTGGCTCAGCCACTGGAAACCCATGCGCAACATGCTCTTTAAATTAATTCATGGAGAGAAAGCAGATGCTTAAAGAATGAAATGTTGCCTTTCCTTCTGAGAGGCTCTGATAGAGAATGTGCTACAATTGCAGGTTTTTCTGCTTTGTGATAGGGAATCAGACAGGAATTTTTAAAGGCTTCTCTTTTCCCCTGGGATAAAAATTGGCCAGGTGAGAATTATGGTGTTTGTGAATGTAAAAGAAATTGATAAGAGGTGCACCACCATTAGTGGAAATGCAGCCATTCCTAGGTGCGGAGGAAAAATTGCCTTTCTGATAAATTCATTGTTGGACATGGCACAGAACATTCTCGCTACAAAACAATATTGTTTTCTTCCATTCAGCTCAGCAGGCATTGCACAAGCCTGAGGACTGGGCATCATTCACATGTTAAAAAAATATCCCCTTCACCATGTGAACAAAAGGAATGATTGATGGGGCAGGCGGAGATGGAACTCGGGACAGCAGCATGCACTCTGCAGCAAGTAAACTCACAGGCTGCAGCCAGCGTTAGGTTTTCCGTCCTAATATCTCTCCTTCTTGCTTACTGGCAGCTTGTTTCCTTGAAAGTGAGGCCATAGGCCCCCCATGAATGGAAGGAGACCTAAAAACTGATAATGAAAGTGTTCCTTTACATATGACAGTGAAACACACTTTGCTTGCAGTCCTAAATAGCTTGTGGCATGAAGTAGGCATTAACAATGAGACGTGAAGATAACTGAGACCAGAATCAATGACCAAATTATACCTTCACGGGTCTTTGCATCCTCCTGGTGACTCAGATGTGATTGTGGTCTCTGCCTCGCCGTGCAGGAGGCAAGGAAGTTCACTTGCTCCCCCAGCAGCTTTGTTACCCGAGTCCCGTATCAGTTTGCTTTCCTGGAGCTTCTTCCACACATGTGGAGTCTGGAGGCAGCCAGCAGACCTTCTGTGAGAAATCCCCTGCAGACCCTCTCAATTTCTACACATAGCTTTGGGAGGGATTAAATGAAAGTGTGCATAATGCTGGTTTAATCCCCAGAATCTCTCTTGTAGTTTGTGGTGGATGATAGTGGGGTAAACCCAGCGACAGGGTGCAGGGCTTTTGGTGGAACAGAGCTGGAAGGAAGGGATGTTCACAGTATCAGGGGGGCTGCGTCACTGGAGAGAGAGGCTTTTGTTGGCTGGGGGAGTGAGAGAGGAAGGAAGCCCAGAAAATGTAAAAACCCACTGCAAGGTGCAGAGTTGCCAGAACTGCAATTACAAGCTGTTTTTTCTTTTTTGTGTGTGTGCAAAAGATGAAACTACAAAAAATTTGAAAATGAAGCATTTTTAACAACCCAGAGAAGACTGTAAAACCACCCTTAATTATGTTTCAGAAGTGAAGAAACAACCAGCAGACTGAACTGTGGATTGCTGTAATTTCACCCTGTTTGTTGTAGGAACCACTACAGAGTAGATGAGCTTGAAAACAATTAACTAAACATGGCACAGAAAAGAAAATCCTAATGCCATATGTGGATTTATGTCTGTGTTCACGGTTAGAACTAGTTACAGTGGTCACTCAAGTATGGATTAAATGAAAGGTTACTCAAAAATTCATTTTGTCCTCCAGGTCTAAAGAAACATATATTGTATATTATGTGGCTTGGTTAAGGTCCCTGGCACAACATAACTTTTCTGACTTGCTGATTTCATTAGATATGGATGTACCATCTTGCAGGGGTTGTATTGGATTAATGCATTTTTGCACATTCCTACATCTGCTTACATATAAGCCTACATTTTTCAGGTACTTACACACATGTAAGAGGATGTGGAGGTTTCATTGTTGTGTATTTCTGCATATGTTATGCAGAAATGAAGAAATCACTTGAGTGAACTTCACAGTCATCCCAAGTTAGAAAAAATAAATCTGGTCTCCACCACAATGTAATAATGCATTTCTATGATGTCTATTTCACAGAAAAGGCTTTTAAAACGTCATGGAATTAAAAGAAATATTAGGAAAGGAAAGGCTTATATTCCTCTGCATCTGAATCCAGTCTTTCTGATCACAATTGTGTCAGTTGAAGAGGCTTGAGGAAAAAGCTGGCTCATAATTAAAAATATTTTATTGTGTCTAAAACCAATAAAATATAGCTGCTTATTTTAATTGATTGTAGCAAAGCAACAGTAAGATCCAATATAGTGTGCTATAAATTGAGGGTTGCAGTACTATTCCATTAAATATTGATCTTTCAGAGAATCACAATACAAAATGAAAATCCCTACAGGGTGTTTCAAGTACTTTGAAGCAATCCAATTCTTCTTCCTCTTTGGAACTCAGCAGCTGCATCAAACATGAGAAACTTCTGTGCTTCCTTTGACTCAGCTTCTTGAAGCACTGGCCTCTAGTTTGAAAGCAAATAAATACCTCTCTTGATGGTAAAAACTATTATGTACAGACTGCTGTAGGCATAGTACTTTGTCATTTCTTCCCTCCCCCAAAGCCACGACCTTGGCCAAATCCGAACACCGTCTCATTCTTAGTGTCTCTTAGCACTTCATTGTTTCTGAGTCAAGGTCAAGAAGATCATATAGGTCTTCAGCCAATGTGAGCAACATGCAATGTTTTCCATCTCTCCTGGGCAGTTGATTTCACCTTCCAATAGGCCTCTTACAGCCTGTGGAGAAGAGTTTCCCAACTGTGCAGTGTTTTCTGCCAGCACTTCAACACTCCCTTGCAAGAGGGACATTAGGTTCTCATTATATTTTCCATAGTCATAGTAAGAACTTTTTCACATTGAGTTACCCACAGCACTGGCATATCCCAGATTCATCAGCTATGCAGAAGAGTATATATTTTTTTCTTGAGAGAGTATGGATAGGTAACTATTGCCTTGACGCAATACAAATTCCTCATACCTGGAAATGAGCATATAAGTTTCTTTTTGCATCCTCCTTTTTATTGCCGAGGCATGGCAGTAGGATAGTTCATCTCAAACAAAATCCAGGTCAAAAGTAGGTAGTACAGCAGAAAGTCCAGTACTTATCCCAGAAATGGTGATATACTGGAGCTGTTTATCACTCTTCTGTCATGGAAGAGCGCCCCTCTGCTAGGCCACTACTGAGATGATTGCTGCCTGTTGTCTCCAGGGTCAGACAAATGTGATTGCTTTGTTTGGACTGAGTCACATTTTTTTTTTCCTTGATCACATAACCTGAGGCCTATTTTTATTACCAATGAGAACAAGGTGTTTGGCATAGTCACATCACCCCATATCCTTAAAGTCCTGTGTATGGTCCTGCAGGGACTGTGCCTCAGACTGGCTTTGCTCCAACACTATCCTCTTGCCATTGAACCTGTCACTATTGAAGTGTCACACTTGTTGTCGTACTAACAAAAGTGTTGTGCTATAGCCAGGGAACTCACTAGCAGCTCGGTGATTAAAATGTCTCAAAATAATTTTCCTTTCAGGCAGTTCCAAATAGAAATAGTTCAAAAAGTATTAATCCTCCAACATCACAGGTGATTCTCATCCACTGTCAACCTTTCCCACCGATCTCATCCAGGTACACTGTAATTTATGTTCCTAGTAAAGAGCACATCATTCACTAACATCCAGATATTTAACCCAGCTCCTCAGCTTGCATAAATCAATGTTGTTGCATTAATTTCAGTTGAGCTATGCCAGCTGAATTTCTAGCTTATTTCAATAAGTAGAGAAATAATTGCTTAATACTGTACAGTTTTGAGTCTGACCTTTTGAATTTAGGTCTGGTTTCTGAAAAATAACATTTTCTATCTCAGAGATCAATCTTCCCTCATACCACACCCATCCAACTGTTGCATGGCCCCCGCTGCCTTCCTGGCTGAGTGAGAATGTTAATGCTTTCACATTCTTTCACCAACCATGATCAACTACGGGTATAGCTACTTTACAGCCTTTCTGTTTCTTTGGATAGAGCGCTCCAGCTGCAACCTGTTATTTATATATGCTGTAGTTTTCTTCAGACCAACTCACATAGTGAAAAAAGAACATAAAAAATCTTATTCTTGCACTTAATTGTCTGTTTCTGCAAGCAGAAGTTCCATATAGAAGGAACTTTCATACAAATAGGGGTCTTATAGATAAGCATACTGATTACTACAACATGCAAATAACAATTCTGGATGAATGCTCAGTACTGATTCCTTGTTTTCACACTCTCGACTTTATTTTACATTTTCCACTATTTTCCACTGTTTTTCTCATCACTTTTGCCAATTTTTCAGTTCTTACTCAGGTAAGCATCTGCTGGAATAAGATCTACATAGTTAGTTATGGTCCATATGGTTTAATAATTGTTTGAATTCCCTTTTGCACAATGCAAATACTTCCGCTTTCTGGTACAGAAAAAAAAATATTACATCTTTTAGTATTTTAGTTATGTACAAAATCTAAGATAACTGCTGTGTCCTTTAAAAATAGCAGGTTTTATGCAATAGACAAAGCTGTAAGCAGTTCTGTATTTCTTTATTTTTGTATTTCTTTCTAAGCAAACTAAAATCAACTTTCAATCAATTTGGTTCAGCCAAGCTTTATAGCGAGAATGAATAAAAAGGAAATTGGTCTTGGAAGGGGGGGAAAGGAGAAACATGCATTTGCTAATGGCATGGTGAAAACTTTGCTTCCATATTCATTCTAAATAAACATGAAAAATGTTTGGCATATGATTGTAGGAAGAACTCATCCACAGCACATGCTCTTTATCATAGTAATCCTACAGAAATGTGATGCCAATTGCAAACAATTCACAGCATGCACAACCAGGTTTGACGTTGCCAAGATAGTGTTAAGTTGAATGAATGTGTGACTTTGCTTATTTAATAGCATGTTTGCCTCCTTGTGCCTCTTTAAGAGCCAGTGTGAGCCCAGAAGAACTTTTGATATCAAGTTGATACTTTGCTTCTACTTTCAGGTTTTTTAACAATCGTTGCTTGTAATAGTCCAAGAGGCTTTCTTCCTACTTCCATTGCTTGCTTGCTGATTTATAACATCTTCTTGAGCAACCTGAATAGTATAAATTGATATGTAAACCTGCATATTTGGATTTCTGCTGTCATGCTTGCTTTTAATGGCTTTAAAATAGGTTTGAGGACAGTGTCTATTTTAAACTGGTACTTAAGAGTTTGCCTTATTTATGAATATTACATTCCTTCTTTCTAGGCTCTTAAGGATGATGATGCTGAGACTGGGCTGACTGATGGGGAAGAGAAAGAAGAACCCAAAGAAGTGGAGAAACTAGGCAAAATCCAATATTCTTTGGATTATGACTTCCAGAACAACCAGGTTTGAAACAAGCAACCTGTAACTTTTCATTTCTTTGTGTGCAAGGGGAGACTGAAGTAATATATTTAGTTACAGTAGATATTTCTGAAGTCCTTGCTGCTTACATAAAGGGGGAAAGCAAGACTCAGGATTCATGATGAGGTGCTACTAAATTGGTATTCAATGTACTCAGAGTTTATATTACACCTTTATTCAAAACTGAAGACACTGTTTTATCTAATGGTTATTAATAACGTATAAAGGCGTCACCAATCAAAGTCAACCCACATTATATTATGGAGCCTGCCTGCAGATGGTAAGAGATAGCTTCAGCCTTCAGTTATTTAAAACACAAGCAACCAAAAGATGCAAGGAAAAGAGAGGGACACAAGAGTAGGTTGATTCATTGTGGGTCTTTTAGCAAGTCAGTAAGATTGCCAGGAGTAGCTTTCTCTCACTTCATCAAATGTGCACTTTGCCTTATTAAATGAGCTGCATCAGGTTCTGTTGCTCTCCGTTAAAGTACACCTGCTAGCCAAGAAAATTTTAGTTTGGAAGAAAGGTCCAAATAAAAAGATCTGTCCCCAAAAAACAGGAAAATTTTACAAGAAGAATCTGTCCAGTCAGGGACTGATAATCCCTCACTCTGAAGCTGGTAAGACCAAATTTTGGTATACTTACCCAAGTTTTCAGTAGAAATAGACACTGTAATGTGAGGTAGACTTAGAAAAGTCCTACTTAACAGGTCTGGCCACATCCTGAACTACCTCATATTTAATTCCCCTTCCTGGCCTCTCTTGTTGGGATCACTCTTTTCAATTATACCAATTCACAGCCTCACTGTGCTTAACTTTGGACTGAAGCACACCACCACATCTGACCTCTTCACTTCTACTGCATGGCTTTTAGTGAACTTGAGAATACATATCCTGCATTTCATTTTTGACAATTTCAGTCAAAACGACTTCGTTCTTTTCTATTTAGGGAAAGAAAGCATTACTGAACTTAAATCCCTGTTTATTCCTATTCTTCATCTGAACAGACTTCCACATGTACTTGTGATTTATTTCCACATTCATATTCTTTATTTGATGCTGTTCACAGAATGCAGTACACATACTCTTTTGCAAGACAAAGAAGATAAGAGAAATTAAGAAAAATTTCTGTGTCAGCAGCAGAGTATTTATACACAGCTATGACCTGGCATATTGCATAGTATTTCCCCGTCTTTTCAACTATTTTCTGACTACCAGTGCTTGTTTGTCAATGCAAGAGCAAGAAAAAATTCTGAAGCCTTTCAAAAACCTGTGGTTAAAGGAGCTTTTCCTCGACTCCCAGAGCAAATTCGTTGGCCATGTGATGAGTCACACTCATCCCCCTTAAAATCAGTATGAAATCACTATGAAGCATTAGACCCTTCAGAAGCAGAAGATCTAAAGAGGGGGAAAGGAAAAGCTGCAAATGTGTTCTGACAAATGGATTTCAGTTTCCTTGGAATATGAAAACAAACTTTCTGTGTGAATTTTATTAAAGGAAATGTTGATTTTGTGAACTCTATTTTACAAAGAGAAATAGGACAGGAGAGCAACAAATTTGTAAAAGTGTGTAGCATTTAATTAAGGTAATAAATTATTTTAGTTATGGTTTGCTATTTTATTTTGCTGCTGTAAACTATGTTGCAGCTTGGAATTGGTCAGAGAACAGACGATAAAAAAAGAGTAGAAAAGGGGATTCATTTGGTTAGTATAGCACAGTGGCATGAAACTACAGACCAAAAATCCAGCTAAAATATTGCATAGGGTTAAGAATGGAGACAAGATAGCCGATGTACTCTCCGGAGCACAATGCCTCAGTTTTAGAGAAAGAAATTTTAAAAGGGAATTGAATTGCTTTTCCACTCTGTTAACTAAAAGTCATAGATTTGTTTTTCACTCTTTGATGTGAAGCACTTGATGTAGATCCTGAGCCTATCCATGTATTTGTAAACTGTTATGCATCTAGCATAAGAATGAGACAGAAAAGGAGAAGTGTTTCTTACAGCCAAAGGAAAATGTTTTGTGGAGCTTAAGAGTCCTATAGGTAGGAAAGCATGCAGGCCATACTTTTAAAATAGGTAAAAATAAATCCAACTTTGAGGAATCTCTCAGAAGCCAGAAGCTTTTTTCCTAGATTTACTATATTGTTCTGTATTTCAGTTATCAGAGCTTCTGTTTCCAATTTTAAACAATTCATCCATGAGAGAAGCAAATATATTGTGACTGAAGCACTGATTTAGAAGAAAATATTCTTAGATTTCATTCCCAGTTCTTAATATCTTGTCTACAGATTGACCTTGAAGAGTCACTTGAATCTTTACCTTAGTTCTGTGTCTATGAAACAAGATTTAAAGTATTTTCTTTCTCTCAGTGCCATTGTGCTGGTGAGGCCTAATACAGGCTAAGATGTCTAGATAACATAACATAACAAAACATAACGCTTCATTTATAACACTTAAAAATGGCCAAAGCATTTGCAAGTTTAAAATGTGCTTCAGTCTTATTTTTAAAAGCATGTAAGAGATTTAGGAAACTAATTTTTCAGTTTTGCAGTGACATTACAAATTGTTATTGGGATTTAGTTACCAAAGGTTAGTTTTTGTGGGCTATTTTTTCAAAATGCTGTCCTTAGCTTACTAGCTAAACCCATTGGTATACATAGCCAGAGAAGAGAAATATAAGGAAGACTGCAAGATCCATTTGTTTTCAATAAAGCTCTGCCTGAGGATTTGCATTTGATATATCACCTTTTTGTGTTTAGTCGGGGGGAAGGTTACATGTTGGGGATTTAGAATACAAATCTTGTAGTCAAAATTAGACATTCTTGATTGTTTAATAATGTGATTTCTATTCATGGTGCCCAGCATAGAAAAATAATGCACAAGAGGAGAGAGCAATTGAAAGTTATTTGATTGCAGTCTTTAAAAAGATGAAGTCTGTATTTAGCTGTAATCAGCTGCCCTTTGAAAACCTCTTTTCTGCTTAAAAACAGCCTTTGTACAGTCTGCATCTGCCATAATTGGTTTCCTAAAGTCTATAGTGTTGCTTCATTTTCCTTCCGTGAAATGGGGGAGGGGGTGTGTGGGGGGTGTGTGTGATAGTTTTTCATAGACCAGAAATAGAGTCTGCATGTGTATTTCTCTGTTACAATTTTTTTATAAATATCTATTTGAAATTTCAGTCTGCTGTTTTTCTCTCTTTTCAGCTTCTGGTTGGGATTATTCAAGCAGCTGAGCTGCCTGCATTAGATATGGGTGGTACATCTGATCCCTATGTGAAAGTTTTCCTGCTGCCTGATAAGAAGAAGAAATATGAGACAAAAGTGCACAGAAAGACCCTTAACCCTGTTTTCAATGAGCAATTTACATTCAAGGTATTTTTTTTTGAACACTATGTATCTCGTGCTTGGCTACAGTCAGATATCTTAGTTAATTGGTAACTGCAGCATAGTGATTTTTCTGTTCATGATTTTTCACGAATGTCACCTCTGATATTCAATCTTATGATGAAAATGGAATAACATAGGGTCAGACCTCAGTAGGTGTAAAAGGCACAGTTTGATTTTAGGCACTTCAGTTATCCTGATATATGAAAACCTGATCCATATTTTATGGCAGGATAAAACTTACAAGAAAGTCAGGAAACAATGACACTTTGACAAATGTCAGGTAAATTTCACTAGGCCAGAGTTTTCTTTAAATATCTTTGTACTCTGATTTATGAATTTCAGTATACCATTTCTTTTCCCCTTAGAAATAAATTAAAACTCGGGGAAGGTAAATGGATGAAATGGTAGATTAATCTTGCTAGACTTTGTCATAGCAATTCTTTGCCATTCTACTTTACATATGAAAAGAAATCATGTCTCGGGTTTAATAACATATGAATTAAATAAATGTAGCTAACATTGCAATATTTAAGTTGCTCCAATAGTATCTATCAATAGAGTTTTTCTAAGATTGTAGCTGTACCTAAACCCCAGTTAAATACAAGAAAGGAATACCATACAGCATGTTTCATATGGCTCTTCCTAATATACATTCATCTGCTGTTACTTTAGGCCTTTCTCTCTATGCCCAATCTTATAATGACAGCTGCAGATTGAAAACAGGAACAGTGAAAGACTCAGACTTTGTAATCATTCAACGAGAACGATATCCCTGGAGGCCAGAACTACTACTGTATATATAAGCTTATTTTTTCCCTTGAAGACGTTCATCAAAATAATCTTTTGTGGGGAGTTATTTTTTTCTCGAGCTTTCCTAAGACAGTATTTAAAGGAAAACAGAGTTATAAATTACAGATTCCCGTGCAGCTCAAAAAAGAAAAGAAAGAATCAGTAACACTGTCATCTAATATGAAGGCACAAATTACTAATCAGATCATCCACTCCTGGGCTATAATGTCCACTTGTTTTAAGTCACATCTTTAATATTCAAGTTTTATACTCCAGAAGAAACTTTTCTTTCCCCACAAGACCTGACAGAGTGTTTAGGTGCATCCCAGTATGGCACTGGTCATTCCCTGGATACTGTGGTCTATATTCAAGAGAAAACCAATGGAGCACGCCATTGTTCTGGGCCATTCAGTGACCATTTAACTGGTGCTGCAACTGTAATAGATAACTTCCATGAGAACTACTGACAAACTACTGACGATATCTCATTTACTAGGGCAGAGCCATACTTCTGTGACTGCTTCAGGTGGTGCACAGCTTCTCTTAGCACCCTTCCCATCTCTCTCTTTGGCAGAGCTGCCCACCAGGCAGCCCAGGCCCATTTTGGTACCTGTGATCTACCTGCCTTCCTTCCATAGAAGGGCTAATGAGGGTGAGACGGGCTATGTTCATGCTGTATGGCTCAATGAATGAGCCCTCATTTCATTCTCTTCTTTGGGTTGTTCTCTATGTTAGTCCCCTTTTCGGTTCTGTGTCCCAGACATCCGTGGTGCCGTTCCTGGCTCCAGCTGTGTGAATTGTGTGCCTGCACTGTTCTGCCAAAAGGGAACTGTGAAATCCCAGCTGGACTACACCAGTCTGGCAGAGAGAGGTGTTCCTCCTCTGGCTCAAAGTGGGAAGAGGGTTCATGTCTGGAGAAGTGACATGTCTGTGTCAGAAAAACACTCCTATACATGGCTTTCTGCCAAGGACACCTGCTTAAGTCAGGAAGCTGAGGATTTCTGAGCAGAGCAGAAGACAGGGAGAGGGAGCAGTCCTTCACAAGAGCTGAGGGCATCCTTAGTTGTCTTGAGCAAAGCTGTATGCTGAGGCTGTTTTAGAGGTAATGAATGGAGGAAGTGCTGCCACTATGTCTTCTTTAGAAAGGAAAGTAACTAAAATAAGCCTCACTGAGGTCAAGTTAAGGATAAAAAAAGTAAATAATGATAAATGTAGTCTTTTCATATGTTCCAAATGATGAGGATCCATTAAGTGGTACTGTAAACTGATGAAGAAAGAAACTGTAGAACATTGCTCTTCTCCTGTTTTTGAGGCTGCATAAAAATGAAAGTGGAATTACCTAGCAGTTTGCCTTCCACATACATTTGCCTCTGTAGCTTTTTAGAGGCTACAAAAAATTTACAGAATCAAAATAGATTTTGCTATAGTATTTATTACAATACCCAACCCTGTACCCCCTGAAAGTATTGTACTCAGTAATGGAAGCTGGAGCTTCTTTTAAACATTATATAACATGTTACAAAAAAGAAAATCTACTCACGTTATTACTAAGTGTATTAAAAAGCAAGTAGAAGGCAAACAGTAACAAAAGACAACAGTCCTAGGGTTTAAACAGACCGGAACATACAATGGTTAACAAGGCTAATGATAATGTGACAGTTTCATTTCTCTTTTTATATAGACAATTAATAGAGAAGTGTTTACTGAAACCTGTAGAAACCATTTATACTTGCAGAATATATTCAAATTGATGAAGTGTTCAGTGTAAATCCAAACAATTCCTAAATCAGACCTCTCCAGATAGCCACTCAAGTGTAGCTTACCTGAACTGCACATCTTCATCTGAATATTAAAAATGTGACTCATAAACATCCTAACCCATAGCATCTGTCCAAAACACATCAGAACAGCTGGAGAATTAGTCAGAACTTGGCCTTATGCCACCACAGTTTCTAGCTGTACGCTGTGACTTAGAAAGCACCTTAGTGTCTACAGTGTGAAAGGTATAATAATGAAAAATATGCCTTGGTAATAATAGGTGGTGGTACTGTAAGAGAACTATTTAGTGTCTAATTACTTCGTGTCAGATACAGTAAGCCAGTTCTCTTTTTCATCAGTCTGGGAGCTACCCATTTCTGAGTGATGACAGTTGATTTATTGAGGAAAAGACACCATTGCGTGAAAAGTTCATGTGTCTTCAGTGCAAATAATTGGGCTTCCTGCTTCAGTTTCATCACCCACAAAATGATTTGAAGTAGAATGAGAAAAACCCAGGGAGTGATGAGTGAGCTGCCACGTTGTTCTATTGAGTGCCTGAGCCAGGTCTCAAAAAATACTGCATCTGGTGACTCTGAAACAAATACACCTCATAATTTTCTCTGCAGTTCAATTTACCTGAGATGACAGCTGATAAACCAAAGAAATAGATTTGCATTGTAGTGGACTGATCTTTATTGTCTCAGATACGGAGTTTGTCATTTTCTCTTCTTTGCAGGTGCCATACTCCGAGCTGGGTGGAAAAACTCTAGTGATGGCAGTTTATGACTTTGATCGTTTCTCCAAACATGATATCATTGGGGAATATAAGGTTGCGATGAACACAGTGGACTTTGGTCACGTCACTGAGGAGTGGAGGGACTTGCAAAGTGCAGAGAAGGAAGAGGTAAGAAAAATCAGACTTTTTTTTTCCCCCCAGGACACTTTTCTCCTTGAGAGGCAGTCAAACTAAATATTTTTTTTGCCGAGGCGGCTCCCATCTGTTATCAGCATTTCTCAGACTTACTTCGCCTGATAAATTTTTGATAAACATCTTTTCCAATACTCATTGAATGGTACATTCTGCTTTGCTAATCCTATTTTCAATCTTTTTGATACTTTATGCAACATATTAAGAAAGTTTTCATGAGTTGCACTTTTTCTTGAATTGATGCAGTTTGGGTACATAGAATTTGCATTTGAATTATAAGAGCAGTGTACATTTAGGTTTCTTTGTGGCCGTAATCATTCTCGATGTTTGCATCTCAAGGCATCTTATTGTGTGTGAGGACAATGGTAGGTTTTCATTGAAATACCTTACAGTTTTATTGAGCTGCTATGCAATAATATCCATTGATTAGTTATGCATTTGACAAAGACCTTGGAATGGCATCTCACTCAAATATTAATCATCTTTTTTATTTTCCTCTCTGTGCCAACATCCTGTGGGTTCATTATTTAGTAGGTATAGTGCTACGTATACACAAGATACTTTTTGAAACATTTCATCACTAATGCTGTGCATCCTGTGAGGTTGTTCATACTGGCACATCCACCTTTTTGTTTATTATAATTCCATTTTGTAGTCAGTTTTACATTATTTTTCCTTTTGATTGCTAGATAATATCTGCCCACTCATAACAGTCAGAGTGCACAGTGTGCTTCAATTCTCTGGTGGGAGAAGAAGGAATCTGAGCCTGAGTTCCTCATTGTCTAATTTAGCTAATAAGCTGCTTTGGATTCAAACCTTAGTTTCTGTAATTAAAGAGACAATCTCTGAACAAAATCTTTCATTAACACAAGTGACAAAAACCTGAATATTGGTTTTAGACTACAAGTTGTGAAAAATTCAGTAGATGCTGAGCCATGCAGCCTTCTCAGATTTTCAAAAATGGTAGCTTTGAGTCTTGCCTTTTTGAGTGTTTGTTTTTAAAGACTGTCTTTTAAGATGTATTTCTTCTACTGATTATTGATTTAAAAGCCACTGCTGCGTTGAGACTATTATGCAGCTGAATATGAGCCAGCAGTGTGCCCAGGTGGCCAAGAAAGCCAACGGCATCCTGGCTTGTATTAGAAATAGTGTGA
>JAOXNO010000001.1:42454530-42533635 GCA_028565335.1 Limnodromus scolopaceus
TCTTCCTACTATCTAATCTAAATCTCCCCTCTTCCAATTTAAAACCATTACCCCTTGTCCTGTCACTACACTTCCTGGCAAAGAGTCCCTCTCCAGCTCTCCTGTAGGCTCCCTTCAGATATTGGTAGGCTGCTATTAGGTCACCCTGGAGCCTTCTCTTCTCCAGGCTGAACAACCCAAACTCCCTCAGCCTGTCTTCATAGGAGAGGTGCTCCATCCCTCTGATCATCTTCGTGGCCCTCTGCTGGACCTGTTCCAACAGGTCCATGTCCTTCCTGTGTTGAGGATTCCAAAGCTGGATGGAGTACTCCAGGTGGGGTCTCAAGAGTGCAGAGTAGAGGGGCAGAATCACCTCCTGTGACCTGCTGGCCACACTTCTCTTGACGCAACCCAGGATGTGGTTGGCTTTCTGGGCTGCCAGTGCACATTGCCGGCTTATGTTGAGCTTCTGCTCCACCAACACCCCCAAGTCCCTTTCCTCGGGCCTGCTTTCTAATACCTCATCCCCTAGTCTGTATTGATAGCGAGGATCGTTCCAGCCCAGGTGCAGAACCCTGCACTTGCTCTTTTGAACCTCATGAGGTTCACCTGGGCCCACCTCTCCAGCCTGTCCAGGTCCCTCTGGATGACATCCCGTCCCTCTGATGTATCAACAAGACCACACAGCTTGGTGTCATCTGCAAACTTGCTGATGGTGCACTCAATCCCTCTGTCTATGTCGTTGATAAAAATGTTAAACAGTACTGGTCCCAGCACAGACCCTTGAGGGACACCACCTGTCACTGCTCTCCATCTGGGCTTCAAGCCATCGTGATTCTGTGATTCTGTGTGAATATTAAGGAATACATTACCACGACACGTGCTACAGCACTGCCTTGCAAAGGGGTGAGATGCAAGCAGTCTGCAGCTGGGATGTGGAAGACTAATTCTATGAAGTTGTCATGCACTATCCATGAGGATTGTTCTTTCCTTCCTTTTCAAAAAATAAAAGTTGAAGGAAGGAGATGGAAAAGTGGTTGTATTTAATACCTCGGTACACTTCATAGAAGTTGGAGATTGACAAAGTTCGTAAGCCATCCAGCTTACTGAATCCTGAGCACTGATACTTGCAGAGAGTTAAGAAGAGAGGACATTTTTGCAAATGTGACTGTCAAATCACAGCAGCAAATCACTGTCATTTTCTGTTACATCAGAGATGGACAGATGATCTAATAGGCCTTTCCCATGTCTAATAATATCACTTAGTTCTTATACAGCTTTGCAGATAGCACAGTGCTTTGCAAAAGAAAGTATTATTATCCCTATGGAGATCTTGTCAGAGTGTCAGACAAATTTTAAAATGTGAGGTCTCCTTTATTTAGCTGCATATTATATAGTATCACAGTTTCCTGCATGGTGTTCAAGTTTTCTCAAGTTCACTTCCTCTTACACCCAATTAAAACTTTAAAAAGTGCAATCTAAGAGGGCTTTAATTTTCAGGGTTTGTGGCAGAGTTCTGTACAGTAAATGCACAATATTAAACACATGTTCAACATTGTAAGTGCAACATCTGTCCTGCAAAGGAACTGAATTCAGTCGTGACTGGGAACAAAACAGAGGTCCTTACATTTGAGAATAAACAAGTCTGATTTGAAATTCTTCAGCAGTTAATTAGTTGTTTTTCATCTTGAAATTGGAGATGTTGAAATATTGTGATTTTAAAGGTAAAGCCATATGACTCAAGTAAAGCAGTTACATTACTGTTTCAGGCTATTAGAATTATGCATTTCTTTTCTTGCCTTTCATACTCAAACTGCTGACAATCCCACTATATACCTTTATTGAGTATTCTCTTTCTTAACTCCCTCTCTGGAAGAGACACTTACCTTAGGAGGTCAGAGGCATTCTTGTGTTACAACAAAAAGAATGTAATTGGCTTACTTGAAATCAAAAGGGAACTTGTCTTGATTCATCTCAGACTGCCTGGATTTACAGATATTAAATTCAAATACAGAGGATAGTAGACAAGAAGAAGTTCAGTGACAGTGTTAAATTCTGGCTCTGCTGGGGCCCTTCTGTTTCTGGACAGGATTCATTCTAAGATCAAAAAAACTTTTATTGCTTATTTGTCAAAGACATATGTGCTACCATTTGACTTTCAAGTGTGGAAGGGCATTTTGATATTAAACCGTGCTGACAAAGAAGATTCTACGTTTGGTGCTAAGCATCTAATGATCCATACACAAACTAATAATACTTACATTAGTGTTGATTCTAGACAAGGTGTATTCCTAAATACCTTGTAGAAAGTTACAAGGCTGAAGAAATGAATAGTGGACATCTCAGCCTCATAATGTTATTGGGTGGGAGTTTATTGCTCAAGTGTAGGATATTTTAAAATGCTTAATAGAGGAGAGAGGCCAGACCAGACAAGAAATTCAAAAACACTGGACTTGGATGTTAAACATACAGTGGCATTTGGAAAGCAAGGTTCTGAATGGTGTTTTCATAGGCTTTTGAGAGGGATCCAAATCATCTTAGAGTTATTCTTAAAAAGGCTTAAGCAGAATTTATATTACTTAGATGCTAGAAGTATTCTCCGTGTAACTGCAAGCGATTCATTCAGACAATTGATGTATCAGTCATTTGCATGTGCTGAAGTGTATTCCAAGTGGAAGGTGCTAATGCTACACTAGAAGAAATGTTTTGGATGGAAGCTGCAGAAGGAGTTCCAAGGAGTTCAACCATAATCGTGGAGTACTCCCATTTACAAAACTCTGTAATCTGGGAGGGATTGCAAATGAATCTGCAGGATCATCTGATTGGTGTGAAAGGCCCATAGAACATGCTATATATGAAATTTGTCTGCATTGTTCTCCGCCTGGACTTCTATGTACTTACTTATTTTTCTGACTTCCAGCATCAGTGAATTTGTTATCCAGAGGCAGAAATTGCATTTCTCACTGGGATTCTAGGCAGAAGGTTTGTGGTGGTCCAGGGTAATACCTTATTTTCTTTTTTCCCCTCCCTTTGCAAACCAACAGTGACAAAAATCATTATCTGATTGCTGTTACAAATCAGGATCAGGAGCTCAGGGAAGCTGTAAGATGGCTGTGTCAAAATACTCCATTGTAAGTGTCATTAGAAGGACCTTCAGAACAGAGACCAGCATTTTAACAGCCACAAGGAATGAGCAGCTCTCACAAAGGTGACAGCTTTTCCACTAAGAGGTTGCTGCTCTGGTCTCCTCGCTTTGTTGTGCCCACTCCACATAGAACTAAAAGATCCTGGTTTCCAGAAGCATCAGAGAAAGATGTATTTTTGAAAAGGTTAAAGACAAAGATTTAGGAATAGTGGTCAAAGAAAAAAGGGATTAGCCATTTTCTTCATTTTTTTTTTCCATCAGCTTTTAAACACCAATTTAGACCATGTCAGGGATTACCATAGTAACCACTTAACCTCTTTTCAGAGCCTGTTGTGTTTCAGTTTAGTTCAACTACAAGCTTAACTGGCATTTGAAGCACTTTGCATTGTACCTGTGACAGGAATTGGCACCAAATGCCCTTATTTTAGAGAAATCTATAACATAATAACTGTATTTTCAGTTTGGTGGCATTAGGCTTTTATTGGTTTTATGCTAATATTTTAAGAGGGAGAGTACTTATTTTAGGACGTATTACCAGGTCTTATTTCTAGGCTAAATAGATGACAGACTGCCATAACTCATTCCTCCAATTACCTGTCTGATTGTATCATGAAACTCAGCCTTCCACCAAAGGCCAAAGAAATTCCTCACATTGGCTGATGTGCTCTTAGAGTATTACAGGTGATGCAGCTGGGTGGTTTCAGTACAATCAACCCTGTACTTCTTTCTTCTTTCTTTTCCATGGCCTTCTGCAACTTACTCTGTGACTGTTAACATCATAACTAGAGGAACACTCGAGACATGATGATTTAAATTAGATTCTAAAAACCTTTGGAATAGCAGAGCCTTTTTCTCTTGTTCATGTCTAATTCAGTCTGGGCAGGATGCTGTTGTACAAAATAATAACTTGCAGAAAAGAAACGTTTTCAAAGAATATCTCTGTTTCTGCATTTTATGCATTCTTCCCTTGTAGGTTAATGGAGAACTGACATTTCCAGTTTTTAAGATCTTGCTGTTTGACATATACAGTTCTTTTTGAAGGACTGATTATGGCTAGTCTTTCACTTTCAATCATGCAGATCAAAGCAAATATTATTATTCTTGGTTGTAACTCTACGTCATACATAAGATTTAAGGAGTTTAACAAGATAGATGTAAATGCTTGTCTGTACCTTATCTGATTATAAACATTTATAGTGTTGGTGCTATACAATTCAATTTTTTCAACCTCGCTGTCACCTAGAATTCTAATAGTGAGGAATTATACTCCAAGAATGATGCCACTGTCTAAAGATCAAAACATCTCCTCTCTCTCTCTCTCTCTCTGTCTCTCCAGAATTCCATAGCACTGGCCACACAAAGGAGAAAATCATAAAATGCTGGCTGATCTCTCAATTTCTTACTCTTTTAGTTCTTTGTTTGTTTTTCTTTTTAACTTCTACCGTCATTCTATACACCTGAGTGAGTCAGTTAATAATTAAGCTGCATTTTTTAGCCTCCACAGTCTAAAGTTGCTGTTGCTTTTTAGTGTCTGTGTTGACCAGAGATCAAACTTCTGTGAATCACTCCACCTCTTCACTTCTCAGCATATTGTTGCTCTCTGTGTGTGTGTGCATATAAGATGTAAACCTGAGTAAGGAGCAGAAATACATCTTTCTTTTATGATTTATCTTCTGTGATGAAAGCTTTTGCGCAGAGTTTAATAGTTTCATGAGCAGCCTTTAATTGCATTAACTGGGAATTTTTGTTTCAGATTGCTGCCTGGCTGGCTCACTCGCTACATGGATGGAGCAGTACTGTAATTGTTCTATCCTTCCCACTGGCAGAGTTTTGGGAGTAGGATTTTTTTTTCTGTGGAGGGCTTGATATGGTCACTGCCACAGAATTACTGCTCCTGCTGTGTCCTTTGAACAAAACACAACTCACTTTGCACTACAGTCATTGGTGCGCAGATGAAATTCATTTCTGATCTCCTATTTAAACCCAGATATTGTCTGCATGTGCTTTTTGCTGGCCAAGCACTAGATGACAAGAAATAACTGAAACAGAATCTAGTGACATGGAGGCCAAGACATTTTCCTTGACCATTATGTCTGCAATTACAATTATAGAAATAGTGCCAAAGGCAGGAGTTTCCAAACTAGCAGCAAGAAAGAGAGTTCAAAGTGGTATGTTATTGCTGCTTGATCAGCTGGATGCATTCACCTACAACAGAACAGAATTAGGAGTTATTGCTACTTCCACTGTCAGTGATAACAGCAACTAAATTTGGGAACCCTTCTCTAGTGCCTTTTGCCACTCATGGCTGACCTTGAGTTCAAATCTCTTCTTCTTAGATAGAGACCTTGCCATAAAATTCTAACCGAAGTCATTCCCTAGATGATTACCTTTATGTGTCATTTATAACTTGGTTTTGGTGCCACTGGCATAGAACATGGCACTGCAGCTTCTCAGTGGTACCGATGTCTGTGGGTAGACAGTGCCTGAGCTTCCCATTAGATCTTTAACCGATTTTAGGTGCTACTTAAATTACTTCTGGTAAGCTTCAGAGCTACTGGGTTGTCCGGAATCTAGTTATTTTACCTTTGTTTTTCCGTATCTTTTTCGGTAACTGCAAAAATTAACAGGAGGATCTCTGTAGATGAGTGGAGCTCAGGCTTCAAAACAGGCAGCAGGTTATTTTCATGTGAGTGCCCTGAGGTCTGCAGCTGACGTGCCCTGTCTATTAATGCCCAGCACAGAATTAGCTAGAAGTGGATTATGCTGAAAGTGTTTATATTCATTCAGACTTTCACATTAATCAGTCAGGCTGAATGTTAGATTTCTGTGATGTTTTAGAGCAGGCAAGTTTTCCAGGAGGTATGGGTCATTTGAATTATTTTTTTTGCTTATACTTATTGCACAGAAAATAGGTACAACTATTACAATTTTGTGAAACAACATAAGAGCTGCAGTTCTTCCACAGCACATCACTGTAACCCATGGTTTCTTTCTTGTCATAGTAGATTTTTCATCCCTATCACTCTTAAATATACATCAATGCGCTCCAAAAAAAACCCACCTGTAACTTGATGTGCCATCCAAATATGCACATACTTCCCCATCCTCATTTTTTTACAATGAGGACCAATTTGTCTCATTGCAATTCAATATAGCAAATGAAGTTTCTCTACATATAGAATCATACTTTTCTACTTACTGTTTAAAATACTAAATCATTTACAATCTCTTAAAAACATGATTATTTCTTCAGGATCTCTGTCTGCGATACTAAAATATTAGTTGATTTTTTAACGGAGAACTGTATGCTTTTAGGTTTATCCATCAGCCTGAAGGAAAATTGTGCACATTTAGTTTATTGAAAGTTGCAATTATTGAAAACATAAAATGCAAAAAGTAATATTATCTGAAATATGATAATTGTAAATGAGAACAGCTTTTAATTAAGCTCTACTGCATTTGCTGCAGCAATCATATGTTCCAGAATGACTTGAGAATATTGGCTTCCTGCCTGGATTTCAGCCATAGAGTTCTAGAGTTGCCATAAGTTCCTGCAAGCACAAACACTCATCACATTACCTAAGAATTTAAGGCTCTGAAACTTCCCTTTTTATATGCTTCCTATCAGGAAAACTGGCTGTTAATCAGCCTCAAGCACAATCACTACATACAAAGCTGTGAATATCTTGTGTATAAGATATAAGGTGCACTGGGATGTGCTCCTTAAACTTTTTAGCCCACCTGTTTATGAATTACTTGGGTTTATTGCCAGAAGGCACCACAATATGGGCTCTTACTGAGGATGACAGGTCTTTAAATCTGATCTATTTGCATTGAGCCTAGACTAGCTAACATTATTTCTTTTTTCCTGCAGAGAAAGCTTCCATTTCAAAAACCATTGGTTTTTTTTTTTTAGAAATACCACTAATTCCTATAAAATTGGGTCTTTTTCTTAGTGAGGTGAGGTTGTCTGCCCAAATCTGGTGGACTCTTAGATCTCTAAGGAACATTTTCAAGAACCTCCTATAATCAAACTCAATCTAGGAAACAGGCAGTATCCAGGAGATAGTGGTGTTCCTCCTGTGCCAAGTTGGGAGGAAGGTGGCACAAGGAAACTCCCTTACAAGCTTGCTTGGTTTTGGAGCCCGTGGTATTTTGTCCTGGCTGCATGGTCATAGACTGCAAACTCCAAAAGCTCAGATTTCCTCATGGCATCCTGACTTTCAGCATTATCCTGCATGTTTTCAGTGGAAGTTCACCAAAACTGTGCCTCCCGTGACACATTTTAATATAATCTAATCAGAATTTTGTGCAAATTCCTCTGGAAGATTCTGCATCAGACCTTGCTAACAAAGGTTACAAAGAGAAGGCTGCTGACAGTAGACCAGTGTTCATTATAGGCAGCTTCGCACCCCTGCTGGAAGACTCTTAGAAGGTCTTCAAACCCGAAGATTTTGCAAGTTACTGATTTTAAGACATCAGTAAGTGGAGAAAATAACACATTCCTCATAGCTTCAGCAGTTACTCTACCTCTCTGTTATAATGTGTACTTTATTTGTTATTTGGATGTTGCTGAATTCTACTCCAAGTCATTGATTGTTGTTATGCCCTTCTTCAGTAGATTCAAGCCATGTAATACATGATGCTTCCTCTGCTCTACAGTACTTGTGCACTGTAATCAAGACACTTCCAATCCTCTTCTCAGAAAGCTGCAAAAATTTATCTTTTATGTTTTTCACGATCAGGCTTTTTTCCAATGAGAGTTGTGACTTTTTACCTTTTCTGTAGTTTTCAGCATTTTAAAAAAATACATACGCAAGAACTGTGTGCAGTATGCTTTATACCCTTGCTAGACAGGCAAAGCCACCAGCTGCTTCTGCTCACTTCTACTATTGAACATTTTGCACAGAATTGCACTAGCAGTTCATGGTCTGTAGCTTGTGACCCCCAAATTCTCAGCAGGAGGCACTGCCTTGCAAGATTCATTTCCCGATTCAGTAGCTACTTAGAAATAGTTTTGAGTTCTTTGCCTTAGGATGTAGAATTTTTGCTTTTGGCTGCATAAAAATATACTCTGTGTGACTTGTTACAGCTAAGTGACTTAGCACTTTCTCTGTGGCCAGCCTGTTGTATTAGTATCTACCATTACATTAATTATTGTATCACCTGTTTACTTATCAGCAGAAATGTCTTCTACATTTGTAAAACAGCAGTAGACCTTGAAAAGAAAAAAACCTTTTTTTCGCATGTTTCATCAACCAAATTTACAGTCTTATCAAAGAATCAATCTGGGTTTAGTTGAAAGGACCTGTTTTCCATAAAACCATGTGACTTCACATTCATTATATTCCATATCCTTTAAACCATCATTAATGCAAACTCTTATGAGTTCTTCCTTTGTTTCATCTGGATTTGATAAAAGGCAAATGGCTGATAGATACCACCTTCATCCCATTTGGCCTTTTTAGAGTAAGATGGGCATAACATTAGCACTGCTCAGTCTTTTGGAATTTCCCTTGTGGTCTAAGATTTATTAAAAATGAACATCATTGAGCCAGAGATCTCATGATAGGTAAAGTCTTCTTTCCTGGATTTTTATAGATGACTGCAGTGACCTCTTTCTTTTTACTGAAGAGATTAATGAAATTCAGTGTATGCTACTGATTGCTATGATGACCTTTGACGAGCTGTCTTGTCTTCCTAAAGAATGTGTTAAGAGAGTTTTTCAAAATGAAATAGTCAGGGGAAGTGGAGTGATAAACAAGGTTTTTGCCTGTTTGTATTTATCCAAAAACTTGAATCTATTTCAGCAGTTTCATAAAAATATATTTCTGAATGCTTAGTTTAAGACGTGGATGTGAGCCTGGTAGGGGAAAGCCAATAGATTTGAATACATAGCACTAGTTAGACAGAACTCATTCTTGAACCAATCACAGATTTTTAAAAAGCTGAACTTAAAATTTATAATGCAAGGGATTGTAGAAGGAGATGTATATTAGTTTCCTCATTTCAACCAGAACCAAAGAAAAAATTATTGAAATTATCTGAGAGAGCTTCCCTGAAACTAGGAAGCACTAGAACAGGAGTGGCTCTGAGCTTTTATGAGGGTTTTCAGCTTTCCTCTTTTCCAGCTTTTTGCCTCATCTCATATTTTTAGGCAGTTTGGATGCCTGGGAAAAATCTCCAGTACAAAAATTAGTAATAGGGGACAATGGAAGAAAACTTTCCAAATGAAGAGCAATGATACAGAAAGGGATTTCAGATCCTGCCTATGCTTGTAGCACAGAAGCAGTAGATGGAAATAAAAGATGATATTGACTTGGGTGAAATTACACATGAAGGAAAGTGTTCTTCATCTTGATAAATTACAGGTGGAGAACTGTCTTGTTGTAAGAGTTTACCTATCAACTGTTAACTTGCCTGTGGTTTTCCCGTTAGCAAATCTAGTTCCTTTTCAGCTTGCTATGCTGTCCCCTGGTCTGCAGCCCTTTCCAGGTCACCACTGTGGCTGCAGTGCAGTTAGGACCCTGACCTGCCTGTATGCCTGAGTTTTCTTTTTTGAAAACAAAGGCACAAGCTTGTTTTGGCACAGAACTGTGTTGCATGCTGCCCCAGAAGCTGGGGACCATGGTAAGAAGGCTGCTATAAATTCAGTTATCTAGGGGATAGATACTCTTGTCGTGTTCAGGGAAACTCTTCAGCATGTGCCAGGTCCTCACGTAATCTGTTTGGCCTCCGGCTACCTAACCAGCAAGTTTCTAGTTTTAAAACAATGGCATCATGTACTCTGCCTCTTGCCTAATTGCCAATTTAGGAGATTTTGGAGGAGGCTGCCATATTGTGTGGGGTTTGTGATTGGGGTCATGGAAGGGAGCTGGTGGTAGTGCTGGGGGATTTTATGGAGGAACGTTAAAGCTGAAATGGTGTTACAGCAAGCAAGAGATGAGAGAAAGGAGGACATATATCTGCGGGAGTTGAGTGAACCAGGCTGTGTTAGTGTCACTGCAAAAGGAACCATTTATTTATAATGTAACTGGGACTGGTACAAGGTGCAAGGTCATTTTGTCTTGGTAGTTTGTCACAGAGGAAACAGAAGATAGCTGGCTATGAAGGTAACCCACAAATTCCACTGACTTTGTCTTTGTAGTTCTTGCAGATCAAATAGAAATACACTGAATAGCTTCAGTAATGGAAGCACTGAATTCACCTGATAGTCTCTCCCTGGGGCTGTTGAATTTCAGCAGAATGTACAGCAGCCATAGAGGATTATTCATTCCATCGTGCCAATCATTTCCATCTACTTGTTTGTTTGATCTGTTTGTTGTCTTTCAGGAATCAATAATGTATGATCATTGTTGCAAGGACTCTGTTCATCCCAGGTTTTTAATACACTACCACATCCAGTGGCACATCTTACAACTGAGAAATCAGTAATTTATTTGATTCTTAATTACAGTTCTCTGCTGTCTACCGATCGTGTATATTTTTGGATGTGTGCTGTAATTTCAATCCATAAACTAAAGTTTCAGAGTCAGTTGCTTTCAGAAAGTACGATGCTCTTGGTAGCAGAAACTACTTTAACTAAGCATTAAGGTGCCCATACTTACTGCAAGAGATGTTTTCAAATCGATCAAGGGTACTGTACTGTGCCTTATCTCAGGAGGACAAGGATTTTCTGTAAAGTGGCTGTAGTGCACATATAATATTCTAATAATTATGGAAAAGCTTTGTGATTTGACTTCTCACAGTGTCTGAGAAGCCAAAAAAAACCCCAACTTTCAAATGTATTACATTTTCTTTCAATGTACTCACTAAAAGACTAGCCTTGTGACATGCTATAGTTAATAAGTTTTCCATGCTGTCAAAAGTAATAATATTAACGTGCCATTCAGTTAAATTAATTTTGTTTTGTGCACCGGCCTGCATAAACGTGAGTGACATTTAGAAATACGATCAGGCAGGAGCTGAGGAGAGGCTAAGTGGCAAAATAGAATGAGATTCAGTCATTAAAGCAGAGCAGCCAGCTGCAAGCATTTGTGAGTTGGCAAAGAGTTACAGAAAACGAAGCTATGATGTTGGGACATATATATGTTTATTTTAATTCATTCCTCCCTTTCTCATTTACTTAAGAAATTCAGTTTCTTCTTGTTTAATTAAGAACTCAATAGGTTTGGTAACATGGTCTCTTGTTTGGAAATCAAAGAGTGTGTTTCTGCTAATCTTTGATGTCAAGTGCCTTCAGCCACAGCGTTTCTCATTTTGCTAGAGGCAGCTGATTGTAATGCTTTTAAACTGATGACCGTGAAGTGTCATTTTCTACTAATAATAACAATGTTTTCTCTTTCCATTTCCTCTGCTTTTTAGAAAGCAGTAACAGAAGTGCTTTCTCTAAACAGTTAAAAACGTAATGAAGAGGTCTAAAAGGAGGAAGCTGACAAAACCTGACTTGTTAATTTTTTAATAACTTTGGCTGGTTCAAATTATTGCCCAACTTGCTTTCAAGTCTGATTTACCATTGCGTTGAAGAATATTACCTAATTAGGGCAGTTAAAAAAATGCAGTCTACTACCTTTCTATATATATTGCAGTAAGAAGACAGGGATTTTTGAAGAATTTCTATGTTGAGTAGTGCTGTTCAGACGGGAGGAAAAAAAGTAGATTTTATTTCCACAGAAAGATCCTGCCGGGTCTGTTCCTTTTAAGCAAAGGTAAAAAGTAGTGCTCGCATATAGAAGTTGCATCACAAAGGGGTCAGAGAATAAGACTGTAGTAGGAAAATCAGTCAAAAGGAATATGCAATTAAACCATTTCTTTTGGCTCTTCCTCACTCCTACTTTATACCATGACTGTAGCCCTACAGATACCACTTCCTGATATCTTTAATAAATTCACTTCATTTGAAAGATTGTTCCCTGTCTGCCCTAAAACTTCTCCCTTTTAAAACTTACCTCATGGACCTTTGCTTCTATTTCTGTTCTCTGTTCACCTAGCATCAGCCTCCTTTATATCTCTTCTTTAGCCTGTTGTCACTGCTAATCCCTTTTTTTACAGCATCCGAAACGAGTCCTCTGGATTTTTCCCTCAAGAACCCTCTGTTTTGTCCGAGATCTCCTACTGCAACCTATTTCACTTCGCTTTGCTTCTTAATTTACTTGTTATGTGGCTTGTAACTGAACACTACATTAACAGGAACTTCCTTTTATGCTAAGTTTGCACATTTGAACAGGGTATAACCTATGAAGACACTTCTGAAATAACGTTAGTAAAAGCAAACAGGAGAAGCTTTTGATCACAGGCACTCTGTACTTCCATTTTCTAAGACAAGTGGGTTATTCCTACAAATATGGACTGAGCCTTGAATAAGGAAACACGCCTCAGGGCATTGTCTATTCATATTTTATTGTTTTAAAATATTTTCTTCAAAATTGCAGTAGGTACAGTGATGAAGAAGGTTCTCCCTTCTCTCCAGAGGCATTTAACACCTATTTATTGCTAGCTGTTTAAGAGCGTGGCTGCTCCACTCATGGGCATGAAATTCTTTTAGACAGCAAAGGAATTACTCTGCTTGTCAGATTAATGGTTTAGTTGTTAAAGTCCTTAAGTTTATATTGACTGGGTTTATAGTTAACATTTTGCAAGTCTGAAATAGCTACTTCTGTAATCAGCCTTTTGATTGAAAAGGAGGGGAAAACTGCCTCTCCTATTTGCTCTCAGTTCTTTATCCCAAAAAGGGATACCCCCAAGCCCCATAGGCTTTGGGGTACAGTGCTACTTGGTGTGCATGCATATTCATGTGATGGGCTCCAAAAATGCTATCATAATGGGCCGACACATTAGCTTCAGATTTTCTTTCTCTTTCCAGTTCTCCTTTATCTTTCCCTGCTGCACCATCTATTTCTAGCCTGTTTATGCAAACTGAGTTTTAAGAGTTTCTTGCTCACTTCCCACTCCTTTGCCTAATTGTGACAGAATCGTCTGCATGTTGTGGGGTCATCTTATCCTGATTTGCAAGCATAAGAGAAAAAGGTCGTCTTTCTTTCCTGATTGTACCTACTGCAGGTTTGAAATTTTCAACTTTGTTCTTTAACCATGTATTTATAAAAAATTTGGTGCCTTTGAAACTGGTCACGTTAAGGGCAGCTGCTGTGGCAATAGAATTTCAGGTTTAAAGAAAAAGGGGGAGCCCAACGAACCAGTATTTCCTTTTCCCATTAGGATCCCTATTTGTCCTGGGGGGTGTGGAGGAGCACTGTTTTCCCAGTTGTAGATCCCAGCTACGTGTATGAATTGCTAATTCTGCCCACTTGCTGTGGTGGCTTAACTGAAGTTGTGGACAGTCCATGTCATTCATTTCTGCATCCACGTGATTCTGTTACTGTTATTATTGTGAGACCATTGCAGCTTAGTGTATGACAGGAAAAGGATTTTGTTGGATTTGAGATCTCCATGTGTAGACATAATGTGATGTCCTCAAAACTGTCTAAAGTCCGTGGATGTGGGAATTAGGATTAGAGATTCTGTCATTACAGGTTTACCCAGGTTCCCTGAATTTGAAAGACTAATTTAGCTTACAACCTACCTTTATGCTGTTCCTGTTTTGTCCACAGAATTTTAAAACATTTTGGTTGGTGTGAAGGCTATACAGTGAGCATTACGAGCTTCTGTTGAAAATTTGAATTCGTAGAAGATTGTATTTTGGGTCTTCACCCACAAACCACATCCTGTTGTGTTTCTCTCTGGCTTATGCAAATATTCACAGTCAAAACTAGGTACTGAAGTTGGAAACCCACCTCACTGTGCTTGTATCCTTCCTCTACTGACTGTTTTTGCGTCTTAGATCCAATTAGGAAAAAGCATATGGTGCTGTGGCTTGTTATTTTGGTATTGTTTTACCAAGAGAGCTGCAAGCATCAACTTTCTCGTAATATCTTCCACAAAAACACGGAGAATGTTTATATTAAGAAGATAGATATCGCTGTTAGAGAGTCTGCAGTGCAAATGAGAGTAATCTGCATAAATAGCATTTTTCTCTGTAGCTCATTAGAAGCGTGTACTGTCAAGGCAAAAATGACTACTGACAAATACAAGAAGAAACATGAGACAGGCAAGAGCCACTTAGAGTCGACTCTAAAAAGTCCAGGTTCTCAACAGGACTTCAAACAGCCTTTTCTAAACTGAAAAAGTATTACCGGCTCTGTCTATGCCATTTATGTTCTGCTCCATTGCATCCTCTTTAAATGTAATGAAGTAATGAAGTTGCTTAGATGAAGGGAGTCTTTTGATTCGTGTTTAGGCATTATACATGAATAGGTTAATGTCTATGAACAGTTGGAAGTTTCTAACGCTAACTTACAGTTTCCATCAGAGATCAAAGTAATTTACTAACATAAATTATTTATACATAGGGCTGAAAGAAATTCATAATAACAATAAGGCACCTCCATGAGCTAATCACCATACCAGAAGCACTCATCTGTACCTCATAGCCCTGCAGGGGTTTGTAATTATCTCCTGCAAACCACACCTCTAGTGATTACTTTTTGTTGCTTCATTGCAGCGCTGCCACTTGCAGTATTTTGCATGAAAAATATTTTTAAAATTACAAAAAAAACCAAAACAAAAACAAAAACCAGCTTAGGAATAGAAAACTCACTGCAGTCATGCACAGAGAAGATTTTAAAAGTACGAGAAATATTGAAGAAATGCAGGTAATACAGATTTTTAATAACAACAAAATATTGCTAAACATGATTCTGTAGGCATTTAAAGAGGTACCTATGCTTTTTCTTCACATTATTCACTGGAATGAGCCCATCATCTGCTGCCATTTCCCATGGCTTGCTGGGGATCTATGGAAAACTGGCTGTTTACATGGTGCTGGCTTCTTCTCTGTGCTTCCTGCAGCTAAAATCACATTAAAAGAGGCTAAAAATGCATTAAATGCTCTCATAAAATTACTCTTCTGTGTAGACAATTGCGATATTTGCACAGAAGTATAACGTGATTACAGATGGAGAAAGGCTGGTGAGAGGTGATGGTCTCCGTGGCAATAATTGTATTTGTAAAGTACCTCATCCAGTACCTCTGCTCAGATAAGAAGCAGCAATCCTAACACAGTTTTATGCTTATTAAGCGCACTCTAGTCTCAACACAAGTACAAAAAACCAAACTAAAAAAAATCCAATCAAAGGAACAATTAGAAGCATGGTATTGATTTAAAAGTACCTTCCAAAAATAGATGTTTAGATAGTCTGTCAGTGAGGTTCATTTCTGAGGAATACAAGGGAATCCAGGTTCCCATGTTGCTACAACTGGAGCTCTGCCTAATGAATCTAGGGGTAAGGGCAGAGCCCTTGAATGTTGGGTGATACACGAGTACAAAGGTCTCTGAGATGGGGAACTAAAACGAGCTTTCAAATACACCCTGTTTCAGTCTTATTCAGGACCCCATATAGCCAGGCTAATGTAAGCTAAGTCTGCCCTATGACAGAACGGCAGCCACAGAGAAGAGCGGGCGGCTGGATGAGCTGTGATCACGATAATGCAAATCAATAAGCTATTGATTTCTTTCATTCTGAACAAGCTGCAAGTGATAGGTCAACTTCATCATTAGCCTGGACGATATGGACTTCATATCCGACTTCATATATGGAATGTCGGGGGAACAGGAAGGAGTGTGTTTTGCTGTCACGGTGCCATTGCAGGCTCAGTTAGAGCTGAGAAGGAGCTATGCAGATTGCATGGCTGAAATCTGTATTTCCGTGATCAGAATCTATGCTGGGATTTATAACATTATATGCAGACAGGGAGGAATAGTAAGTCCTTCCACAGCAGTGTAGTTCATGGTTATTCTAGATATGAGTTAAAAATGTAAATTTTCTGATATTAGGATCCCTTCTCTTGAGCAGGGTTATAACATGATTATAGCCCTCCAGGGTCACATCAAAGTCTCAAAGATACTGCTCTCCAGCCAACCCCGTTCCAGCCTGAAGAGTCCTAATCTACTTAGCTGTTCCTTCTGTAGAAGCCGTGTCATATCTTTGATCATTCCTGCTGCTTTTCCTGGAATCTTTCCCAGTTCTACCATATCCTTCTTGAGGTGGGGAGGACACCAAAACTTTTCAAGATAATAGCACATCTGCATTGTGGTGGTATTTTTGTATGTGATGCATACATTTTACATCACGAGCTATTTTGTTGTGTTCTCTCTGAGCATTTCCTAATTACACGTAACTTTGTGTTTATTCTGTATGTTTTCTGACCACTAGTAATCACTGAGATGATGTTTTGCAGGGGACTATTACAAACCCTGGGTCTTGTTCCCAACTTGTAGTAATCAATTCAGAGTCTCTCTCTTTATAGGTGTTGCATTATTATTGCATTTTCTAAGTTTTTGAAAATGAAAAGGAACAGTGACTACATGATGCCATTCTTAATATATAGTCTTCCAGTCCATTGTTGGAAACAACATAAGCAGAGTCCCACATCCCCAAGGAAGTCTTCTGAGACAAGCCCAGGCACCTTTTCCTAAGGGAGGAAGATGTAAACTCTGAAGTAAAACTGAGTATCTGACATGCATCCTTCAGATGGATAAACTGCAGATGCTTATCCAAACCTGGATAAAAAGCGACCGTATGTAAGAGCTACTGAGAGAAGAACTGCTGTTGATGATGAAAATTTGGGTTAACAAATGAAGTTCAGTTTCTCTTAAATGGCTTGGAAGCTTGAGGTCCCAGCTGGAAAGGAACATTTTGATTCCTTTCACATGGTAAAATCCTTAGGACGTGGGCTGTCTTTTCTCTAGGAAATACCCACTACCTCCATGAATATGTGAACACTTGCCCTAAGTAGAGTTCCCCCAGCTTTTTTAGGTAAGGTTCTGACGTTGTCTGTTCGAACCTGGTAAATTGCCATGTTCTTTTCACATTTGTGGTATGGTGCACAATTCCTGCAAAAATCACCTAGTGTCTTAACAAAAAGCTTGGATACACCTCCAAAACTTTTCAACAGCCAACCTTACAATTTATTTGAACAAAACACTGGAACCAAAGAGATATATCTTGATAGAAATGTACTTTATGCTCTACTGCCAGAATAAATTGTGGAAACAGACGTGTGCTCTAAGTACTACTGTCTTTGACAGAGAAACGCTGCTGTCTGAAATGCTTTATTGGACTGTTCAGTGTAACCTGATTCTTCTTGTCTCAAAAGCAACTTTTTTTACCCCCCTAGAGATACTGTTGTGCCTGAAAGGAAGGAGGAAAGCAGCTCAGATCATCGTAGTGATCATTTCTAAGCAGTACTCCACTCTTTTCTCTCCCTCTCCCCCTCTCGTAACAGCAAGTTCAAATCTATTACTCCTCCTTTTAAAACAAAGTTCCTGTAATTCTGAACATAATTCAGCCTTTCCTTCTTTGCTGAGACTAGAAAGGTACTAAGAAATGAATAGCAAAAGGTTGCATTTGGCAGGACCCCAGATGATAGGCTGCAAGGCTGAAGGCAAAACCGAATATCCTTTCAACCATTCCTGATGTGAGGAGGGATGCACAATAAGCTTTCTAGCCTGTATCTTCCTTTTTTTTTTCCTGTTAGATAGGAGACTAGTCTTTCTTTATACTGAATCTTTTGTGCATTGTGTTCTTTATACTTTTTGCTTTTGTGACAAAGTGTGGTCACCCATGTTACTCTTTCATGGGAAACAGTCTAGTAGTCATGTATGCGTGTGTGTTAATTGATTTCCACTGAAACACGACCTGGGAAGGAAAAAAAACCGTCGTGACTTGGTTTAAAGGGCAAACAGTATTGGTGAGACCCTGATGGTCAGGGATGAAATGCTGAGCACTATAACTTAGTTTGCAGCCAGCACTTATCTTGTCATTTGGCTCCATACAAGATAGTTGCTGTGGTGTCTGGGTGATGCAACAGACGTGAGGTTATCAAGGATTTAAGCTGGGCAACTTGTGGCAGATGTCTCATATTGTTCATTTGAATGCTTTGTTTAACAGTAGGAGTTTGAGATGTAATCCTATTAATTTTCTGTCAGGCTTTCAAAATTGTTTTTTTAAAAGATACAAAAAATGATTCAAATATAACACCATGTTTTGTTTGCTTTCACAGCAAGAAAAACTGGGTGATATCTGCTTCTCCCTCCGTTATGTGCCTACTGCTGGCAAGCTGACTGTTGTCATTCTGGAGGCAAAGAACCTGAAGAAGATGGATGTCGGTGGGCTATCAGGTACGTGCATGAAAATCTGCTTGCAGATTTTGCAGGCTTGTAAAGGCAGAAAATCAACTCATTTTCTTTTGGAGATCTCTTGGTTGAGCAGGTAAGGGCTCTTGTTCACTGTCTGAAAAATCCGGTTTGTGTTTTCTGAAAGTTGGGGCGTGTCTGAGTATATCAGAATTCATTCTAGCTTTAAAAAGGGAATTTCATTATACGTTGCATTCCACTCCAAGACAAGGTCTGAAGAGTTAAACAGTCAGATGACAGTGCAAGCTCTCTGTACTTTTCTTCTCTCCTGTTGCCTGGAGATAAATAAAGACTATTCAGGCAAGAGGGAAAAAAAATCTGACTACAATCCCTATTGTCCGTTTAATCTCACAAAATGTGAGCGTTTCCCTGCAATGTTACTGATAATACATAATAGAGGAACTCACTGCAGGTCACCGTGCTGGCTGCTGGTTGAGGTGCCAGGATAATTGTTTCTACATTTGAAGGGCTCAGGTGTTATGGCTCCCATGCGCAGAGCTGGGAGTCCTCTGCGTTTGCGTGTACACCAGCAATCAAAATGACAGCCTTGCACTTGTGGCAGTCAGTGAGGCTGATCTCTCCAACATGCTCAGTACCCACAGATAGCCCTCGTAATCTTTGCCTCGTAGTAAGGCTGTACACACCGTGAGTGAGACGATGAATGCCATCTCTAAGGGAGGATGCAGTCAGCACGTGTGGCATCAGGGCTGTGTCTCCGAGGTATGGCTGGGTCCCAGGGACCTGGTGAAACTCCAGGTAGGCTTCTGTTCTCTGCTGTGTCTGGAATTCTTGGATGCAAATTGCTGTTGAAATTGCCAATTAGCTGAGAACAAATTAAATAACAAGATGCTTTATAAGGAGAGGTCTTTCCAGGAGAATTTTATTTTATGTAACTTCTGTTTAAAAAAGACAGTTTCTACCAACCATTGAGAATATTTCCAGCTCAGCTCTAGAACTGAAAACCTTTACAGCTGTCACTAACACAAAGATGAAGTAACTGCGGATTTTGAATTAGCAAATGACAAGAAAAAAGTATTTTGCTTTTATTTTTGTATAACCTTAGTACAAGGTAAGAGTTATATCCAAAATACACAGAAAAATGGGGACCTGCTAAAAGGAAGCCTGAAGGTTTTATTTTCCACTTTTAATGAACAATAACAGGAGGACCTTCACAAAGTGACAGGAAACAGCCTCTTACCAGGAACCAGTTATCTTTTTTTTTTATTTTACTTGCTTCTAAAGTCTTCCGCTGCACAGCTACAGACATAATAAAGTAAAAGACATCAAAGTATTGTTGCAGTCATTACCTGAATCAAGTCTAGCTTTTTCTTTTCTAAAATGGACACTGGATTAGGACACAAGACTAATAGTTTCCCTAATGCTCCTGCTGAACCAATTGCAAATTAATGTTCTTAAGCACATTTACTTCCTAATTGTTTCCTAATGAAAGATTAGATTGTCATCATGAGGAAGTGTGGGGTTTTTTGACTGAAGTTTAGCTCTAAGAGCATCTACATTGTTTTCCAAGCTTTGCAAGAAATGTGGTGGATAATGGGTACTCGGCTCATAAGAAAAGAAAGGAAGGGGCAGGGGAAGCACTAATGAACTGAAGACCTACAAACTTCAGATGGAAAATATAATGCATTGCATTGGATATATCTCCAAGGAAATGAATAGTCTTACTCTCCTCTACGTGCTAAAGCCCATAGAGAACATTTAAATATATTTCTAGGGTATGACAGATTTTGTTCTCCTTTTTTAGGGCCATGCCAAACTAGAAACATCATGTTCTCTCGGAGACAAACAAACCCAATGGGATGCCATGGTTGTAGCAGGAATTCAAAAGTCGCTGACAGTGATAAATGGCAGTTAGTACGGTATTCCTGAGGCAGTAATTATAGATGAAATAATGTTGGTTTAAAGTGGATCCAGTATCTTTCATTAGGGAATTTATCTTTTGAATAAATTATGCAGAAATAACTTTTGAAATCAAGCTGAGATTCTGTTGTCATTATTCACACTAAGTAATACCTACTCTCAAAGTACAGTACTGCTAAGTGGTAACAAAGGTGGCAGGATTTTATCTCAATTAGCGAATGCTTTCCCCACTAGTTTTGTTATTTTCTCTAGATACTAAAATGGCTTTCTGTTTTGCAAAACTGAAAGTTTTGTGCTGCAGTGGAGGTGGGAAAATGTTAACAATCAAATGTGATCTCAAACCGAATGTTACCTATGTACTCAAAAGCACTTACTGTCACCAAGTGAAAGCCATTAGCAAGAGGTGAAAATTATGCGGTTGACACAGATGGGGAAAAAGAATCTTAAAAGTTTGTCAAAAACAGGGATAAAGTATCTGGGTTTTGAGTTTAGAATACATCTTTGTTATTCTCTCCTACATTGGAAAAGATGCTGGAAGAGCAGCAGACAGACGTTTGGAAATGTGCTTTCTCTTGCATCCAGCCTTTATGCTTCTCTGTGGAATTTATCTGCCCTGCAGAAAGGAGGAGCAAGACCCTGCTCCTGCAGGAGGTCTGGCATAGCACTGCCAAACATTTGCAGCACAGTGGCAGGCGACCTTGCAGTTTCCCTCTGGCTGTTTCTCTCCACATCTTGAATATAGCTGCTAGTAGTAAATATCTATTCTACCTTTGCACCTCAACAACATGGAAAGCTTTAGCGTTTATGTTATCTTTAGTCCCAATGTAAAGAACCAGTTGCTATGGTTCAGTAGTCTTCTGCACTTCTACTCAGTAATTTATTAAAAACTAGAATGTATCCATAGCTGTGGTCAATTGGACTTAAAAACATGCTTGATTTTCAGCATGTGTATTTTATGTTTTGCAGATATAGAGCCTAGTTAAGAAAGTACCTATGAAAAGCAAAAGACTGATCAAGGTAGATTAAAAGTACTACCTTTCCTAGCATTTCTACAGGGTAAAATTCTACCCCTGAAACCCTAATCCTGCTAGTCAGCATATATATCCCATTTAATGGTTACTACACTTGGAAAAAAAAAAAAACAAACCTTTATCTCGAGTGTTTTGAATTTTTCCATAAATTTTATTAGCAGTCAAAAGCCAAGTACAAATTACTTCAGCAACAGACAATAAAAGAAAACAGACTAATCATCAAATTCATTAGAATCCTTGTAACAAAACCAGATCACCCATCTGAGCCATAAACTCCCAGGTCTTAAACTTAATTGCAACATCAGGCTGTGACTAAGGGAAACCTTGGCTCAAACACTGGAACTGTTCAGCCTGAGCTCATCAAGTCACCACAACAAGTGGAAATTATTACTTCTGGTGAGCAAGGGCCTCTGGCAAACAATTATGCATGTTTTAAAATGGCATTTTAATTATTTAAATGATATTCAAATGCATTTTTAATGAAGCTGACATCTGGCAGGTGATATGTAGGAATGTAAGCTATAAAGACATTATTTTTATTTGTTGGAATTTGATAAACTTGGGTTACATGGCTTTATAGGTATCCTATGTCTATGAGGCTTAGAAGCTTTGGTCTTACAGTAAATCAAGGGAACTTAGACTCCCAAGACACAGTTGTGTTGGTTTTTTTCAATTTCATTTAGATGATTTGCAAAATTGGAAGATTTCAAAACCAGTTTACAGTTTAATCTCTCCAAACAGGCCATGGAGACATAGTCTGACTAATTCCTCGATAAGGATACAATGCAGCTCAGCAATGCCATTTGGTTCACGAGGGTTGTCTATGAATTACGATACTTTATTCAGGTTTGCAATCCCTTCTGCTTCAGAAAGAGGGCAGGAATTATCTGCAGTTTCCCTAAGAGATACTCCTTTAAATCAGAGTGGTAGTGATTTCATACATGGATTTAAATGAGTATGAAACTTTTATCTAAATTCATTTTAATCTTGTTTTGTATTGGTAGTTTTTCCTTATTTTCTAAAGAAAAAATTAGTTGTTTAACCCTTAGCACATCTGACTAGCAGCTAAATGTGATCTGTGCAATAAATATGGTGCTTCTTTCTATTACATAGGAAGATTCCCAATATTAATACACATTTATGCAGGGAGGTCTATAGATTTCCATGTATTTAGTCACACCCTCCATTTGTATTCGTTTTTTTTCCTGACATGAAATAAAAGCTTTCAATTCAACTTCCAGCAGCTTTCTCTGCTTTGGCCGAGCCAATTGTTGAAATAAATTACATTGAAAGAATTTTCCCTCTGAACCTTCAGAAGAGGCTGGGGCTGGCACCTGGACAGACTGTTGTTATAGGCGTTTAGCTACCCAGGCCCTTCGGCTTAAATGCATTTTGTTTTTTATTAAGAACTTCAGTGGCTGTATGTATTACTGGCAAAATACTGTTTTGTATTAAAAAGTCATCACTTAGTAGCTGATAATAAGCGTAAGCCTTAACATAGCTTATCATTGTTTCAGGATTAATTTCAGTGTGGTTTATTACTTCTAAAAATCTTTGAAAGCTGATGTGGTTTTGTTCTCTGTGTGTTATTTTAGTATGCTTAGCTTTTAGTGAAATCTAATTACTAGGAACACATCCTAGTAGCAAGCAGTGTACCCTCCCTCCATTGCTGCTTCTCACCACTCCCCTCTATCAGACCCAAAATTTCAATAAGAAGGAGATGCCCTAGCTGGCATGGGCTCAGGTATTGCCTTAGAATCTGTTGCCAAGTAGCAAATATTATAGCAGACCCTAAGCTGTACCTGTTTATGCCAAATTAATGCTTAGGAAGAACTGCAAAGAGAAGACTGTCATTGGATCCAGGTGCTCTTCTTTCTGCAGAAACCTGCAGATACAGCCATGGAGAGAAAGCAGCCCGTAATCCACTCCATTATGTGTGAAAGCTAATCTCAATATTTATGATGTATAAATAGAAAATACACAGCACCTCTTTGTATCTGCCAAGCAAATACTATAAATCAGAAACACCTCTGGGGACCAATGGTATTATAGCAGAAACAAAGCTAGTTTTCTACAATTAGACATTTATTTTAAATATTGTATTCAAATTCAAAAGGCTGGTTGGATGTCTTAGAAAAGAATTGAAAAATTAAAAGTTGTTTAGAGACCAGCTCTTTGAAGACAGAGTGAATGCTCATGAATTATGCAATCAGAGCATTCACTTTAATAACTTCATTAAAACATAAGAAACCTTAAAAGCTAGCTAACACAAATGCAATATTATAGCAAGAGAAATACATCATTAGTGCCATGGCCTTGCTATAAGCCATATTGTAAGCATAACTCAGTGAATATTAAGGGAAAAGAAAACAGCCTTATTAAAAGAGGAAAGTAAAAATAAACAACAAATACCGCCACCACAACAGCTGCATTTGCAACTAGCCTTGTCCTAAAGAATCCAACAGAGATCAGTACCGACAAATATTTTAAGATCTCCACATTTCTAGGGGTTTCTATAGCATCTACTATCTCAGTATCTCTGCTGTAATACTTTGGCAGAACTTCCAACAGTAGGTGGCTGCAGCAATACATCTCTCTGCCTCTCACAGAGCCGTCTCATGGCATCACAGTAAATTCACTGTGGGCTCCTACAGGATGAGTCACCAAATCTCCATCATGTTAAAATCTTTCTCTCCTGCCCAAAAGAATGTTCCCGTTGGTGGCCTCTTCCCTGAGACTGGGCAGGGGCTTGTCTGAAATGGTCTTCTTTCAATGGGCAAATAAGGTCTTAGGGAATTCTTTCTTCTAATCCCGACTCAAACCTTTGACACCAAACTACCTTCTTCCTCAGTTAAATGCTGAAGAAGGCAATTTTGAAATCAAACTATATTCCAAATTGCAATATATTCATCACAGAAGCTATGTTAAAGGATACGTGAGCTCAATATCACAGGGCATTTTGGAGAGTCTTGCAAGGAAGCTGTCAAGTAATTGTCGATTTTGGAATGAGTACACAATTTCCACTGAATCATGGGCTACAGGCTGTTGCACACAATAAAATATTGTATTAGATGAACCATCAAATATGGCAATTCCTGTGAAGAAGCAGAGTCGAATTGTTCTGCTCTTTTTTTCCCTCCTGTGCTTAAAATGAGGAAAAAGAGGTTGTGACTGCTGACTACCAGTGAAGTTGGACAAAATCTGTAGCCATTTTTCTAAGAAACATTAGGACAAACACTGTGCCAAAATTGCACCTCTGCTCAGGAGGTGTTTGAACAGCTTCTTGATTTGAGAAAGGAAAGAAAGCTTATTGTATGTGTACGTTTCCTTAATCATACATGCTGACCAAAGGCAGAGGAGGTCAGTACCCAGCTGTGTGGACTCTGCCAGCCAATAGTCATAATTTTCTGGCATTGCTATTGATTTTTCTCCCACCCTCCCTTCCCCAAAACAGAGAGCAGAAAGACTTCTTATTCTTTTATTTGAATAGCCACATCTCAATAATGCATTTTGCATTTTATGTGTGCTTCGTCCTGATTAAATTATAGTATGTTTTTATTTGGTTATGCAGTCCCAAAGCGAGTGTGAAGATGTGTGCGTTAATTACTTATATGAAAATGAGATGGTTAATACTTTAGGTTTTCAAGCTCTACAAGAATTTCATAGCAATGTGAGTGGCTGTAAAATGGATGTAGAAATACTGTAGGTAGATTCTGGAGTCCTTAGGGAAATTAGTCAATTCTCTTGTAAGTTTAATTTATTTTTACTCTGAAATTTGCAGCCTATGTCTTTTCTTTTAATGGGTTTGAAGAAAAAAAATAAAATGTGAGAATGTCTTTTTTCATCTCTATAAATACAGTTTAGATCAGTGCTTAAATGTTCACAGAAAGTGAGGAAAGTACAATTGAGGGGACTTCCTTTTCAGGACTGTGTAAAATCATACAGGTTTTTAAGACAACACAATGAGCATTTTATTAGTACTGTTATGCAGTTGAAATTTGATGAAGTTTGTAAGACTTTCTGAAGAAATAGAAGCAGCTTTAAGTTTATACATGCAAACCCACATGCCTTTTCTGTTTGTTTAATCTCATGTGGCCAAGAAAGATGATTAGTTTCTGCTAGATCTTTATGTGGTTACTTCTTATAGGCCTCCTGACTCTTGTTTCCAGTGTGTAACTCCTTTGTGTGCACATCTCAACAGAAAGAAGCATTTCACAAATTAGACCCTTGATCCTGATCTGAATTATCCCTGAAGGGAGCAGGGGGTTGTATACTGAGAAGGGAACTGCACATCTCCTCTAGTGAGGAGAATATGATGAAAATACATCTGTGACAACAAAGAAAATGTTCAGTGTAAGGAAATGCATAGGAAAACAGGTGTTTCTAGTTCTCTCTCAATACCATTATTTTATGTATATCCTTTATGGATGATAGTTGTTCAAATCTGTTCATGCATTTGGCAAGTGAATCTCCCTATCGGCAGCTGTGAGATGCTTGTCATTCAACAAAAATAGAAAAGAAGTTTTCCCATTGCCAATTCCAAAATTTATTTTCCCAAACCTCTCTGACTCAAGATGGAAGTCAAGTACTACCCTCTCTTCTACTGATGCAGTTCCCCAAAAAAGTTCCTATCACCCTTCTCAAGGTAACAGGAGAGAAATATAATCTTGTTGCTGATTGAGGTACTAACATTCAGTTATTCTCAGTGTGCCTTTTGTGGGTCTCAGGAGAGCTATATTAATCTCAGTGGGATTCTTTCCAAATATTTATATCCCTCCCTTTCCTTCCCCGATCCCATCGATGAGGTAGAAAAGCCAGCATTTGGGCCTACCAGCACAGGCCATGCTGCCTTAGAGCCACCGTGTTCTCATTGAGTCACTTATGGCGTTTGATTAGCTGAAATTACCTTCCAACAAGGTGGAAAAACAAAGCCCTTAAATGTAAAGAGGTTTGTGTGTGGTGGAGGTGAAAATTTACCTGGGTTTAATTCCTAGCTACTGTTTCTTGTGATTATGTTTATTAGCTGTAGAAGTCAACACAGCAGGTGTCTTCATGGAGGTCTTCTGTATCATCATTAAGGCATTTTTACATCTATTTTGTAATAAACTGAATAACTGAGCTCTTCAGGCACAAGGTGTATGTGTCATTTCTGTGACATTTTCAGATGTATTGAAGGGGAAGACGAGACTGGGTATGGTGAAGTATCTACACAAGCAACACCTTTATTTAGATATTTAATTTATTCAGGACAGCTAAGGTGCTAAGAAATTGTTTTACAAAGCTAAAGATAAAAGAGGAATCTGGTCATCTTTTTTTTTTTTTAATCCCTTAACAATATGGTTGGTTTCAAACTGAAAACTGTGGGTTTTTTCCTCCATTATACCAGTCTTGTTGATAAGATGGTGCCAGATGTGTTTCTCTTAGCTGGTGCAGCTGTCACCAATATAATGCAAGAGTGAAACTGGTAATACAGAGGGAACATCTCCTGATGTATTATGGTTGTTAGCGCAGTGACTTTAGTCCATAGGAGGAGATTAAGATTTGCTTCCTGTTTTGTTTATTAAGCTATCTTTTTTCTGTGTTGTTGGTGAATATGCTAGTGCTCATTCCCCACCTGAATTCCGTTCACTTCTGCTGAGCTGTCTTCAGGTTTACACGTTTTTTACTCTCTTTAAATCAAAATAATTTGTGTTCAGGGTTTTTTTGCTGTATCCCATCATGTTAGATATTAATGTAATAATTATTGAAAAGTAAAATATATAACTCTCATTAAGGAAAGATACAAATAAAGCACAGTTTATATAGCATCTGTCCAGTATGTTTGCTAACAGACCTAAACTTCTTTATTTGACTGCAAAATTCAAATGTTATGTAACACAATTGACCAATGTGCAATGGGTAACATTTAGAGGTTTTCTTGTAAAACATGCCTAAAAGAAAATCTGTCATAAAGAGTCCCACCCACTGCAAAGCTCAGCTGTTTTCAACTTTTTTTTTGTGAAGGCAGAAAGGAGGATTTGTGAGCTCTATATTGTGAGCTTTGTCACAACATAATCTCTCTCAGACTGAGTTTGTCGAAAACCAAATAAAGATAGAAATACACATTCTAAAACTGTGCATGATCTAATAGTAGGCAGAACCAAATTTTAATTCCTGTCCATTAAGTAGTGACACATGAGGATTTCAGGATCCGAATGTAATCTCTGCAGCTCAGCAGCATCTCTGCGGGAATTGCTTCAGGTCAGAGCAGTAAGGGGTTCTGTTTAATCTTGGCTATCAAGTCCAATTTGTGGGACCTCTTTTCTTCAGATTTCTGGGGGTATCACAGAACATTTTACATATACAGGTCTGTGGGTTAAAACCACCTTTTCAGTGAAGAGACTATGGTAATGTCCTGATTGAGCCCTGGTGAAAAACCATCTTAAATTCTGTTTGAGCTTTTCCAGAAATCTTTGCAGTACAGCTGGCTCCAGGGCCAGTCTCATTACATCGTTGTTGTAAGGGGATGCATTCCTGCAGTAAATTCCAGGAAGATGAGTTGGAGTACCCGGCTATATCAGTTGCTTCCCATCAGCAAACCATCACATGCTTATCAACATTTGAGGGATGCTAAAAGTAGTGATTATGAGAGCATGCAACATAACGGGTTTTTTAAGTTCAGGAGCCCTGGCTGTGTGGGATTTGAAGAAATGCTTATGTAAGGATGTGACAGCATCAGCAAGTCTTGTGCTGCAAATTGTTTCAGCTGGTTGGGAGCTAAGTTAATTCAGGCTGCTCCCTCATGGATAAAAAATAGAGGGGGGAATGTTTAATTAAAAAGAAGTGCATGTTACTTTACAAATAAGGTATTTGGGACCTGGATCTGGAAAGCCAGGGGAAGAAGGGTGTTTCTGGGAGAGGTTTCTGCCATTATCATTCAAAGTCACTTTCACTGGAGCTAACCAAGCTTAAAGGGTATTGTACCAAACTCCTTCCTGAACAGTGGAAACTGGGGACTGGCTCAGCCATTCCCGGAGACTATCCGTAGTGCCTCATCGCTGAGGAACATCTACTTCAGGAAGTTGCTGTCTGGCTTCTGCTCAGGAAACCAGCACTTGACAAGAGCAATCTTTCCATCTGCTGCTCTGCTTAGTCTGTGTGTCTGGCAGACCCTGTGGCAGAGAAAGTGAGTGATATCCTAAACTGATCAAGTTCTTTGACCTGAATTAGTCAAGAAACAGACTCAGGTATGAAACAGATGTTGCTTTTTTCTACTCTGGGCGTGTATTGCATCTTTTTGATCAGGGTTTGAATTCTTCTCAGAACAAAATGGAGTAGTATAGGAGACTCCACACCATAGAAAATCATTTACATTTTATAAATTGAATTATTCAGACAAGCACATCTTCCACATACACCAGTGCACACTTTCCTTTGTGTAACTAATATGTCTACAATATTATAAAATACCACTTGCTGTAGTATGTAGGTATTATGGTCCTCAGCTTCAGATTCCATGAGGTAGAAGAAGGGATACGGACTTGATAGCTTTTCAGCCTTGAGGTAGGTTTTGAACTGATTAAATGTTCCATTGCATTAAGAGTTGGCAAAAGCCCAAGACCAACTGTAGTCCTCTAGTAATTTGAAATATAGTTCTGTGAGCAGTGGAATTATAAGGTGTGATTTCCTTCAAATTTTGGAGTGTGACTGGGTATTCTGATGTCTAATAAAATACATGCTTCAATTGAAAATTTTTTCTACTGTTTGAACATCCGTAATATCTCTTTCACACATGTATTTTCTGGTGTGTAATAAGAGGTAGACCACGTTGCAGCTTTCACCTCATATAGGGATACTTAGTAAGCTCTCTCTATTCCACCTGGCTGTCTCCTTTCACAAAGCTTGTAGGAATTTAATATCCTTGAGAGGCCCGTGATCCTGTCTTGTTTGATTGACACTGGCCAATATACTAAAAATGTATGGAAAGGGGGCAGTCAGTTACCAAGCTGGTACTTGCACACAAAGACAGAATGATTATCTATACCATGTTTCCTTGGGAACCAAAAAAAAAAAAAAATATTGTAACATGCTTTCATGGTTCATATTTAAACCTATTCTCATTTTCTTGTGATGTGGTGTTTGGGTTTTTTTTTCTTTCTATTTCTGTATAAAGCAAATTAATTCTTTTTTTTTTTTTTTCATTCCAATATTTCTTCTCCAGTTTTAATTGCTTTCCATGCATAGGAGACTCTGAATCTGCATAACCTAAGCCATACCCTGATTTTAGAAAACAAATTTTGGCGCTGTTGGCATTGTACTTCAGTGAAGAGCACAGTGCCCAAGCATTCCATTGCTGTGCATATGCATACAGGTTTGCTTTCTGCAGAGCATTTGCAGGATAAGCACTTTGGCTTTTCTTGTTTACATGCTGTTTGCTGTGTTTTCTCTTTGTTTACAATTCCAGCGTATTTGAATCCTGATAGGTTAAATGGAAGGGAAGACTAGCATCATCCGCAGTGCTGCTGCCTGACCTATCCAGCACACGCATCTGGCTTTTAGAAAAGCCCAGTCATTTTTCACCAGCACTTTGAGGTACATTCAAATCTGCTTTGGCATCTGTCCAGCCCTGCATAATATCAAGCAGGGGACATCCTGTCTGAGAGAACAGATTGTTAGTTCAATTATATTCCTCAAATTGAGTTAAATTTCCATGAAATCTGCTTCAAATGTGAAGAACCCTAGGGCAATAGGGTTTTTTTTGTTTGTTTGACTTATATTATAGCAATCAGGCATACTAAATGAGATGCATTGTATAAACGCGTGTTCTGTGTGCTGTTCATGGCTGCTTATCTCATGTGTTTGAAAACAGGGTGAAGTAAATTGATAGTGCTGCCATCTACAGACAAAAGAAAGTTGTTGTACTCAGCTTGATGAAAAAGGTGGAGGACCTTGGACTTCTTGTCTAAAATTTTGTTCGTAATCTTATATTGTAACCAAAGAGAATATAGAAAAGTTCTAAGCTGCTTCTTGATATGATTAATGACAATTCCTCATTAATGGTGATCAAGTTTTATATAACTGGCCTGGGTTCTGACATATGACACAGTAATTAAATAGTCCTTCAGTGTCTTTGGGTCAGACTTCGTTACAATCGCTGCCTTGGAGCCATTGCTAATCTCACCGGACTGAGAAGCGTTACCTTGCTAGTCAGGATCATGTCTGGTATATTGAAAAGAATGGTAGTCTTCCTGTAGCACATAGCATTTCAGTCCATTTTTTGGTAAAAGGATAGATGGTGCAATTTTTATGGCAAAGAGCCAAGCATCCATATGGTACAATAGTGTTCTGTATTAATTCTAGTGTTGTTTCATTGAAAGATAACGTTCTGGTCAAATACAAAATGTTTATGCTCAGTTTTATATTTTTACCTTTGTTTTTCTTTGTTAATTTTTATTTATTCTCAGAAGTATAAAGGCCATCTTCTCCATCTGCCAATTTTATCTTTCCACACACACTGAATGTTTATTGTCTTCCTCATCTCTCAAATTTCATACATATCTTAAGTGAAAACTGGCGGTAACACCTAGAGTTAGATTCTGCCATTCCACAACGTAGCAATATGATGTATTGTCAGATTTTCCCACTGATTTCCATCAGGTGAAGTTTCTATTTTATCATGTAAAGGGCGACAGACCTCAGATTTTGGATTTTTTTTTAATGCTGTTTTTTTGTTGTTTGTTTTTTTTTTTTAAGCACCTACGTGGCCACAGAATTAGTAAAGGCTTTGACTGTTGCTGGCGTACTCTGACTGGATGTTTGTTCTGCTTGTGTGCAAATGAATGCCACCTTCTTGCCTCTAGGAAACAAGGAGCGTTGCCTGTCATTGTCTGTGGTTTTTATTTCTTGTCAACAATTTCTGTGTGAATTTTATATGGGGATAATAAAATAGTCTGAATAGCACATATTCCTAAATGATTTGCAAGACATATTAAAGAGAAAAAGTGCAGCAATTAGGAAGTGTCTCACAAACTAATCAGAATGAAAGAAATTAGGCATGTAAACAACAGTTAAATCACTTAATGACTTAATCAGGTTAGCATGATAAATAAAGATATTTGACAAGATGGGAAAAAAAAGCCCTAAATAATTAGAGTGAAAAGTATTTGAAAGAAATTGCATACAATCTGCCAGGAGAGTGAAAATTTGAGGTTCGTAAAAGACAGAGAGAGTTGCCATCTATGCATCACTGAAGACCAGGCAAGCTAAGACAGTCACATCACGGTTTTGACAATGGTCATAAAACACAAACCACTGTAGAACACTGCGAGCTGTTCAATAGCCACACTAAATCCACATAAAGCTTGCCTTTTCCTCTCCAAAGTCCGGGTAAGCTGAAGCATTAAAATTGTTTCAAATGCGTGCTGACATCAGACCTCCAGTTCTACTCTGTTATGGACATGAAGTTCAGTAGATAAGATACTAATAAATTAAAGGCAATGAAGGTTAAGACAAACCTTACTGAAATGATCAGGAACTTCTGCTAAGATTTTTATTTCAAAAAAGGATGACGATTCATTAATTTGAACTCCAGTGGGTGACAGGAGTTTGGGATTTCTTTCTTTTCCAAGCACGACTAGACTATTGGTACATCTTTGTTATGTTTGTCTTGCATATGCAAAAAAGTGGCATTCAATTATTCTTACGAGGCAGATGATTTTTAGTAGACAAAATTAATAACAACATACAAACAACTTTGCCCTTAACCATGTAAGAAAATTATTAGGTAAAATAGTAAATTTTACAGTTATTTTTAGAAACAGGACTGCAGAAATTTGGCCACATTTTAAATGTAATTTATGTGTCTTGAGATACAGAATCAGAAGACAGATGGGAGATTCAGTAGTTCTCTGGAAGGTGCTTAGCTATGTACTTTTGAAAATCCAATCCGTATTTTGGCTTTTAGATACGTTGTAAACTGTATTTTCCCAACTTTTCCTGGTTCAGTCAGTCATAGTGACCACATTTTCATTGAATCAGCAGTTCAGGGCCAAGCCTTGGTAAAAGGAAAAGCAGACATTTAGTGTCTCAGTTATATCAAAGCTCTTTTGCACAGCTGTGACAGCACAGAGAAGCTGTTAAGGTGGGGGTTTTTTCAATGAATAGAAGACTTAAATTCAAAAAATACTTTCTGATACTCTAGGCTTCATAGGTATTTTAGCACTTAAGTTAATGCTTACCTGAGTCTCTTAATGTGCAGTCAATAGGGAAATTACAAGAGTGCATGTAAATGTAACCATCTGTCTGGTGACTTGGATAGCCAAATTTGAAAAGGAGCACTGGGAAGAAAAATGTGCATATTGCTCATTCCCTTGAGCTCTTTTGTCCAAGAGCTGATTCCTGGATATCAATGAACCATGTAGTGCTAGGTGATAAAAATATTTAAAGGAGAGCTTAGAGTAGTAAGTACTCTTGACTTTCTAAGGCATCAAAGCAAAACCAAAAGAGAAAAACTTCAACTGTATTTGTCTGAGAAGTACCTCTAGCATTTCTCAGGGAGTCTCTAAACATTAGTATTCCAAATGGCTCTGCAAGTGCAGTTTTATGAGGCAGTGGAGATATAAGTGGCATGGGAACGTGACTAATTTAATAGTAGCTTCTGCTCTGAACCTTCTGAGAAATCTTACTTTCTGGTTCCCACTGTAGTGTATGCTTTGTGGGTGGGCTCTAACTCATATCTTCCTAACATAAATGCTTATATGGTCGCAGCAAAGGAAAATCTCATAAACATAGACAGAGTCATCTGTCCTCATCTGAGTGTCCTACACAGTGGTTTGCAAAGTCAAGACACTTTCTGCCAGATGTTCTTCTTGTCCTGGGAGCCTTTCCTTCTTATTTACTGGTGTCCAGATTTGAGAAAGGGGTTTAATTTCCTAACCACCAGCCAAGACTATACCCTGGTGGACAGGAAATGATCAGAGGAGGTGGGGGATTAAATTCCCTCATGTTGAGTAGGAACAGGACCAGGGTTCCGGGTTCCCTGGTACACATTCTGCTCATGAAAACCCAGTCCTCTGAACTGCCTTCTCTGTTTCCAGGGGCAGCTACATTTTTTACCAAGCGTGGAAAGGCAGTGCTTTGTGCAAAGTTCAGTTGCAACGTCTCAGTCTGCTTCTGTGCTAGGCATGAGCTGAGCCAACGAGGGCACATCCCAGAGGAATCTGAAATGTGCACTTTTCCATATCCTAAGTGTTTAGGAGAGCAAGGGCATCTCCACATTTTGGGTGACCAAATGAACATGTTCTGTGGGAGGTGCCGTGGTGGGATGTTGGACACTTCAGAAAAAATAACTATTTTTCTCACATGCATGTGTAAGGTCTTTTTACATTTACTATTTTCGGCACCCGAGATGTGCCAATGTTATTCTGTATGCACCTAAATGCTACTTTGAGCCTTAAGGTTAACTCTTCACAGATTTGCAATGTAACTTGGTGTTTGACCATATGTAAAGGTATTTGGCTAAATTTGACCTTGGAGAGCATTTCTTGATGCTTTTGTTTGCACTCATATCATCTCCAGCATGGGACAGGACTGCCTCTTACCATATAGAACCAATGTCCAACTGAAAGGGACACTGAGTTGAGTGCTGTTGTGGCACTCCATCCTCCTTCAATTTGTGCTCAGATCCCTTTCTTCCCTGAGAGTGTTGTATTTTATTTGCATCATGACTGTACTTAAATAAGATCTCCAGTCAGTTTGATCATGCTTGTGTCCTAAAAAACATTACCACAAAAGCCACATAGCAGAATTTTAAATGCTCTTCTTCTTTGCCATCACCTGAACATGAATCAGGCATATAATGGATGAGCAGGAAAAGGTAAGGGCTCCTTATGAAATGCATACAGTTGGGTATTTTCTCAGGGGGGTTAACTTGTTTACAGTCACTGCTTGTAGTATGCAAGCCTGAGAACCATTAGTCCAACACAGTTTAAAAACTCACAGCTGAAAATGTACTCTGCAGTTTTTCATATTCACAGAAATTGGAGTACACAATTCTCCAGCTCGAATTTGTAACCGTTTTTTTTTTCAACTTATCTACGTACTCAGTTTCACTGACTGAAAGAAGAAGCATCTGTAGATTTCAGAGCAAATTTTTGTACATCTGTAGCTGAAACTGTCTCAAGTTTCCATTGAATCAGATAATTCTTATCAGATATCTTTGAGGATGGTAAGAGGATCAATGCTGTCAGCAAGTGGAAAGCAGCACAAAAACACAGTTCAGTGAAAAGCAGCTTCATTGTAATGCAAAAAACATCTCAGCACCCCAGCCATTCTGGGAGAGCATGTGCAAGAGTTTGAGTGATTTGAATACAGGATTCCTGATACAATAATTTCTGCCACACATGAGACCCGAAATGATTACTTGTCCCTGTAGGGTAAATGGACCTGCTCATCATGCAGGTCTTTGTAGAGATAATGTATACACCTGTTTGGAAGATTTAATAGTTGTGGTTGAAATACCAGGTCTGAAGCTCAAGGGTTAGGAGGGATGGTTAAGCTTTAAAATCACTTGGAAGCAGCTGATTTTAAGTTGCCATGGCAAAGGATTTTCAGACAATGAGAAGCTTTTACATTAATATCTTTGTAAGCCTTGTTGTGATAGAATTGTCTGGGTGAAGAGCACTTTCTTTCTTGTTCCTGCTGACTGATGAAATCATACAGTAATTATATAGTGCTATAATGATTTTTGGTTTCTTCTCTGAGGGTTTTGCTACTGGTTTGGAGAGTCTTCCTCTGGTAGATTTTTATAATAGGGAACTGTATTATTCAACATTTTCTTATCAAAAGAGACCCTCTGTGTTTGCAGAAAATACCAAGGTATGGAAATGGCAGTGATTTTCAATTATGTTAGTCTATTAATTTTGAACAATAACTAAATAAAACCTATCTGTGCTTAGCTTCTCTTTGATTGCTTTTTTGTTTTGTTTGTACTATGTGGCTAACATGGCTTGAGTTTTTTGCAGCATATACTTTGCAGTTGGGTTCTATGTTCCTCTGTCTTCCTCCTCAGCAGCTAAAATGTAGATCTGAAAAAGTGTCTCCTGTTTAAGATTAGGCTGAGATAAGAAGATCAACTTATTCGTAGGGGGAAATTTGTGGAAAATTTTGCAGGGATTTATTCTGTTTCCCTTTGGGGAGGAGAGAGGGTAGTATCCACTCTTTTTCAAGATATTTTGGTGTTGTCTTGGTTGTTGCCGGCTAAAGTTAAGGATCCTCTCCTAACGGCTGGAAGCAGAAGTGGAGCCCATTTGAGTGGTGGGCCGGCTATGGTGGCATTGAATCTCAGTGCCGAGAGGACCAAAGGCCAGTCCTATTGTTGCCATTTATTTTTGCCAGCTGCCCAGAAGCTGACAGCTGATGCAAATGGGGTTGGTGGCACATTCTGTATGTCAGGAGCTGGGAACACCGGATACCTGCATCTGTTTGATGCCACCTCCCAGAGGCTCTTGGGTGTTTCAGAGATAAGTTTTCTGAGATGCCACTTTTCTTGCTGGCTGCAGAGGCAGTCAGGGTGCAAAAGGGGAAGTTTTCAGGCCTTTGGGGAAAGCAGCACTGAATCTCTGATGCTCACGCCCAGTGGCACTTTGTCATATTGAAATTTAATGGGCTTCATCACATAAAGTGAGGTGTATTTGTTCCGACACACTTTTAATTAAGGTTTTTATCAAACTCTTTTTAATTTAATTTTTACTTGACATTGACCGTTCCTTGTTTGGGATTCTGCAGGTCTGGAAAGCTTTCAGATAGGGCTTTAATTTGAGGCTTTTCAATGTAATTATTAGTTGTGTATTACATGGGAACAAAGCCGATTCTTTTAAGTTAGCACAGTATAAGCACTTCACACACTCAGCTGCTGTGCTAATGCACAGGACTGGGATCTGCATTACAATACATCATCTCCACTGTCTGTACCGCAACACAGATGGGCTATTTACTCAGTTTAGTGGCAGCAGCAGCACACAAGTAATTGGGGCCTGACAACTCTCTGTGGCTACCATTAATTTAGTGCTAGATTTTAGTTATATGAGGTACCCAAGTGCCATAACAACGTACAAGCATATTTAAACATAAGCAGATTGATTGGATTACATAAATAGATCAATTGGATTAATCTCAAGTCCATATATTTTAAGACGATTGCTATTAATTAGGCAGAAGTATGGAGCAAAGTGATGCATGTGTATGGAAAAGAATACTTTGTACAGCAGTATGAGCTGTTAGTTGTTAACTCTTTGAAATCAGCCAAAATATTCAAGGTGAGTACAATGAGTAATATCGGAAAGCTTTAGAGAGAATTGAAATAATTCACAAGATTACCAATGTATTTGAAGGTCCCCGAAATGAAATAGCCCAAAGTTACCAAAAAAAAAAAAAAGGCAAAACTATGTTGAGAGAAAATTTAGTAATAACTGGGAGGAAAAAACCAGATATGAAATTAAGGATGCTGAATAGTGGGTAGGGTTAAGCTCATTTTATGCAACAAGATAATTTAGAAAGTGAAGTACAAAAATAGATAGAGAACTAAGAAACAACTGCATTGCAGCTTTCACATATTCACAGTTCTTCCAAAAAGCTTGAAGTCTATAATTTAAAGCAGCAATGAGGAACTATTCACCTGGTATGGAGCACAGCAGGGCTTAAATTCTCCAATCTTTCTTCCATAATGCAGCTGAAAATATGCTCTCCACACGACCAAAGAGCTCGTATCCCCTTCCTATCTGTTCACAAGCTGTGGGCAGAAAACATCGTGGGATGTGTTTGTAGTCAGGCAATAAGGCTTACTCTGTAAGCCTGCAGTAAGATGAATACCAGGAAGGATGGCATTGCGGTTCCTGCAGCCCTTGCCCCACTCCCTTTCTTCCCAAAGGACATGTAGAGAAGACATTGCATTGAGCCATGGGTTTCTTGGAGGGTTCAATCCATAGACAGACACTCCCCAAACTGCTGAATGGCTTTCTGTCTTTCTGGTTGATTTTTATTCTGCCAAGCCACAGTCCTGTCTAAAGACCTTGGCTGGTTTGAGCTGGATGTATTGTAGCTACTATTGATCTGAGTGTGCAATATGGCCATATACTTGGAGGAGGGAGTCCTTTGCCTTAGGGTAAGTTTAGATTTAAAATAACTATATCCTTTTAAGAGTACATAGTGCCACTGCTTTTTGAAATTGTGTAAATTGGATTTGCATTTTCCAGAGAAATCAGTTGCAATCTCTTCCTAATATCTCTTTGATATTAGGAAGAAACTCTTTACTGTTTACACTGGAACAGGTTGCCTGGAGACATTGTGGTTGTCCCATCCCTGGAAGTGTTCAAGGCAAGGCAAGGTTGGATGGGGATTTGAGCCACCCAGTCTAGTGGGAGGTGTCCCTGCCCATGGCAGGGGGGTTGGAACTTGATGATCTTAAAGATCAGGTCTCTTCCAAGCTGAACCATTCTATGATATAGATAAGCAACAGCAATTTCTGCTGAATTGATTCTCAGACGTAGGAAGCTATGAATCACCCAGTAGTGGTAAAGGGCATCAGCCAAACCGGCACCTAGGCAAATGACTAGAAAATATTTTTCAAAAACTTTTCAGTTTTCCAAATGTCACCGAATCACACTAAAAGTAGGAAATTTGCACTACTGGGACAGTGGTTTGGTCTGTCATGGGTACCTGAGAATACATACAACTTCATGAAGGTAATAGGCACAATATTGTGAAGCTGATAATTCCATGATTTAAATGATTAATCATGTAATGTGTAAGATTTTTTGGAATATATATGTAGCAGCATACCTGTTGTTGTTGTTGTAATAATAGAATTGACCATAAAAGAGCAAGTATGGTAGAAAAATAATGCTAGAAGACCGGCAACTGGAATTCTTAGTTATTACTAATGAAGATGTGAGCAGAGACGTGGCTTTCAGTTTGTTATGCTCAGTTTTGGTCAAGGATCTATAGTGTACAGATATTTATGTAGTAAATAAAAACCTGCAAATCCTGTTTTTCTATTACTATGCAAATCCCTTGTGTGGGAGTAATGCTTCTGCAGGAGCGCTGCTGAACAGGTGTCATCCTCCCTCACTCCCACACAGTTTCCAAATCAGAATAATTTGTACTTCTTATAACCACGACACCCTGAAAGAAATGAGTAAACATTCCCCCAATACACTATTAAATTAGCATTCTGCATCATATTCAACAATCCTACAAGGCATATGCGTGTGTATGGGATAAGTATATGTATACATTGAATTAATAAACATGGATGCAGAGTTTTGTCAGGCGTTGACAGTATTTCAACTTAACAACTGGAAATTTCTGATTTAGGATAAAAAAAAAAAAAAAGACTATGACTATATTTCCAGAGCACTTTAAGACTTATGTGAGATTTGCGTCATACTTTATAGTAATGTTCAGAAATCCAAAGTATGTCACTGGTCCATGGATGCTTGGAGGAAAGCGGTACCAAAAATCTATACTCATGTTCTTGGTATCATATTATACCATTATTCAACATACAAAAAAAAAAAAAAAAAGCTTCCACATGGTTACCTCTTGTGTTCTAAACAACAGGATTGGGTTGGACGCAGGGAAAATAAAACTAATCCATAGCTCAGTATATTATTAGGTTTATACTCGCAACCTACCACTTCTTTGAGCATCAGTAACTTGCATCTGGTAGAAGCTTGCACTGTGCCTGATTTCAGGTATTTATAGGGATACTAAGAAAATCGTTGCCTATTGCCAGAAATTGCAAATATGTTCTCATCTATTTTGGCTAGGTGGCATGCTTTGTGAAAATTTCTGCAAACCGTTTTTGCAATGCTTTTTGCATTTTTTCCTCCTTTTCTCATTTTTATGGCTTCTCCAATAACAATGCCAGTTTACACAATTCAATTATTTTGGATGAATCCTATTTTTATCACTTCGCAAATTAACTCATGAATGAAAGAATAAAACAAATTTTCTACACAAAAATACGTTGATTTTGATGAACTTCATATCCACCTTTTGTAGTGCTAGTTTAATATACCCCACTGTCCAGTACCATCACAGAATTGGAAGAGTGGCAAACTTTTCATTTTTCCTGTTTATTCTCTTCTCATGGCATCTGTGAAAGAAATGTGTTACTTTTAAATTATATGCTTAAATGATATTCTCCTGACCTATGCAGACAATATTTTTATTATTTTGTTTGTATAAAAGGTGTTTAATACCAAAATTCTGAAATATTGTTTGGCTCTTCTCCTTTTACAACCGGTTCTTGTCCTCGGAGAGTGATTTGTGAACAGTTTGAAATATAGATATTGCATGCCCAATTTGGATTGAACTAAGCATAACTCTGAGGGCTGCTAATGAATGCCTTTGTTCAAGAATGCAAAATAAAAACATCTTCTTGTCTTTACACAAAAAAACTAAACTCTGCAGTGCAGTAATAGTTGATGTTATCTTGACAGTTTAGCCTATAATTCTTCAATACAGCAATCATGTTGTTACTGTTTATTTGTGCACAGTAGTCCTGGTCATGGATCAGGCTCCAACTCGGTTAGACTGTGTAAAGAGACAGTTTTTGATGGTAAACTAGCAGTGTTGTGAATACTAGCCTCCAGCTGTGAGTAAATTCCGACTTTTATGTCACTTAAATATTGCTGTACTAGTTCAAGTATCAATCAGATGAAAAAAGGCAGTATGAATTTTCAGGTTTGGTTTAAAGGAAGAGGATTCCTTACCTCAAATTTGTCCTTTCTACCTACTTGATTCACTTGTGGTAGAGTTATCCTAATTACTAGGTTTTTTTCTATTCCACCACTGAAGAAAAAAATTGCATATAGTTGAATATTTTCAAAGAAATTATGTAAACTGATATTCTGCTTGTAGCCTGTGAGATGGAAGAGAAATGGTATATACATAGAACATTCATAGTCTTAAGGTCTATTTGTTTTGCTGGCTGTTTGGGGCAGGGATTATTTCTTATTCTGTTTGTATGTGCATAGAAAATGAAGCCTATTGAAAGAAACCTAATGAAAAAGACATTTCTATGTATGAATGACTAACGCTAAAATATATGCAATCCCTTTCTAGAATTGTATTGATCTCAAAATGAGCCTCCAAGCAAATTTCTGAACATCAATTTCAACTGAGCATTGTTCCAGCTAATCATATGCTGCAAAAGAAGAAACTTGAAAACACAGGAAAAACAATTTTTTTAGTTCTATGTAACACCAAGCTTGGTGTTAGTAATTCGAAAAGGAAAAGAAAAATAGAAAAAGACAAAATCCACAGGTCATTAGTTCTAACATCTAACAAGGAGGTGGCCAACAGTTAAAATGGGCTCTTTTCATTATTTTCTATACATGGATGAGATTTCCAGGAGAAGAGAAAGACTTTCTTTTTTAGAATTATTGCAATATTTACTTAACCTCAGAGTACAGAGAATAAAAGTTCCATTTCATTGCAGGACTAAGAGAACTGAGATTAGGAAATAGCTGCAGATTCTTTTTGTTCAGGCTGCTCTGCTTGTTGTGCCAAGCAGATCCCAGACTGCCCGCCTAGGAGCGCAAAATGTGTTAGAAAATGCAAGGCAACAACCTGAGCCTACGTACAGAGCAAGCTGAAGGTGGGAGCAGGGTAATAGAGCGCCAGAACAACTGAGATGACAATGGTCTTTGGATTAATGTGCTCTGACGCTGAGAATCCTCATGAACTAACTAGTATTTTAACCATTCCAAAAATATTATCATACTTTGCCCCACTTAAGCATTTTAAATAGCCATGAAAATGCTCATTTTGCCATAACCAACATATTGTATAAGCACAGAAAAAAACATGAATATGTTTTTCTTTGTTTCTGCTAGAAGTAAGGGCTCTTTTGAGTATTATGATAAATTTTAATTTCAGCATCCTTAAGTATTTAAATTGAAGAGAAATGAAGCAATGTTCATACAACTTATTTATTAATTTAGCATTGTATGATCACGGTTGTATGAGTATTATTTCTGATAGACTATGTGCTAAGAAAATTAGGTCAGTATGAAATCCAGTCAGTAATACATTAGCACATTCCTTTACACAAACAAGAGGCCATAAAATTTCTAAAAAATGCCTACAACAGGAAACCAAGCCAGAGTGCCTTTCTCTACGCACAGTGTGCATTTGCAGTACATCTTACATACTGAAGAAGATATATATCCATAGGTTATATCCTTTTGGAAAGGAAGCTGATGCTGTAAGGGTCTGAAAAGTGTGTGCAGCATCTATCATGCTTAATATGCATGAGCAGTAGATTGCAAAAAAGAGTGTACAGTCTCAACAGTAAATTACTTCCCTGGTGACAGATAAGGTAAGGCTTTTCGATGCCAGAAGGGGACATGAACTGTCCTCCTCAAGAGAGAAAGAAAGAAGGAACAAGTAAAAAGTTATTCACATATAAATGCAGACAGTGCATTCCTAACATATATTTTGTTGATGTTTAGATCTGAACTAGAAAAATTCTCAGGAGGGAAAACACAGTTTTCATCTCTCCTCAGTCCTTAAATTGAACTTCAGACTGCAAGATGGAAAATCATTATTAGGGAATTGGTCTAGGGATGAGCATGAACCTGATTTTCTAGTCCAAAAAAAAGACTTGTTCAATCATGTAGCTGTGTGTGAAAGATGATGTAGAGTGCTACCAGCCTGTAAAGGCATGGCTCTATACTCATTCAGCACAGATGTAAATAATTTAGCCAGATGCAAAACAGTGAGACCAAGTCTGAAAAAAAACGTAATCCCATTATTTTGAACAACCGAGTATGTCATGTCGCTTGTTCAAGGTGTGTTCCTGATACTTTAAATGTCGGATGATGTGTTTAGGGTCGACTTTTCAAGTTTCAACAAGTATGCTTTTTCACTTACTGGTCTTGACACATTTAGTGGACCTGACTATTGATCTGAGTTGAAATAGGCAGACTGATTCAAACATAAATTGAGATGTCAGTAGGGCGTTTATCAAGGAGGAAAATATTATCATTATTTTTGCTTAGATTAGGAAGCTGAGAGCCGAGAAAATAAACAGGGAACCAAAAAAAAAAAAAAGATAGGAAAAAAAAGACAAAGCGTGTCAGAATTATCCTAATGCAGCAGGTAGTTGTTCTGGTCTGGTGGATATGCTGTGCTACAATATCTGAAGCAGTGCCCCTGTTGTGATTCATTATCACTATATAGCACTATTGGAATTAATAATAATGAAAGACAATCATAAACTGATGATAGAAATTGTGGTGTTTCTACATGGTTTTGTAAGTAAATGGCTAAATAACTGGTTTTGTGGAGATAATTCCATTATAAGGAAAACAAAGGTAACCTTTGCAGATAAGTAGTTACATAATTTAGTCTGGTAGGGCATTATTGGCCTAATTCTCTGCTTATCTGAACAGATAAAATTTCACCAACGATGACGGTGATGTGCCCATTTATTCTAGCAGGGAGCTGTGCACAGTTTTAAATTATCTGATGTTGTCTGAAGTGCCTCCTTGTCTTTGCTTTGTTAGAATCAGTTTCTCACCTTTTTCTCACTGCAGTTGCTTCAGTTGGGCAGCACAATTGGGTTTTGTGGCACAGGGACTGAGCCTGGGATCGGCACCCGGCAGGGTGCTGGCTAGCATCTAAATATGTAACACAATGTGGTCCTTATTGTTTTGCGGAGGAGCGCCACATAATTTTCACTGATCAGCGGTCTCTGTCTACTGAGCACTAGCTGGGGAATTGTGTTTCCGTGACCATAAACGCTATAATTGTGTCTTGCCTTTACTTTACGTGTGTCACGCAGAGCTGTTACTCAAACAAAAATCCCGCTGACTCACCTCTGGCGCACTGCCCATGTGCTTGCTTTGCTGTTACTCAGCAGCCTGCAACAGACTCGGCCAGTTCTTATTTCTCAGTTCATCTAAGTTTTTGTATGCAGCATTTTTAATTGCCAATAAATTCAATCTGGGATTCCTTGTTTGTGCGAAACACAGAGTTACTTTCTCATGCCAGAGGAGGACTGTCAAATACGGTCTGTGGAAAGGAAATTTTAATTTCCATTATTGGAGAGGATCACATGAAAATAATAATGTTTAGGAAATCAAGACAGCAGTTTAGAAATAGGGCTAGTTTTAGGTTTCTCTGAGTTCCTCAAAACTTGACAGTAGCAAGGTTTCTACTCCTGGGAATGAATGCAACCAGGATGATTTTCAGTGCAGTGCCTTGGTGTTCGGAGAGGGTAAACTCCATTTGGATCAGGGAACCAGATCACTTCCTTCCCAGGGGAGTCCTCTCTATACATGGTTGTTATCTACTAGAGCGTAACCATGCCCAAATTATTCAACTCTTTTAAATATCTTAATATGCATTGGAGGAGGGACATCGACCCCTTTCACCCACCATTCAGGTAAACTTCTTAACCATTAGGTTCAATGCTCCTTCCTTACCTCTTCTTTCTGTTTCTCACTGGTTTTTTTGTAAGAAAAGGCCAAACAGGTTTTGGCACCTGACTCCATGGCCACTTTAAATGATAAGAAAAAATATTCTGTGGGGAATGATGATACAAAGACTAGCTAACTGGCCTCTTGCATTTCTTGAGAAACATCACATTTGAAACAATTCTATTGTTTCAGTTGTCTCTGGGCCTGGATATGAATGGGTTGCTGTTCCTCCAATTGTATTCGGTTAATTCTGCCAGGACTTAAATCATCTTTTCATCTAATTCTTTGGAAGACCTATAGAGTGGCACAAAGATAGAGAAAACCTTTCCAGTTCTTCTCCTAATTATTATTTTGAAAAAGTTACTGCAATCAGCAGATGAAAGAGAAATGTTATCCTCTTTAAACAACGCTGAATATATTCAGTACTGTCATTGTACCAAGCTGAATCCGTGGTGGCATGAGTTGCTTGTAATTGCTGTGAATACTTCTATAAGGTGTTCCTTTATGTAATGGAGCTCAACTATATAATTGTTCTCAATTACCAAATCAAATTTTTGTATTCTGCAATAGCTGGGTTACTGTGCTATTTTCTATTCTTAACATGAAATGGCAAAACCCAAGTCATTAGCAAATGCTATCACATGAGCTAAAACTTCCAGAATCGATACATGAAGAAAGAAAAGGCTGTATCAGTTTCAGAGATACTCATAGTGATTAAGAGGTTTTTGAGTTTGCTGGGTTTCTTTAAATTCTATCAAAGCACCTCAGAGCAATGAGGATGGTTGATAATATAAGTAATAAGAGAGTGATCCCGAGAGCGTGTGAAAGCAACTTAAAGACAGAGAGTATGAGCTAACAGAGCAGGCTGAAGTCCATAAATCTGGTTTGCTGTCTTCCTAAAAGATCGTCTTTATCTTGGCCAGAAGATACTATCTTGATGAAGTAATCATTTGGTGAAATAGTGCACATGTATGCTAAAGATCAGATTGATCGGTCACAGTGTTCCCCCTTTACATGTACAAATAAAATCCAATGAAAAATAAACAAGGGAGCTCGTGCACTGAATTCAGGAAGGAAATGTCTTGATTCAGGTTGCAGTCATGGGCAACCATCCGTGGAAGTCAGATGTCCTGTGCTATGAATCAAGGTGATAAAATTATGATCTGGATATTTACTGCTCCCTTAAAGTCTCTTTAAGAAATGGATACATTTTTTTAGAGCACAATGTAAACAGATATGAGATAGTTACCTTCTACAGTCAGGACATAAAGAGAAAGCAGGAGAGAAGTGGTTTAAGTGATTCAAGTTTTTAATCCAAGTTAACAAATCAGGGCAAGAACCAAGTGATTCAGAGGAAGAGCATAATTCAGGTGCTGCTCTCCTCGTGATGGTGTGAGACCAGCTGCCTGAGGAACCACAGGTCACACACTGAGTCGTTGCTCTCCTGTATCTGCTCCTCTTGCGTGCTACTCTTATTTCACGCTTGCCAGAGCTCAAAGTTTGATTTTTGACAAAACCAGAGCAAAATAAACATGCACCATCTGAGAATTACATACTTACAGCTATTTTGCTGTGGAAACTGCAGGGAAGGCTTTTGTGTCCAGCACTTCAAAACCCTGCTTTTTTCTGATTAGTCTTCTAAATTGCTTTATTTTCTCCCCAGGAAAAAGCCTAAATAATAATTGAGAAAGGAGTTTTCTATCACACTTAAAGCTGGAAGAGGGCTGTAGGAAATTTAGTGATAAATCTTCTCCCAACAGTAAAAACAGTGTAACACAGACTACAGTAGTTAGAAAAATATTTACCAAAATGGTGAGAACACCTGTGTGGATGAGTTCATGCTGACCTGATAGAGCGTCGACCAGTACAGTTCTGGTTGTTTTACCAGATCTGTTTTGATGTTTTACTCAGTTCAGTATGTTAGTGGTGTCACCATCCTAGCTCCAAGGAGAACACCAGCAAGAATTTTCTGAAGACTTAATTTTGCCCGATTCTGACTTAACTCAGGTTCTGAAAATTTCCTGGGAGAAGCGTCAGGCAAAACTACAAGTAAAAGGCCTTCCCAGCTATGCATATAAAGCTTTTATCAATGCATGTTGACAATGGTTGAAATGAGAACTAAGACAGAGAAAATATAAGAAAAAGGTCACAGGTGGCTCAGTTTTAGAGCATGTTGTTGGTAAGCAGAGGACAGTAGTGATATTGCCAAACCCAGATTCTCAAATTTTTGCTCTTGGCTTAAAAATAAATAGATTTTAAGTAGTAATAAATAAATTATTCCAGATTTAAATCTGTGGATTCTATGCTTTCAGACTTGTATTTCTAGCCACGAGAGTTAGGGTAGTTATTATTTATTTGAAATGCAAGCTGAGGATCTCTTGTGGTAACATAATGCCAAGAAACTAAGGCTTCAAGGAATACTCTATATCTCAGGGATTGTGATAAAATCACAAGAGCTGGCAGCAGTGAATATTCTTAAAAGTTTGCATACAGTTGATTTTGTGGTCTCACTTCTCTAATGATACAGTACTTAGAGAAGCTGGTTGCTGGCTTGAATATCAATGCCAGAGTTCTTCAGAGTTTTATCTCTGGTCAGTAAACAGACTGATGTCTTTAGAATAAGGTCTAAATTCTGATCCATACCGAAAGAGAAGAGAGATGCAAAAGCAAACCTAACCCCAGGAATCATAAGCAAGTAGAAAGATTTTAAAAATACATTTATATATAAAAAGGTTACACATTTACATATAGAGAAGTATAGAATTTTATATGATTGCATTGCAGAGTTCTTGGCACCAGTGTTTAATATCAGCCTTTACCTCTGACTTTCCAGTTTGTGAATGTCACGATGCACTTGCAGTTACAAGAGACTGTCAGGAGAAAAGGAGTCTGTCTACGTTTTGCTGGAAATCCGTAAAATTAAGATCAGCTGCATCTTGGATAAAGAGCCTCAGGACAAAATGCTAGCTTACACTCTCAATGAAGCAACAGTTTTTTAAATTGCTTTTGCGTTCTGATATCTGCTTTTTTTTTTATATAAAAGACTTTATTGTTGAAGACAGCTAAAACTTTCCCAAAGCAACTTTCATCCTGGTGTATAAAGTGATTTAGAACTTCCAAAAACTTTTAGACGGTTGTAGCAACACAGTAGAAAATAGGTTGTTACTTAAAGTGCCTCCTACAGTTTTTCCCTAAAATGTGTTAGGTTCTGGATAATAATAACAACCTTTTTGACGTTAGACTGCTTGCTTTCCTTCACTTAGGATATCAGCCATTTCTCAAAGCAAAGAAGATTTAGCTAAAAGTTTCTAAGGTACCTAATACTGTATTCTGGCCCAGTCGATAACTGCAAATGATAAAAGGTTTTCTCTCAGCCTTTGTGCTCTCTGGCTGCCTTAGAAACTGAACGAAGATATATGAGATGACACAGCAGGCTTTTTAATCCTTTAGAAATGGTTGGCAAAGTCACCTCTTTACTTACAAAAAGTAAAACATATAAAGTTGGGGGTATATGGGTATTTTTTTAAATAAATGTCAAATCTTTTTGTAATCTACTGTATCTTCACAGTCTGAGGTTGAGTGAAGGACAATACTTTAACATACCGAGACATGTTTATGGCAAGTTCAAAAGTTTATGAAACAAAAGCACTGATAATTCCAGGAGAAGCAGGAAAATGCAGAGCCTTTGAAAAGCTTCTGTGAGTTTTGCTTACAGCCCTGTCTGGAATTTGCTATGGTTAGAATGAGAGGGATGCTATGAAAAATAAATCTGAAATGCTGTGGTGCAGTGCAGTGGGTAACTTTGTGTAGGCAAATTTATAAAACAGAGCTCACTTTAAAGCTTTAAAGGCACTTTAAGCCTCTATTTTGTGAAAATCTAATTGAGATACACAATGTGTGCCAGTAAGACTCAGAGTTTCTATTCAACCCGATTTGAGGAAAAGTTAATAGACAGAAAATTGTAGCAGCATGAAAGCTGTATTTTTCACATCTTTTCATTGTTTTGCTTTGCAATCTGCAACTTTTGCTGCAAATATGTTATTCGTTATAGACCAGCTCTTAATTGAACAATACTTCCTTATAGGTGAGCAATATTTATTACAATATATATAGTAACTGTCTTGTGTAGGAGAATCTAGTGAACTTAATGCAAAGTTTGGTCTTCTGCAAATATTCTGCCCTGCTTGTCTCTTTTCAATCAGTAGCATAGATACAAGTTCCATAACCTGGAATGGAAGGGAACAGGGTTTCAAACCCCATGGTTCCCTACTCCTGTTAAATTCCCGCTCAGCCCACCAGCTTTTCTTATCAGCCACTAACGTAACTGAGGAAACAGGATGCAACCTCCTTGATCACTCCAGCTAAAAAAGAAAAATAAACTCAAATTAGCAGCAAGTTGGTTGTAGACTGAGTTATTCCATTGCATCCTCTGGGTGCCACCACATTGCCTTTCAGAGTGAATCAGCCTGAATTTAGCTTTAACCAGAGGGCTGTCCCAGGCCCAGGCTTAATGGTGTGACACTCTACAAGAGTATGTTTCTGATCTTCCACCACTAGTTGGTGTCGCAACCTGTGAACATGTGTTTTTCCTTTGTTTTTGCAGATTAGGAGTATCTTGATGCAACTTCAGCTCTATTACATGCAGGTTTTGTTTGCTAATGTTCGTGTAGTTTGTGGATATTTGAATAGTTAAGACTGGCTTTCAGAAAATCAACATGCTTGGAGCTGACAACAGCCACTACAATGCCTGAGCAAGAAAGGAGAAAAGATAACAATGAAATCAGTGTGCTAGAGGGTGAGCACTATATAATTAGGAAACTGCAGCTTTATTCTTGTCTCAAAAGATACAGAAAGCCGTGACTACCATCCTGTTTCTGCATTCCCTCAGCCATTGCTTATTTTTATACCGAGACAACATGCTGGTTGTTAGAATCCGACTGATTTTCTTCCCTGAACAAATACCAGACATACATACAGTCTTCTTTTTTATTGTTAGTCTACCACTTTCTACAAACCACCTCTCCTCTCAGAAGAGGTGGCGATATCTCCATGGGGAAAATGTGATTTTTGACACTATCTTTTATCTTTGTATTAAATTTTGTGGGTAAACCACCCCATTCATTTTGGCTGTGTGAGACAATGGGTACCATGGGAACTTAATGGCTGAGGAATAGAAAAAGGTGTGGATATGACAGTTCCCCACCCATTGAAGCCAAAGGCAACCATCACAAGCGACATGAAAGGTTATTAAGGCTGAAATATTATTGTTGCTCAACAATGTATCCATCTCCCTGTTTTTTCTTACTCTCCAGACTGTTTTCTTTCTGTGAAATAACAGGTGCCAAAAACAAAGCTCATCTGGATTTCAGAATAGAAACCCAAACCTTACCTATACCTTGATTTTGCTAAGCATGCTGATATGCAATGGGCTGCGTGCTTGTGTGATGTGAGAGGAGGTGGAATGGTTGCACTATGGGCTGCTGAGGAGCAGGAGGGGATACGGCTCATCACTGTATGTGTGGGGCTGGTGCGTGGGTCCAGGCACCAAACCCCAGCAGTCCTCCCTCTCTGTTTGGGATGGCATCTGGAATGCCTGCATCTTGTGAGCCATCCACCATCTCACAACTTCTGCAATGCTGAGAGTAGAGCCAGAGAGATTTCACAGGAGAGTTTGTTACACTGAGTAACGCTAATGGCACGCATTAGGAGTAAGGCTTTTTACATTTTACAGGCTACACACTGACATGACTTGCAGATCTGGCCCTCATTCATGCACAGCAGGTACAAAATCTATAGATTTCAGTTGCATCCTTTCACCAATGGCATAATGGATTAGTTATCTTACAGGGCCTCTCTAGTTAAGATTGCTCAAAATACATACATACACATATATGGAAGTGTAATAGCAAGTCCCATGTTCTGCCTCTGCGCACAAAGAGTTGAATCATTAGCAAAGCTTGTACTTCAGGTGAGATTTCCTATGGTCTGCAAGGCTGATCGGCAGTGAAAGAGCGACTACACCTACGATTAAGGGAAATCTTGGAACAGCCAGCTTAGCTGGGAACTGAAATGTATGTCAATAGAGTGAGAGCAATTTACACTGGCTCCACTGCGGTGTAATGATGCTTTTCCAGCCAAAAAGAATGTGTTAAAAAACATTTGAAGCTGATCATTGATATGTATCTTGGGATTTTTTTGCTCCGCAGCAAAAAAGAAATGTAAGGAACAGGGTTTGCTCATATCTGCAAATCTACTTCGAGCTATACTTCAGTAGGAAGCATGATAAAAGTAAAAACACATAAAGAAGTCCTACCACTTAGGATTTGTTTTTTAATTATTATTTATTTTGCTTCCTCAATCACTTTGCTTTACTCATTTGGCTGGAAGGCAAACGCATTCCCTGTTGATTTATCTCTGCTCAGCCAGAGGCTTTTGCTACTCAGTTTGATTCCTAATATGGTAGCACCAGCAGATTTTGTCTGACTTCCAGAGGGCTCCTCTCAGCTCCTGGAATGCAGCGGGGAAAGAGTCCTGCAGAGACCAACAAAGACAGTTGTTGCACTAAGACTAATAGAGACCAGAAAATGGGCTTCCCCTCATGCGCTGAAATTCCTGCTTTCACTACTCTCTAAATCACTGCTTTTGTCTTACTTTATGGTAAGGCTATGAATTGTTTCCCATTACCCAGCTGAACAGTCTTTCTTCATCACATCAGAAAACATATTTTTCAATAAGTTTGGAAAACACCTACTCCATCACAATAAAGTTTTTATTATACTAGAGTATGACTTGAAAGCATGCTGTCAAGTATCAGTGAATTAATTACGGCATAGAGCAATGAAACGTTAGGGTAATTGAAAAAAACCATAGGATTTCCCCCTTCATTTTGTTTTTCTTACCTATTTGATTCAACACACTCAACTTTTCAGTGCTGTCCATTATGGAAGGAAACCAATTTTATTATTTTTTTTCCTCTTAATAAGGTATTCCTCAGGAAATAGGCTGTCAAACTCACCAAATCAAGAAGTGGCCTTTGCTGGTTACGTACCAAAATCCAAGCGATTAAATTCCTCCACCAAGCAGGGTCTCTAAAAGGTTAATATGGAGCTGGAAATTAATTTCATTCCAAATGCAGAACAATAGTGTGCAGTGACTTGACTTTGTGATAAGCATTTGTTAAAGCTAAATCCTCCCTAAGCCCTGCAATTGTTTTGCTTTGTGCTAATGGCAAGCTAACTGGAGGTGCTCCCTCTGTCTCTCTCTCTGTCTCTCTCTCTCTCCTGAGGGTATCAGAAAGGCAAGTTTATTGTTTGCTAAATCTGGCACTTTTTTAATTAAAACCTCAGTTCTCCTTAGGTCATTCTTTTGAACATTCGCGATCTTCATTTCTGACAGGAGAAATTTTCATCTTTCTGAAATCCACAAATTTAATATTATTGCTTGCTGATTGCCATTACTGGCATGTAGGTTAAACAAAAATTTAAATTCTTTCTTATTGCTGTTCAGTGACTGTCTTGGCTTTCATTGTTCACAGGCAAAAAAAAAAGAAGCCTATTGTCACCTAGGTACTGACTAATGCAGAAAAATGTTCAACAGGAGTTTCCATAGGAAAGCTGAAGCCTGGGACCCCCGGGGAATTGATTGCTTCACGTTCTTACCAGTGATTTTTAACAGAGTTAGGTGCCTTTGAAAATGGACCCATCTACAACTTCAAATACTTAATACCTTTGAAAATCTATTCTAAATATGGTGAACGTTACTTGAAAGGAGTGTTGCTTTTCGAGCTTAGTTTCAACTGAAATTACTTATATTCTCTGTTATACACAACAAGTACTGCCTTAGCTTGGAAGTGGTGTCATCCAACTTTCTTTTACTATGTTTTCAATCTATTGATTCCAAACAAAAATACATATCAATTTCACACCTCTGTCATCCTCTTTCTCCTCCTCTTTGTCTAATAACCACAAACACTCAGGCTTGTGTTTTCAAATATTCCTACTTTCAATTATGAAGAGGCAAAGAGTTTCTGAAATTCATATGTGCGTTTTGGGTCCCTGGGTTATTTGATTTTATTACAGGTCATGATGCCTGGACTAGACTACATCAAGACCTTGTTTCAATGGAATAGCACGCAGAAATATGCTGAGCTGCCCAGATTCAATCTGGTTTGTCAGTGAAGCAGAAGATCAGATTGCTCCACTGCTTTTGTACCAAATTGGATATCTGCTGTATAAATTTCTAGCAGGAATCCAAGCTGAAAACTATCATGTACCTTTGGATTTCTGATAGGTTGTGTCGCGTTTGACTGCCTTTTAAACTAAAGTGGTGTACAGTAAGGGGTGAACATGTCAGTCAAACATCAATTTGTGCCATTAAATGGATGGGAGAATTTGAAGAAGAATTTGGGTACATTGGGTCATGAGCTATTGGTCGTGTTATCAGAAATACTTCCATCTTTCACCTAATGATGCCATTTGTCAAGTTGTCTGTTCTCTTGTCTTATAGCAGGAATCATGTCCTTGGCAGCAGAGCATTCTTACTGCAGATGCTGTTGGCCTTGAATGCTTGTTCTTTAGTTTACCTTGAATGTTAGCCCTTAAATACCTCCTGGCCTTGTTCTTTCTTGTAACTTTTCTGAGGTAAACAAACAAGGTAAATTGCTTGTTGTACCAAGGACTTCAGCACTTCTATAACACTTCTATAACAGTGGGCATAATCTAGACGTTACTCTTGTCTAAGTAAAAATTTGCCTTAAGTTTCAGGTCACTGCTTCTCATTATGTGGAATTGACAAGAATGTGTGCAGGCATGAAGCCTCCCAGCCCTTCCTCTGCAAGTACTCCAGTTAAAAATCTGACCTTCAGGCTTTTCAAAACTTTTTTTTTTTTTTTTTGTGATACTGCAAAATGGGTTTTTACTCAGTTGTCATTTTTGAAAAACAGATAAGACTTAGATGAACTCAGTTGAAACAGCTGACAAATCTAGTCTACATTCTGAATTCTTGTGCCAAGACTGAGATGAAGACGTTGCCCATACCAAGAAAATCTGATTTTGATCTTATTTTCCTGACTGTGGTTAAATTTAGTCGAAAACAAAGCTAGTCTTCCCAACAATAATAGGAAACACCATCCAGAATGGCCCTTTCCACTCCCTGAGCAGATGCAGGTCTTGCCTTGCAGTATTCCAGGGATCTCCTTACCAGCAGGAAGCATGTTGACGGGACTTGTCCTTAGCCTTTGCCCTGAGCAGAGAGTAGGGAAAGGTTCCATGTATGTCTAAACAGGCACAAATAAATATCTATATAATGGGTTGCTTTAGATTTCATATATGGGATTGTTGGTGTATGTGTTGAGGCAGTAAAGACTTTGATCCTCTGAATCACAGTAAAATTAGGTGCCAAAAATAGCCCAAATGAATACCCAAAATCCTTTCCAAAACCCTGCTTAACAGATACTGGGCATGTTGGGAAGCAGGAGAGAGAGGGATAATGAGAGCTGTTAAGTATTTTCTCTAAGTAATTCTGAATGCACGTGTTGTAGGCTAAATGCAAGACTACAATCACGTAGCTCCTTACTTCCATTTACATTATTTTCCTTAAAGCGCAAATCTTACAGAAAAGTAATGAAAACAAAATGAGAACTCATCTTTATATAAATATAAACTTCTCAGGTAGAAAAAGTACTAGGAATATAATTTCAAATTGAGACTGAAAACCGCATGCTGATGGACTCCCATTATATATGGCCACTGATGAATGAAATGTAGTTTGAAAGTCTTGGTATGCTCTTAAAATGAATATCAACCTTGATAAAGCATAACTAGGGTTGGTTTCTCAGCTGTGAACAGTTCTGATCAGATTGCTTTACTGGTAGTCACTGATGTTGTAAGACTATTTTTTTTATTCCTTTTGTACTCCAGCATTCCTGCAGTATTAGATCTCAGTGCTATTTCTAGTTTAATCATCTGAATCAAAAAACATGTCTCTTTCACGTTGTCTAAGACTGAAAGCTTACCTAAATAAGAAAAGCAGTTTATAAAGTAGCACCAATAGGTTTTTATTAAAAACATCAGAATTTTTTTGCAGTATATTTCTTTCCATTTTTCTGGTGACTCGTTGATATCAGCTAAGGTAATTGTGTGTTTCCTACCCTTTCTATCATATATGGATAAAACATCCTGCTGCTTTGCTTTTTTATTTTTACTATCCTCTGCTTCTCAACTCACTTAACATTAATTCAGACTGTGAGGGTATGGAATACACGGTCATAACTAGGTTTGCTGCATTTGAAAAAACTCTCACGTGTAAACAATATGATAGTTCAGTGGTTTTGATGTGAGGCAGCATTTATCACTGCCTTTGTCTGTGTTGCTTCTATCCCTCCGTGGGAGAGGATGCAGATTACCCTGATGCAGGGTATATTAGCTTTTTTCCATGTAAAGACCATCACAACACAGTAGCACCATGCTGATGTGCAGTCAAGCTATAAAACCTCACTGTGGCAATGTTGACATAAGAAGTCTGTAGCATGAAATATATATTCTTACTACAGTAAATTGCTAATACTCTAGTTCAACTAGTTTTTGTTTTTAATAGAGTTTCTCTGTATTTCAGGGTTGATTAATTCCTTTCAATGAATACTGCCGCTCACTCCAACGTGGTTTTCTTTATTATCCAGTAATAATGGAACTCCTATCTGTCTTCTGTGCAGTCTGAGATTAGGACCTGTTTTACCACACAGCTACCAGGTTTGAGGTTTTAGTGGTGGGTGGTCTGGGGTTTTTTTGACAGGGGCAGTAACCAAAAGAGGAATGTGTTTGTTATCAGTCAGCAGTTTATTGGAAGTATATTAAAGGTGAAGGGAAAAAAATTAGTCAAATGTTTTCAGAGAAGAAAATGGAAATGGAAGGTTTTTTTCCCTACCGCACCACAGTCTCTGCAACGTTTGTCCTAAGTAAAGGTGTCATTGCCTGGCCATGTTCAAGCTGCACAAACCAAGTGACCTTAGCCACTTAAGTCTTGCCCTTGAGGCCTTTTACCATCTTGGTCACCCTCCTCTGAACACACTCAAATAGTTTGGTGTCCCTCTTATATTGAGGTGCCCAGAACCGCACACAGTACTTGAGGTGGGGCCACACCACTGCGGTGCAGAGTGGGACATTCACCTCCCTCAACCGGCCAGCTCTGCTGTGCTTGACTGTCCTGGTTTGGAGTGAAGCAGAGCCAACTTTCTGTTCAGTGAGAGAGGCTCTTGCTTACACTTGTTGCTGTGGCAATGAGGGTCAGCTGACTTGGTTGTTTCCCCCATGGAGGGGTTGCACCTGTGGGGAGGAGTGGACAGGTCAGCTGAACCATACTTACCAGTAGGGTATTCCATCCCATTTGCCATGCTCAGTATAAAAGCTGAGGGATCAAAAAGAGGTCAGGTTGGCTCCTCTTCAAGGGCTCTTCTTCTATGAGGAGGACCCTGTGAGTTTGTGTACCTTCAGTTCTCATCAGAGTGTTCTGGAATCCAGTTTCCATTCCAGTTCCCATTCACTGAGTCCAGCCTGGAACTTTCCCAGTGCCTGCTGGTGACATCTCCCTGGGAGCTTGGTACGGTTTTGTATATATATTTTTATATATTGTATCTATTTTGTTATTTCTTTTTTTATTTTATTATTAATATTTCATTAGTTTAGGTTTTTTTCAAAACTCATAAATCCCTTTATCTCTCTTCTTCTTCTCCATGGAACAAGAGGTGTAGGAGAGCCTTGTCACCTTGTCACAACATTGATGCACCCCAGGACACAGTTGCCCCTTTTTGCTGCCAGGGCACATAGTTGACTCATACTCAACTTGCCATGTACTAAGACCCTCGGATCTCTCTGTGCATGGCTCTTTTCCAGCTTCTCATCCCCCAGTTCATATATATAACCAGAATTACCCTGTCCAGGTGAAAAATCTGGCGCTCTCTTGTTAAATTTCATATGACTGGTGATTGTCCAGCTGCCTAGTCTATCCACATCTTCCTTTCAATCAGCTCTTTCTATGAGGACAGCCTTTCACTACATGAAAGAAATCCATTTTTTGGCTTTCTTCCAGTTACTTTTGGTTGTCTGTCCTTGCCCTTGTCTCTGTGTGGCACAGTAATCTTCCTTGGGACAGTCATTCTGGGTCTTTAAGCCTGAAAGCACAGAGAAACATCAAATAGAAATTCTTGACTAACCAACAAGTGTAACCCCCCCGGGTTTCTTTCAGTCAAGTCCTCTGAAATCTTGATAGTTACACCACCACCCAGCAGCATCACCTATGAGGGTTCCAAAATTAGGAATGGCACCTTTCCCCCATCATCCAGGGCACAGGCAAATAGCTATTTGCAGCAAATAACCACAGGAGAGGATATTTTATATGACAGAGACCCAAAGATGATGATCACACACAGGCAAGGGGGGCAAGGGCACCCATGTTGAAGAAAGGAGACCTGGCATCAGCCTTTGCACCACTGAGTAGTTGATAGTAGCACACAAAATACAACGTTCTTCACAGCAGAGCAGACTCAGAACCTTTTTCTCATATCTCATACCTTGTCTCCTGAGCAGTAGGAAATAGAGGTTCAGATCCCTTCAGCCAATGGAAAGGTCTGAAGAACATTCCCTCACTCAGTAATTGTCAGTTTAACCTTTTGGCTATCAGCAGAAGAGGGATGGGGAGAAAAAAGCCAGTGTTTAATTGCTTTATTTTGTAAAGCAAAATAGATAAGAACAAAACCCCAAATAGATACATACAAAAGACTCTAAGATAGCACAGCTGTAGGAAAACAGTGGAGTCTTGTAAAGGTGAAGCAGAATTCCTCTCCATCACACATTTTCCAGGCAGTTTGCAGCAGCTCCCCACCCAGGTGCGTGGCCCTTCCACATGCCCTCCAGCCTTTGCCACCTGATGCTCTTCACATGCTCACATTTTCAGCCTGATTTTTGAATTGTGGCAACCTGTGCCTGAGAGTGAGGTAGGGCTGTTCTGTACCCCACCCCAAATACTGGCACCCCTTTTTGCATGGCCTTGTTAGATAGCCAGCCTGGCTCTGGAGGGCTTTGAGGTACTCACAAACAGTCCAGCAGGATACATCATTATGTACCCAGCTCCTGTTTTTTTTTCTGCTAAAACGTCTCACACAGTCTGCTCTTTAACCTTGGGTTGTTTGGGGTTTTCTATATTATGTCCTTCTGTTTCTCTCTCTCCACTCTTCTGTCTGTCATTATCCTCAGTCAATGTTTATTCCCCCCTACCTCCTCCCCAGTTCACTTGAGGACAGCATTTTGATTCCCTTTAAGCTTCGGTGTATTATCTTCTGGTATTTTCAGTACCACCAATTTAATAAATGTAAATTTAATTAATTTGTTCTCTATGTCATCAAATGGCATTACATAAATTCAAACTCAGCAGTCTGCCAGAATTTGCTGCCTAGAGTATTGCCAGTTTGCTTTGGTTTCTGTCTGAATTCCTGTACTGGAGAGTCTGCCTGTATCAGCATCCCCAATTAATACCTTTCCACCATTTGATGTTAATGCCTCCCTCATCTTAGTTGCTATTGTATTCTTTTTATTTGTATACAAACATGACATATTACAGTATGCATTTTTATTTCTTTATTTGTTATCTAAGATTGCAGGTGCTCTTTTCCAGCATGTTAAAGTTTTAAAATGCCATGCTGTCTTTCCCCCTCCTAACTTCATTCAAGCTTCACGAGCAGTCAGTTCTTTTGGTGCGAATACAGGGGAGCCACATTTACTGCTTTGATGCTTGTAGTTTCCATGTCATCACATTTACAAAGTGCTTGGTTGAGTTGCTCTGCTTTTCCACAGGAATGTTCTGTGTTTACCCACAGCCAAAACTCAAGGTGCGTTTTCCTGTTGGTTCAACCCACATTTGCTGTGCTTCATAAAACCGTTTGTTTTGCCTGTGTGTAACTGCTGAAATGAAGTGAACTCTCTTGGATGCAAGAGAGACAGATCAGCTGCCCCTCCTCTGGCAGTAAACTTAATCATAAGCTCATATGTGCAATTTGTGCTGGTTTTAAATAAGTTTTGGCGGCGTTTTTTTTTCTACTTTTTTTTTTTTTTCAGTTTTCTGCTACTTTCCCCATCTGGCACCGTAACATTTGTTGTTATGTTCCAGTTGGAAGCGCTTTGGGTGGAACTGCAGGCTCAAGCGCTGGCTGAATAACCCTCAGGCCACTGTGAACATTTCTGTTTCAGCTGTCAGCTCTCCGTGTTTAGCAATCTCAGTTTGGGATTCTCGAGTGAGGGCATCGTTGGCTTGCTGTCACTTCTACAACACCTCCTTCTTCCCAAGGCTCCCTGGTTCTCTGAATTCAGCACTTCAGTAACAACTTGATATTCATCTAACTGCACAACAGTGAAGAGCTGCTATTTTGAGACTGCTTTGCTACACTCTCCATTTAACTTTTTTCATTATAAGCAGGCTAGTGTTAGTTTTTATAAATACCAACCACTTCTTTCCCACTATAAATGGATTATTGGAATCCATTATTACTATGAGAATCTGCCTAATGTTATTGAACATGAAATTACAAATTTTTTCATTTATAAATTACCCAGTCTACAGTATCTTCTTTTAAAGACCCTGATGGAAATACATAATCCAAAGTCGTATAACTTGTTACAATATGATCTATAATATGAGCAGGAAAGGGCCTGATGGGCAGTGTACTCTGTGTGTGCATGTGCACTGCATCTGGAGCAGCCCACCCACAGGGCACAGACAGATGTTAGCAAGGATAATACAAGTCTTTTTAACTCAACTCTTTGCAGCTCTCAGGGCCGCTCTGGCAGCCCATCTTGCAATTACTCAACTCCAATCATGGCCAGTATGTTACTGGGTGGTGTTGGGAGTATCTCCCAGGCACACCGCTGGATCCTCAGCCTGCTTATTAAAGTGATTTTTAAAAGTGTTTTGCTGGGGTCAGGACTGGTGTAGACACTACACAGGAACCTACCTTTCCCTTGTGTTTCAATCACTGGCTACAGCTAAAGATTTGGCCCATAACATCAAGTAATTAGCCTGGTAGGGTTATGGAAACTATGATGAGAGTATCTAAACAGCAACATTAGCTGAGGATTGGACATTATGTAGCAAATAAATTTTTTTTTAAAAATTAACAGTCCTGTTTTCAAGGAAATGCGATAAGAAAAAAACCTCACAAACCCTATATTCTATGCTGAGAGAATTGTTTCTAATGAGAATGTTTTCCAGTATTTCCCTTGAGACATCAGCTGCTCCTTAAAAATAATGTTCCAACTTTAATTTGCTCATTTGTGGAGGAAGGTAGAAGGCCCAACAGCTTGCGTCAATGAATATAAACTATAAATTTTATGCAATCTAGAATGTACCATAGCACTTGTACTCCTTCTTCGTAATTGTACCTTATATTGCTTCTTTCCCAGATAACACATTTTTCCCCCTCTGGCTTTCCTTCCCATTCAAAGTTTTCCATTCATCTGAAAAATACTAGTTTAGACAATACAGGCACAATATCACTCTAAGCTAATTATTTCAGAGACTTTAATTATCCCCTCTCATCCATACATGAATAAACAGAAGAAAAAAAAGTCAGGGCAAATCAACCATGGCCTGGACACCACAGGCATCATGTGAATCATCCCTCTCTTGGGAGGGAAGAGTTTATATGCCCACCAAGGGAGCATGTCCCATGATCCTTGGGAAAAATCAGAAATTCTGTAGGAACTCCTAGGGAAGTTCATCCTGTTTTACTCCAAGAGCAGAGCCCCGCTGCTTTCCATAGCACAGCTGTGGCAACCGCTGCTGTCGCTCTCTGAAGGCAGAAGGAAGCATCCAGGTCTTCATCCCTGGCACAGTCTCTATAGAAAATAAAGTTGTATAAAGCTGTATAAAATTGCTGTTCTCCCCGCTGCCTGCTCCTGTAGCCAAAACCGTTTTGTCTGAAGGGTGTTTACATGGAGTAAGAATGGGTTAAGGTTACAATATGGAATCTAGCACTGCCTCTGCTCTGGTCTAAGGCTCTGACTTGGCCTTTCCTTGGCTTTCCACCTTCTTGCCCTGTTGCAGGATGAGAGTGATTATGGCTCCTTAGCATGGAACCTATCACCCACCCTGCAAGTCACCTCTGTCCTAGCCGCCTTTTCAGAGCCCTTTATAGGGCTGCATTTCCAAACCTGATTTTCTTTACTTATTGGATTGATTTCCAAGCTCTTTAGGAATTCATTCTGCTTCCTGGAATGGAAAGTCAACTATGATTCTGTCTGCTGACACCTTTGCTCTAAATGTCAGTGATGTGTGCTTTGGCATGAGTTTGGCATAAATTCTCTTCTGATGGGAAAAGCGTGTGCTAATTAGCACCCAGTTACCCTGAACATTTTGAAGACAAAAATACAGCTGGAGGCAATTCTGGCACCGTATTTATTTTTGATTTCTACATTTGAGTTGAGAACATCTTCTTATTACAGTGTTTTGTCGTATGAAACTTTATTCAATTGTATTTATGACTAGTTTGTTCTGGCTCAGGATTTTTCGTATTAATCATGTTAGGCTTAGTCAAGGCTTGTAGAGGGTTTTCTCTGATCCCACTGCACAGACATGTGTGGGATTTTTCTCTATACACTGTTAGGCTTCCCCCCACACACAGGCTCAGGACTGTAATTGCACACCTGAACAATTCCAGTGTTATCCCTGCAGCATTTTTCAGATTTGTCAACTTTCTGGGTGCTTGCTTTTCATATTTTGATTAGATTACAGAAGTCTTACAAATATTTAACAAAGATGGGCACCATCCTTCTGTTTGCGTTCAGTATAAACCATTGTAGTAAAACCATCCCAAGCTGAGTACGTTGTTGACACATTTCTGCTGAAGATCCATACAATTGGAAATTTGTGTACTGAATTCTTTCCTACCTAGCTGGAAAACGATTTTTCATTAACTACTGATCCCTATATCAAATTTTTCATCTTAAAATCCACTGACAGGCAGTCATTCTCAAGTTCCGCTTTTTCCTCAGATAGTGTTATTACCCATGTTTTTCTTCTTTTGAGTTGTAGTATTTTTTTTCAGCTGTAAAGTTTGCTTTTTTAAAACCTCTAAGTGCATCTTATCTACAACATGATGATGATGATGACCTAATCATTATTTTAAGAGGGTTCTAATTGTGTATATATGCCTCTCGGTCCAAATGACTCAGAAGTCTTTACCTGCTATTACATACCATTTCAATTATCCTTGAAATAATGTATTGACATCTTACTGCAAACTTCAGGAAAACAAAATGTGTCAGCTGGTCCCCCAATGCTTTTAAAGCTGTTCAGCTTGCCTCCCTTGAGATGTTGTTGTAAAATCTACAATGCACAATTAGTTATGAATTTTACATCTTTTTAGCATTCATGGCTAGACCGTTAATGAGGGAATAAATAGCAGAATTTTATTTAATCCCACACATTGCTTAACATGAATTATTAAGCAAGGGACACACAGCCTTTCTGTCCCCTTTGGCAGAGGGACATCCATAGTGCTCTGGAGGCAACATCCCTTCTTCCCAATAGATGGGTAGGGTCCATCCCAGATACCTGTGGATGCAAGGTGGATCTAAATCCCCGTTTACTTGAAAGGAATAAAACTGGAGGGGAAAACAGAGTGATGTTCACCTCTTCTAAGTTGAAATTTCTTCAGTATAACTGTTTACGTGAAAGTGAATAGGCTGTCTTGCATCTGTGGAGGGAAATAAATATTTTGGGATACAATTTATTTGAACAAAGACAGATGTTTACTCTGTAATGAGAGAACTGTCCAGAGTACATAAAGAGAAATGCATATTTATTTTCATTGGCATCAGATGTAGAAATTTCTACTTGGTCAAAAGAATTCTGCCCTTTATGCCCAGGCTATACACTTACGAGACAATTCATTATTGCTAGCCTGTAATATCAGTTCTGTCATCCTTAGTAGTCTCACTTATTCAGTGAGACTATTTACATATTAAAGTATTACTCAGCATGAGTAATGGTGCCAGCACTGAGGTTATGTTGCAAATAGAGAGAAGAAAAGTTTCCATTAGCACTAAACCTTATCTCAGAAAAATCACTGGAGACTGGCACTTCCCAGAGGTTCTGCTTTCTTTTGATTATCCTCCTTTCTTCCAATAATTGACTCCAAGCAGTTTAGCTCCCGTTATTTGGTGGGAGAGAATCTTTTTCAGAGATTTATTCATGAAGTTGCAGTAAAGTCTGTGCTTAGGTATCAGGTTGTCTGTGTAGTTCGCAAGCAAATAGATTACTGGAGAGTTGAGGGAGTTAGAGATAATGTCATGGGATATGAGAGAGTGTAACTGAAGATAATTTAACTGGTGGAGGGGCTCATATATGAGAGACAGAAGAATGAAGAGAGGGGAGAATCAGGTAAGACTGGGATACTTCAAGAAATAGGACATGGATGTATAATCTAAGAAGAAACTCATTTAAAATCTCTAATGGCCCATCCACTTACTTGAGCTGGACCCCCCGTTCTGATTTTCAGTGGTTTTGTGATGAATAAACTTATTTAATACTTTATTCTGAAACTAGAAAAGAAGAGCCATGGTTTCAGCTGGGTGATACTCAATTTCTATTTGGTTTGGCACGAAAAGTTTACCCTTGGATGAAAAATAATAAGGATGTTGATTCATATGATATGTCCGGTTCTGTGCTCCATTTGGGACCTCTGCCACTGACAGTTCTGCACTGCCATGGCAATCTGGTATCACTTGCATTTTTCCTGCTAAAAAAACTGGCATTTGACTGAGTCTATCTGAAATCCCCAGACACACAAACTTAAGCAGCTGATCAGGACATGAAAAAGAAACCACAGAAACCTAGCTTCTGGGCCTTGTCCCATGGCCATGAGTATTCTGGGGTCAGATTTTGCTCTAAGAGCAGCCTGAAGACAGAAAATGTAGAAAGTCAATAGAAGTAAATCATTTAAAGTGAATGTGCACATAGACCCTGAGCATTCACATACACTTGAATTCTAAGTTAAAAAAATTTTTCTCCAAATATGGATTTTTTATCAAGATAGGAATATATCTGCATTGCTATATAAATCATTACTATACAGTTCCTTGTGGGCATATGAATAATCATCAAATCTGTGTATATTGTCTGTGCATGAACACAGATCAGTAAGGGATTGACTTATATGGACTGCATTTATTTTATTAGAATTCTTCAGTTCTAATCCCCTTAATAATAATGTATTACTGCACTGTTTAGCCTCCCAGCTCACTCTAGTTACTGAAATTATATTTTGACAGTATCTTATCTCATTTCCATATCTTAACACTCTACCACTGGCTCCTTGAGTACTGAACTTTCTTACTATGTGTTGGCTATACCTAAAACGTCATTTTGCATGCCAAAACAATTGTGCATTCAGTGTGGAGCCTCAGCAAAAGTAGTAAGGTTTTCTTAAGTAAAGAGCTTTTCTTAAGCATCACCTATGTTGAAAGAGTCCAGATTTACCTGTTTCCCACCTTCAAATCCTGTGTGCAGTGATGGTGAACTCAGTATTCAGAAAGAAAGAGAACTCCGTTGGCTTTTTGCTAGCATTTCTGCTCTTCACATGATACTCCTTAATTCATACATTGTGCAGCCAAAAGGAACCCTTGCAATCCCCTGTCTAGCCCCAAGCGTAAACCTGCCCAGATCTGATTTCTATTTGAACTTGAGTCTTTTGAGGGAGAAGGAATCTTAACCCTCTGTAACAGAGAGTTCACCACAAACACTGAGAAGCTATCCCAGCTGTTTCAGTCTTACTACTAAAGTACATGACTTTTTCTAAGTTAGAATTTGTCTAGTTTCTTCTCACAGCCATTGCATCTTATTATACACTTGTTTGCAGTCTTGCAGAGTCCACTATCAAAATTAGGCTCCCTTCAGAGGTACTGTAGACCATGATCAAGTCACTCCAGTAACTTAACTGTCCTGAGCTCCTAGATCTTCCACAGTAAGGCGTATTTTGACTGTAGCAGAATGCAATTACTCTTCTCAGACATTCTGAACACGGATTTCATTGCAGGGTTGTAAAGCATGGTTGGCTTAGAGTGATAATATTTAATTTCAGTGTTCATTTGTCATTCTTCTTTAGCCCCATCCTTTTTTCAGGAGGGAAAGGAGAAGTCCTTTCCTTTGATAGTTTGCATTCAGGTTCTCTTAATTTATGCCACGGATGACTTTTGGCTGGCTGGCACTTCATATAGCTCCTACCAGCTCACTCACACCAGCCTTTTGCCTGGTCAAGGCATCACACTTCAGTGGCCTAAAGTGAAGAGAGGTACTTACCCAAATTTTGGTGAGAGTACCATACAGGTTGTTGAAAAGGATAAGCTTGAGATGCTTCAGGTGGTGCTTCACGGTTGTCCTAAACAGAAAAATAACTGAGCTCAGTGAAGGTACTGCTAATTAACACCATTGTAGAAGAAGAACTGGTCATCCATTCTCTAGACAGGAACATGGCTCTTGTAACAGATTAAGGGCTGACAGCACTATTCTTTTAAGCAGGGAAAATTTCTGTTGAAAGTATAACCCCTGAGATAACACTTCATGGCAGTAATGTCCATGAGAGTTTTGCTTGCACACAGAATACCTGACTAGATACCATATTAGTTCTGTTACTTAGCCATCAGAAATAACAACGGGAATTCAATGGAGAGTAGCAAAAACAATTCATAATTTATACCAATATCGTGGCCTGCACCTTACTCTGGCTGCATGTAGCACTAGGATAGAGAACTGGTATTTAAGGGGCAAAATCCCTTCCTGCCATGCAGTCTGTCCATGTGCCAGGCCCACAGACACTGAGCTGTGTCAGTTGGAGCCCTTCAGGGAGGTCAGAGGATGGGAAAACGGCAGTGCAGCTCCAGCCCCAGCAGTGATGTGAAGAGTGGCCGGGCTGTTGCAGGGCGTCTGGCCACCCGAGCCCTGTGCCCACCAGGCCTGCATTCAGCAGCGCTCACCGCTCTTGGGAAAACCACCCCACAGCCCCATTGCTAAGAAGTGTTTGCAGTAAATAAATAATGTTAAAGTCAAAACATTTCCAGGATGGTTAATGAGCTACAGAACAAAGTTAGGTGGGGATTTACCCCTCCTTTGTGATGTTAAGGAGATAATGCAATAAATGTTTTGTACCTTTTTCCATCAGGAACACTTCGCAATTGTACAAGAGCTTTTCTATAGTGGAAATTAGGTCTTTCTTTAAATACAAGCTGTTTGTTGCTAAAGGTTTTTCTTTTTTGTTTTTTTCATTGACTCTTAAACGTGTGGGATTAAAACCTGTGGAAAACACACTGAACTGCCTTTCTTAGCTCTACTTCTTTTCTTGATTACTTAGATCCCTATGTGAAGATCCATCTGATGCAGAACGGTAAGAGGCTGAAGAAGAAAAAGACTACAATTAAAAAGAACACTCTGAATCCCTACTACAACGAGTCTTTCAGCTTTGAAGTACCATTCGAGCAAATTCAGGTAATGTCAAACAGTGTTTTGTCTTCCCTCTGCATTCCATTTCTCAGGCCTTATAAATATTTAACAGGAGTCTTGTTAATTATCACGTGTGCGTGCCTTCATTAGCACCTAGGTGCCAGCCCTGTGCTACATTAGATGAGTGTGACTGCTTCAAGAGGGAAATGATAAAATGCACAGTACTTATGAAGCTTTGATTCATCAGTGAGAAATGGATAACTGACATTTTCTGTTAACAGAAATGGATTCTGCAAAAAATAAATCCACAGGGAGATAGAGAAGGAATGTGCCAGCAAAAAAGTATAAGGATGAAAGAAAAGGCATATGTAGCAATTTTCTCCAATTTATTTGAAATAATGAATTAGCATCATCAGTTAAATTTGTGTTCCCTATGCATTTATCAGTGCTTTGTTGAAAGCACTGCAGCATCCCTCTTAAGTAAAACACATAATTTAATCACTTTTTTTCAGTTATTCATCACACACCATGAAAACTTTTTGAGTGATTCCTATATCCCTTGAAAAAAGACATTTTTGAATCTCAGGGGTTCTCAGAGGTCAGTACTGCAGTACCTGTTCTCTTGGGGAGCACCAGCAGTTGTCCAGGTGCTACTCCTGGAGAGCTCAGTGCCTAAAATTAGGGGCTTCAGAAGTCAGCACAGTGAGCTGGAAGTCTCCTACATTAGCAGTGGGAAATACTCGTACAAGGCATCGTGTAATTTTTTTCAGGGACTCAGTAACCTTCCTTTGGGCTACTGGGAGACAAATTGTCTCTCACTCATGTGAGTGAGGTTTAACTTTTTCTGATGTTAACTAGCCTTTTCTTGCAAGAGAGAAGCTCAGGAGGCATGTGGGAAACCTGTAACTGACTCACTGATCTCCCCAAGGGAATTTAAAATAGTATCTTCAATGTTGTACACAAGTACTCTTGTCGTCTCTGCCTATGGCTTGTGTTGGGAGTGCAACACTCATTTCTGCCTGAATAATAAGTATATGGTTGGCCTCAGAGCATAAGAAAACCTCTTAGTTGGGTGGTTTACTTGGAAAGGGAGAGACTTTGGTTTCTGGTCTGATCTAGGTAGTGTAAACCACGTAAAGATCAGTTGGTACAGGCCTCCTCAGTTTTTTTAAAGCACTAACTATTAGCATTAAACTATTTCATTATTTTGCTCACTTGTTAGAGCATTCATTGCAGGAAAGATGTATTGGTTTAAATACCCTCAGAAGAGAAAATAACTGCATGCTGGCTTCCCACCTGCTCGTGGAGCCATGTGACCATGGAGCTGTTAAGCAAGACAATAGCTTTTCTGGGTGGAGCTGTGTGCGGAAAGTGTACTTTCAGGGGCCTCCCAGTTTGAATGACCATGATTAAGAATAGTCTGGGAATACATCCTTTTGTGGCTTGTAAGAGAGGTCTAGGTACAAATTACGTGCTATGCTATTTGTAGTTTAAAAGTTTAAATGGGTTTAAATAGTCTGGGCCAAATTGGGAGCCCCCTCTTAATTAGATGAGAGCATGGAATGGGTTTTGAGACTCTGTATCTTGGATTTTGATAGCAGCTGTACTGGAGAGAAGCCCAGGAGCCAAGGCCTACATTTCAACCAAAGCTGTGTGCTTGGTTTTTATTGACTTGGTACTGACAAAGATAATAAAACTAGACAAGGCAAGGCAGTAGGAGTAGTGACTGGGATGCATGACTAGCCCATTTAGAGTTTCTTCATGCCCTACAGCATGTACAGGTGTCTATGGACTCTAGGAATCAAAAAGTGGGAAATCCAGTGGGGCCTAATTCACATTGATTTTAATGAAAGCTGGTCTGTCTACTTGTGAAAGATCTCATAGCAAGCATCAAAGACCCAGAGGCAAAAAGAGATGAATCAAATCAAGCCTCTCTGGCAATTGAGGCAACAAATGTCTTGATTTCCAAGTAGAGACAGGACTGGGGAACCGCAGTGGGCACCTCCAAGTCACCAGATCTGAGCTTTAGCCTGGGTTGGTGCATTCTGTAAGTACTCGGCCATTTTGCCTTCTAATCCAAAGTCAGTTTTGTAAAGTGGATATAGGCCCCTTAAAAAGTATTGTGGTTTAGCTGTTTAAATGTTTGCCTTTTTCTTTTTTTAAAGTAAGTTTATTAGAACGGCTTTATAGCTATTTACTTCAGTATATAGCCTCAATTTAAAATCTGTAATTATGGACTTTGGTCATATGCCAGTGTATTTTGGAGTTAGTTATAACAGACTATATTTAGAAGCTATTTCCTTATGGTTACTGAAGTGATTTCATCATTAGAAAAACACATTTAAAATGTTATTTAGACTTAATATGGTAAGAATCACCGTGACTTTAGGGTAATTCATGTAAAAGTCATTAAGCAAACTTTCACAGTCAAATAAAAAATAATGGTTATACAAGTTACTTGATTGTTGGAAAACAAAGACAACAGAGCTCATGAAGGGAAAGCAGCTCAATAGCAGTACATCTATGTAATTTAAAATGGGCCAAACATTACCATTTTCAACAATTTAATAGTGACTATGGATTCTGGCTTTTTAGGGGAAAAAAGGTGATGTCCTTAAGGGTAATGGGAGAACACCAGTGGGAAGTCAAATCCTGTTACAGCTGCAGATCGAGCACATGTTTTGCCATTTTCAAGACAGACCATCTCCGTAGGTAGCAATGTCTCCAGGCCCTTTCAGTCCAAGGAATGCCTAATCATGCCAAAGAAACTGCTAATCTAAGTGTTTATTAGCAGAGGTGGTGCTTTCTGCTGGCACCTGTTGGGTTTTGCAGTGCAGCTGTTCCTTTAATGTATGGTATAAAGGCAAAGAGATGCTCGCCTTTTAGGTTTAAGCCAGAGATCATGAGGTGAAAATCATCTCAGAGTTAATCATCTGAGCAGGCTGATCTTACATCTTTATAGAACAAACAAAAGGGACTTTTGTTTACAGTGCTCATTGTTGATGTATGATTAACACCCCAGAAAAAAAAAATCCAATAGTAACTAGACCCCAGACTTCTAGGTGCAGCAGGCAACTTGTTTTTGTAACATAAAATAATAGTCTTATGCTAACTTTTTATATCTGTGATTGTATGATGCATCTAAAACAAAAATGTTCATTTGGGGAGGTACCATCAACATTAAAAGTGAGTATATTGCAAACAGCAACACTGAAACATCATTTTGGCATCTAGAAATACTTGCTTCAGGATATTGCCTTTTATCATGAGTGCTCTGGGGAGAGAGTCTTGAGTTTGATATACGCTTTTGTCATCAGCAACTATATAAATACTTTAGTGCCTGTTGGAATCATCTCTTTCTCTGGCTCTGTGAATTGTACAATCTTGTAAGGGAATGGACTCTGTTAAAATAGACCTCATGAGCCTGGTCTTGCAGATATGCTTAAAAGAGTCAGTTATTTTTAAAATATAATCCTATTACAAACACTGAAATTAACCATTCCAGTAAAAAATCCAGATTGTACATATATTTAAAACCTTAAATTTAAAAACCTGATGCTTGAGACTAAATATTTTTCTGGAAGAAATGTGTTTCAGGACATTTCTTCCTTCAATTCAGGAAACTCACACTGGGATAAGAAGCTGTGTGTATTTACCGTGGGATAGAAAGGAATCAGGAAAAGAACTGTATGTGCATCTTTAAAAATAAAGCTCCCTCAGGAGAAGAGTTTACAGTTTAGTAAAATCAGCCCAAGGCTGTTAACGTCTTAGGTGCTGTTGGGGGAGAACACCACTGCACTGAAGGAGTAGCTGTTTGCGCTCTTTCGACAAATATTAATGACCTGATGGAGAGGAATGTGTGCGTGTGCACGCAAGTGCATACGCAAACGCCTGGCTTGAACATCACCTCCCAGCGTGCCCCAGTCTGAGTGAATGGAAAATTGTCTATGAGCTGTGACAGACGGGCTCGTGCAGATTTTGTGGGAGCAGTACAACCCCATTTGCCAAAGGTCACCGTTCCGGCAGCAGAAGTGGCACTCCGACACCGGCTCAGTCGCAGGCAGCACTGGTGCGTCCGAGTCCCGAGACAGTGGGGTTTGTACTTCTTTCCAGCTCCCCTAAGCATGCAGCCTGATTTCTAGACTCCTTTATAACTATATAGAATACACACAGTATACACACATGCTTACAGATGTGCACATACGCCCAGATGAGTATGCGTGAGTATATGTATGTAGTAACCATAAGGGCTAGCTTCTGACTTTATCTGAAAATAACTGATTAGCATGCTGGATAGATGGGTAGGAGTTATTCAGAAGTAGAAAAGCAATTAACAGAATAGAGTATGCAATTGCAAATGTTAACTTGGGGTAGAGCCGTCTCTGAATTTTACCTAATTTTTACTTATTTGCTTAAACAATAAAGATGTGTTAAATTGCATCACTTCCTTTCCCTTAAGTGCCAGAATCTGTAGTCACTTAGATCTTAGTTTACTTTAAGATCTCACTCTTAGCCCTACAGCCTTCTAGCAGTCTAAGTCTTCAATAACAGCAAAAAAAAAAAATCCTCAGGTGGTTAGTCTGTTAAAGGGAAAAAATAGATTCCCATATGAAGCTCTTTGATGTAAGAGGGGCAAGTTTCAAGTTAACAGGGAGGATGTGAACTTAATTTTATTTGGAAGGCTCACAAGAAGCAAAAACAAAAGTTTGAATTTGCTTCTCACTGTGGGAACCTGCTCCGGCTATCACACACTTACCCTCCTTTATGAAGTCTTCATTGTCATTGTCTGTCCCAAGATTCATCCCTGCCCACCTTCCCCTTGCTGTCACACTCACTGGTCTTTCTCTGTCTGATTGTAGAAAGTGCAAATAGTTGTGACTGTTTTGGACTATGACAAGATTGGCAAGAACGATGCCATCGGGAAAGTCTTTGTGGGCTACAACAGCACCGGAGCGGAGCTGCGGCATTGGTCAGACATGTTGGCCAACCCCCGGCGGCCCATTGCACAGTGGCACACCTTACAGCCTGAGGAGGAGGTAGATGCCATGCTGGCGGTCAAGAAGTAAATTAAATTAAATTAAATTATGAAGAAGAAAAAGAAGAAGAAGAAGCCTTTCTGCATTTGCCCACATAGTGCTCTTTAGCCAGTATCTGTAAATACCTCAGTAATATGGGTCCTTTCATTTCCAGCCATGTGTTCCTGACACAGATCAGTTGTACTTTTAAATTCCCATTTTAATTTGCACAAATTTAAATGTAGAGAGCCCTCTAAAGGCGCTTCATTTCACCACTGCCCCCCAGATCTACTCTTCTTTTAAGCAATATGATGTGTAGATAGAGCATGACAGAAATTATTTATTGTATCACACAGTTGTATATATACACCAGTATGCTGAGAATTTATTTCTAGTTTGTGTATTTGTATGTTGTAAGCGTTTCCTAATCTGTGTATATCTAGATGTTTTTAATAAGATGTTCTATTTTAAATTATGTAAATTGACTGAGATATAGGAGAGCTGATAATATATTATAGGGTAACTATTGTATCGTCTGCATTCCAGAAAAAAAAAAATTCCAACTTGTAAGGCACTAGTAGTGTTACACTGACATCTTAAAGGACAACTTAAATCTGAGCTTTCAACTGGACCATCCTACTAACACGCTACGCATCCACAGTGAATCTTGGAGGGGCAAGATTGGGTAGACTTCTTTCACAGGCAACTTAGCATGATCTGAGCAGCTCCGTGGCTGACCTCAAGGAGATGTGGCCAGAAGCCAGGATATCATTTTTTTGTATATATTCCAAAGCAAACACATAACAGACTGAAATGGCTTTAGATTGAAAGTTGAGGAAGCAGTTTCATAGGAGGCAACGATTTCATCTAACACACAAAGACCGTTGCAGAGGTTGTTCAGGGAGGGGGGAAGGGAGGGGGGAGACGCAGCAGTAGTGAAATGCTGCCATGAAAACAAGAGTAGCTCTCCGTTATCACCTTTATACAAAATTTGCATACTGTGAATTCCATCCACGATTTCACATTATAATGAGTTTGCACATTAGACTTTGTAACAAAATATTTTATTATACTAACTCAGATTAGAAGGAATGCAGAATATTTTTTAGACACAGCCGTGTGAGTTTATTATACAAAATAGTTTCATGGTAAACAGACAGTATTGTAATCCCATCAGAAGATGACAAAATTTAGCCATAGTTCTAAATGCACTTCAAAGTAAGCCAAAAGAGAACAGCTAGTGACCTTTTATATACTATTTATACTTAAGTTTTAATTTGTCCTTTAAAAAAAAGTGAAAACAAAGAACAAGTTCTAGAAAACTGAAGCAACCTCTTCTGTATACTAGATGCTCGTTTCAGGAGGAGTTTTTAAATGTTTTCAATGTTATTATGTAGTAAATGGCACTATTATGAAGCTATTAGTCATTCCATAAGAGTCTTGAAAGACTGCTCTGTGTATCACTGTGACTGCCGTGTGTGCTTAGAAATGTAGTTTTCTCAGTGGATAGCAATCAATTTATTCCGTAGTGATATTGTAATAATACTGCCATTCCCTTCTACTGCACTGCCGAAGGAATGCGTAGCACAAGCAGTTCTAGTTATTATGGACCAATTTAGAACTGGAGAGCTATGCAGGGGACAAGGATGCTATAGTGAATGGGTTGACCACGCAGCATTTTGTCAAGCCCTGTGCAATATTCTACATTTCCAACCTCCCTCGCCCCCGCCCCCCCTGCCGCTTTACTGTAGATAGTCATCTTACGGCTAGCCAGCATGTCATCTCAGCTTGCACCATCTCATCAAGTCATTTAGGGCATCACTTCTATCCATGTACTGTCCTTTGAGGCCCCTCGCTTATCTTTCCAAGCTGTGAATATATTTATAATGCTTTGAAGAGTTCATTATTTTCTGCAATGCAAACTACCCCAGAAATGTGGAAATGCTATACCTTTTGGAGGGAGGCATGAGAAGTTAACCATTAACATTCTTATCAGTTGTAGCTAGAAGAAATTACTGAAAACAAAGATGAATGTAATCAGAGACCTGTGTACCGAAAACTGAATTCCACAGCCTCCCTCGAGGCTCTGCTTCTGTGAGAGGTGTGACAGCCCAAGCGGGCAGTGCAGCGATGGCCAAGCACCAACGTCTTCAGTACGTTGGGTGAGTAAAGAAGCAGCAAAGAAGTAGGAGGAGAAAAAAAAAAGGCCTGGATCTCTCCCCACCTCCAAAAGTGAGAATAGCAAGACCCATTTTCTTTCTTTTTTACATGAAACACGGAAAAAACACAAGTGAGACATTTTCTGATAGAAACAGGCGCATACATGCAAAGCATCAAGCTGGAATACTTTCAAATCTTAACCTTAAGGACCAAACCCCACCAAAGAGAAGAAGTAGACAGTCAGCTTTCCAGCATAAGAGCTTCATGGTCTCCAACTTTTCAGTTGTTCATTCAGGATAGCTGCAGGTTCAAACTGCCAGGACCAACTCATTGTGTTAAGGTATTCTTAATGCTTTCTCTTCCTACACTGCCAGACTGAATGTCACCGTAGAACTGGTTTGTAAGGGATGATGATTCTCAGTGACTGAACCTGCCATGTGACCAAGATGACATTTTCATCCTCAAAGAAGCCACATGTACCTTTCTGACAAAGCTGTGTGAAGTATTAGAATCTGATGCTGTAGAAAGATCCTAGTTGCCTTTGTGTATATTTACTGCCTGCTTGAGTGTTTCTCTGTGTGGGTTTTCTCTGTATCTTGTAGAAATGTTTGGGGTGTTTTATCCTGCCATATCGCTCGTGGCCCGCGAGCTGACAACTTTAGCTGTATTTTACCTTCATTTTTGATGAGGTGGTTTATATTTTGTTTCACTTTGTGTAGTGACTTCCCACAGTAGAGTTTTCCAATTGTCGTTAAAATTAACATACATATTACACAGATATTCAATAAAAATGTTTTATTTCCTGTTGATGTTCTAGCCTTGCTCTTTTGATCTAAAATTTTGAGAAGACATTTCACTCCCGGGCTTTAGCACAACCATAAACTTTTAAGTGTCGCAAGTGCAATAGCACAGCACTTTTCAAGGAGCTTTGAAAAGCTGCTTTCATCAGTGTGGTCCACTGTAAGACAGTCACAGCCAGCAGCACTCCAGCAGAAGAATTCTCCACCTCTATTGCAGATGAAGAACGAGTACCTTGTTTTTCCCAAGAGCCTGATCAATCGCCTCCAAAAACATCTTTCTCTATCAAAATATGGACTAGTTCCAAACCACGACAAAAACTCCCAAGTAGTTACCCAGCATCAGTACTCTTCAAGCCCATTGTGTTAGAGCCATAGTTAAGTTTTCTTTTGGAGAGAGATGGTATATTTTAACTGCCATTCAAGAGGTACTGCTAAACTAGCCATAAAATCAAGCCTCTTGTAGACTAAAGATCATTAAATAAGAGCTTAAATAGGGGCGGGGGGAGCCGGGGGGAGGTCGGGGACAGGATGCGCAGCGGCGGCGCTGATGGCTGGTGAAGGGCCTGGCATCTCCGGGCGCACGGGGAGAGACGGGAAACGAGCTCCTTCCCCCCCTCCGGGAACTCATCACGGCGATTGCAACTGAGTGTTGGAGCCCAGAGGCCCTGGCGTTCGCACGTAGCTCTCGAAACCCTCATCTCCCTGACAAGCGGGAGAGCAGCCGGCAGCCAGAGCCAGAGCTCGGGGCGGCCCCCGCCAAAGGTCACTGCATTTGCACATTCACAAAACACGCTTTTTTTTCCTTCTCTTAAAAAAAAAAATAAATAAAAAAATATCCCACGCTCGCACAGCAGATACACGCTCCAGGAAGATCGGCACGACAGAGGAGGCGATGGGCACCAACCCCCCCCTGCCCCAAACCAGGGTCCCCCCCAGCCCTCAGCACTTGGCAGGCTGGCACCATGCAATCGGCTTTAAAATACTCAGAGGCGGGCGAAACCAGCAGATTTGTTATCATTTATATCTCCTGATTTGCTCTCGCTTTCTGGGCCCTGAGGGTGCCATCGTATTTTCAAATTCTCCGGAAGAATAAAGGCTAGAAAATTAGTTTCAGTGCATCAAGCAGATGGCCGGGGGCCGGGGCTTTGGGGGACCTCCCGCCCCTCGAGCATCCCCCTGTGAAGGGGGGGCAGAGCTGAACCCCCCCCGGGGCTGTGGGAGCCAGAATGGCTGTGCAGAGGTGACACGGGGACGAGTGACAAGTGATGGCGACTCCAGGATGGGGGTGATGGGGAGAGCAGGAGCCTGGGGAGGGAGCTGAGCTGCCTCCGGCCGTGCTCCTGGTGGGTGGGGGATGCTAAAGCTGCCTGAGCTGCATCCCCCAGCGCTGGCCTCATCCTGCGCCCGTCTGCCGGGCCCTGAGGAACACACAACCCCCCCCCCCTGCCAAATCACCCATGGATTTTAACCAGCTGGAAGCGAATCCCTGCAGGATTCACCTCCCGTAACCGCAGCGAGGGGCAGAGATGGGGGTGCAGGAGGGCAGGCTGGGCTGAGCAAGCACCCACACCGAGCCCACGCTGGACTCACCCTGGCCAGCCCCACCTGCGCCGGCCGAGCCCTTTGAACCAGCCAGACCGGGCTGTAATTAGCCCTCACCCGCCAGATCACAGGCACCACCCCCCCTACCCCCCCCGCCGGCTGCAGCTCAGCACCCACCACGGAGGGGCTCGGACCTCCCACCCCAGCCGGGTCCTTCCAAACCCTCCCTGGGTGCCTGGAGCGGGGGGCACAAGGCTGCTGGGGGCAACACCAGTGGGATGATGGAGTTTTTAAGCTGTTCCCCCCCCCTCCCCAAAGCCTGGGATGCTGTGCTGCGCCGTGGGCACGCACACCCCATCCTCACCCGGTGCCGAGCACGGTCCCCCCTGGGGGCTCAGCACCCCAGGATGGGTACTGAGCCCAGCACCCACTGCACGGCTGGGGGTGCAGCAGCTCCGCCGCTCGGGCGCCCGGCCGGTGCCCCGGGAAGCACCGGGGCTGGCCGCGCCGGCTGGTGCAGAACCAGCCCAGCAAGAGCTGGGAGGCCGTCGGTGCTGCCAGACTGGTCTTGGCTGTTCTGCCGGGTGCCAGCCACCGACGGGAGCCCGACCCACGGCACATCATCCCCCCGGCTCTCTGGGGACCAGAGCGGTGCTCCCACCCCAGCTGCACCCCAAAAAGCATCTCCCGCTCAGCCCAGCCCCACGATGCCGGTGCCATCGCCACGGGGTAGAGGCTGGTGGCAGCCACACACCTACGTCCATCACGGTGCTGGGGTGGCCCTTACCTGGCTGCCAGCACCCGGTGCGAGGGTCCAGGCCTCGGCAGCACCGAGCCACCGGCGCTACCGGAGCGGCTGCGCTGCTGCTGGTTACGTAAAGAAGCCTCCGAGGCGAGCGCTGGCTCCGAGTCCCCAGCGACCGCAGGCAGGCGGAGAGGAACAACAGCCTCTCGCTGCTCGGCAGGGACGCACGGCTCTGCCGGCGGCGGCAGCGGGAGGAAGATGGGTGCCGGAGACGGTGCGCGGCGGGAGGATGCGTGAGGATGTGGGAGGATGCGGGAGGATGCGGGAGGATGCTCTATGCTCGGTTACCGAGCCGTGGTGACAAGCCTCAGTCCCCAACTCCAGTCCCCCCCCAGGGCTGGGGGACACTGTGAGGATGGGGAGGGGTGGTACCTGGGGAGGGGAGATGGTGGCAGTGGAGGGGGCAGCCTGAATCCCTGCCGGATCCTGCCTCCCTGCCCCGAGAACAAAGGGCTGCGCAGGGAAGGCTCCAGCGGCCGCTTAATTACCAGGGGGACCTGGGGGCTCAGAGCAGCCGAGCTGCCACCAGAGTCCCACAGAGCAGGGACGGGGACTCCTCTGCTTGAAATAATCAGAGGAGCATCGGGAGGCGGTTTTGAGACTCATCACGGTGCGGACATGGGGGGGTTGGACGAAAACCCCGAGCTGCCCCAGTCTGCCAGGCTGGAGCTGTGGAGCAAGGCTGGGGGGGCAGCAGGGGAGAGGGGCCAGAGGGACACACATCACAGAGGGCCAGAGGGGCAGGGACATCACTGACACGGCGCAGGGGCAGCAGGGACACAGCACAGGGTCATGACGGACACAGCAAAGGGGGGATCATCAACACGGTGCAGGGGGGATCACCGTCACCGCACTGGAGCAGGGCGCTTGTCGACATGATGGCAGGCGCACACAAAAGCCGTCTCATTATCCCCTAATTAGTGCCTTGCCAGCTCCTGCAATTAACACCCATGCAAACTGCTGTTGTTGAGGTAAACAGAGGGTTAGAAGCATCCTAGAGAGCTGGGGGGTCCTGGCAGGGCGTAGACCACCCATGGGCATGTACCGAGGAGTAGGTGGCCCCGGTGCTGAGCTCCAGGAGGGTCTGAACCACCTCCCTGAGCCCCTCAGGTGCTCCAGGAGAACCTGTCGGGACTGAGCAGGGTACCCTGCACCTTTCAGAGAGCAGGCAGATCTTGGGAAGCTGGTGGCACTGCCCAGAGCATCCCAAGAGAGCGGGATGTCACCCAGCACCGGGCGGCAGGGAGCACCCGTGCTCCGCAGGGAAAGAGGAGAGACTTTCCCCCGAGCTCAGCCCGTGAGCCGGGAGCAGCCGGGGTTGGACTCCGGGCTGCAGGTCCTGCCTCGGAGGTGGCCAAGTGACAAGCCCTTCTGCACCGCCGCACGCCGGCAAGGTGTTTGCTCGAAGGTGTTTATTCAAAAGTCGTCTCCTCCAGAAACATCAAAGGAAAGTAATCGCCCAGGTCTTAAATGGCCTTTCTCCAGCTGACCCAGAAACGTGGATCAAGAGCCGTTCTCATCCTTTAATTGAGAAGTTGGTGACTTTGAATCTTTATTAAAGAGCTTTGGTGAACTCGCAGATTAAGGCCGCCCGCACAACCGGCCGCTGGGATCATCCAACCTGATTCCCCGCATACCGCGGCCGGAGCCACCTCTCCCCGCAGCCCCCGCTCCCCGGGGATCCCTCGCTTTGCCCCGCTGCGGAGTCAAAACCGGACTAAAACCAGAACCACCCTGGAAACCAGGAGGGCCCCAACCTGCCCGCAGAGAAACAACCCTTTTCTAGGATTTTTTTTCCCAGCTTCGGATGCTGGAAGGAGCGAGCAGGGCTGGAGGGGGGGGATCGGAGGGGAATGTGCCCCCTCCCTGTCCCTGCAGGTCACCTCTGCCTCCCCATCTGCCCATCATCCCATGCTGGGGGATGATGCTCTCCAAAATCAGGGGTGTTTTTGGAGGCACAAGGCACCCCCCCTCCCCGCAGGGCGGTGGGAAGGGGCTGCACGGCCGCTGCCGGAGTGGGGCTTCCCCAGGCGGCTGCGGAGCTGCTAGAAAAAAACGGGGAAAAACAAGGCTAAAGAGGAGACGGCACATTCCTCAACGTACTATTTCTGCCTGCTGCGGATTATCGTGTTTCAAGCTAAGGAAAACAGAAGGGGGGGATGCTACTACAAATGCCTGAGAGAGAGAGAGAGGAGAGCAGCGAAGGAGCCGTGCTTTCCCCTCCAGCGAGCAAAGCCAGGCAGGAGAAATCCCCAGCCCGGCTGCGTCCCAGGGGCACAGATGGAGCAGAAAACAACCCCAGCCCCTGCCCGGCAGCCTCTAGATGGGGATTAAAACCCCCCACGCTGCCCATCTGGGTTGGTGTTTGTGCCCGACGATGCCAGGCCTGGCCGCAGAGCAGCGGCGTGCACGGGTGTGCACACACACATGCACACGCGTGTGCACACGCAGCTCGTGGCACGGCGAGCCACAGCCGGCAGACAAGGTGATGCTGGTGCATCTTCCCCGTGGCAGGGAGAAGCAGGGGGGGGGACATGGCTGCTGGCACCCTGGCAGCAGCCGGCACCCGGTCCAGCGGCTTCATCCCGGCAGCGCCAGGCGTGGAGCTCACCCTCCTGCCTGCTCCTGCCCGTCCCTCCTCTCCCTCGTCCCTCCTCTTCCTCATCCCCGCCAGCCCAGCGGCTGCTCCCGCCGGTTTCTATGGGAACTCGGCAGGAAAACATGGTTTCTAGCAAGGCCAGCGCCGGCCCCAGCAGCCCAAACCCAGGCGGCGAGCAGCCCCAGCACCATGTTTGCCTCGGGGGCCACTGTGCCTGGCCTTGCCCAGGAGGGCAGGGACCCCTGGCCACAGCCCCTCTCCCCAAGGGGACAGCCAGGGACGTGGGCAGGGCGATGGGGTGCTTGGAGCCAGGATGGCACTGGTGGCCCGGTGCAGTGGGATGGGTGCCACGGCCCACCGGGATCCCCAGTGTGGGCTGGGGGGGGGCTGGGGCTGCTCCCCCCAGGCAGGTTCCAGCCAAAGCAGCCGGAGGGGACAGGCTTTGGGATGGCCATGTGATTTTTAGCAGGCGCTCAAGAATTTTAATGCCTCGGCCACCCCATCTCCGGGAGTCCTAATCCCAGCTCTGGCTCCCCGAGGGGCTGGCTCGGGGTGGGCAACCGGGCCAGGGGTCTCTTGGCCACGGCTCCTGCCAGGAGGAGGAGGGAAGGGGGCTCCCGCGGTGCCATGCAGGGAAGGGTTGTCCTCTCACCATGGGACAAGAGGGACCGGTGCAGAGCGGAGCAGGACAGGAGCTCTCCTTCCCAGTGAGGAAACGCCGGGAATGTTCAGGGGAAGGAACCAGAGGGGCTGCAAGCACAGGCACAGTGTGTGCATGCGTGTGCACATGCGTGTGCACAGCTGTGCACCACAGGACGAGCCATAGTGGGAGCAACGGTGCGGCAACCGGTGGTCCCAGCTCTGCCCTGCGCTCAGCCCGGGGGATGCAGAGCGGGATGCAGAGCGGGATGCAGAGCGGGATGCAGAGCGGGATGCAGACGCTCTTGACGTGGAGAAG
>JAOXNO010000001.1:42545046-42556967 GCA_028565335.1 Limnodromus scolopaceus
CCACAAGCAGAGTTGAGCTGCCCAGACAGACGGACACAGGTTGGCCATGTTAGTGCCTGCAGTGATGCTGGTGACGCCCTCCCCGCGCCAGACCCGCGGAGGGAAACGCGCGGCTGAAAAGCACTCGAGAGGCGCGGGTGTCACTGCGGGTACCGCGACAGCGCTGCTTACTGAAGGAAAGCGGCAGCTTGGGGAAAATAGAAAACAAGGTTCCTGATGCTAAGATATAGATATAGGTGATATAGATATAGATATAGATACAGATATAGATCTATAGATACAGATATAGATATAGATAAAAAATATATATTTCTCATCTCCTCTTACTAGCTCTTTTAACACTTCAGATGAGCAATTCCACTAAGACCTGAATGCTTCAAACCAGCACACCTGCTTGTGTAACAGCACACACAACCCTGGGATGAAGCATGACGTGCTTGACGTGTGCTACCAACACCTTCCTGAGGCTGAAATTTGTGTATTAGACGACAAAGTCCATAATGACTGCCTAGGTTCTAGTGCAATTCGTTGGAACTGTTTCACCCAAGAAGCACAGGGAGCTGTGTTTGACTGCTGCACTTTTTCTTTCTGCAGTTTCCCTTTGAGAGTTCTCAGGAGAAGATATTGATTACTAAGAATAGAACTGAGCTCAGTATATTGTCGACTTAAAAGTTTATGACATTTAAGATTACAGTGCTTATCTACTCTCTGGCTTTTGCTCTCACTACGAAAGATTTTACTCCAACAGATTTTTACGACTTCTTTTCTATTTCCTTAAACCCATCCATCACCTTTACTGAGCCCTTGGATGACAAAAGGGGCAATAACAACCCACTCATGTGGATTCATTTCTGCCCAGTGGCTAGTGCCAGGCGGGCAGCAACTGGCCATCTGTCTGAAAACATTCTGAACAAATGTAATCTGCCAGCTTTCAGATATTAGATTGCAAGTCATATATATTTTTTTTATTTTAAATCCTAAGCATTCCTGCAGAACCAGCAAGAACCATTAGCACTTTACCAAGTTTAGCCCCCTACAGATTTGAGAACACGTGACGGGATTGTCTTGCCTTCTAGCTGACAATCCCCAAATGGTCCAGGTTCATATAAAACCAAGATTCAGAACAGTTTGGATTTCAAATGAAGAGCCAGGGTCTTTTTTCAGTTCCCCAGGACACAAGGGGTTTTCTGCCCCAGCCTTTAGCAAAAGGCAGGGTGGGAATTGATTTCTTGGTTCAAGTGGTTTTTATGAATGTAGACCTAAAGAGTTCTATCTCCAGCATTAAAAACACAATTAAAGCCAAGTTTACAGTAAGAAAGTACTGTCTTTAAAATGTTCACAGCCTTTAGAAATAAGCAAGTTACTGTCTGGCAATGAACTATGAAAATTATTTAAAATGTATACTAATGCGATTCTCTTGGAAATGACTCTTCACTTTAAGGTCTAGAATAGATGCAGCTCCAATACTGCAACTTCATTAATGTTTTAGCTTCCTGTAACTATAACTTTGGCCCTTGCTGTCCCTACCTCGCAGAAGTTGATTACAATTCTATTAGGATGTTTTTCCTCGTCATTTTGTTTCACTTCAGTTGAGTAAAATCAAGATAAACCACACCTAAATTGAGTCTGATTCAATCACACGCCCCGATCTATCCCATGCCAAACCAGCCTGGAATTACTTAAAACCTCTACTCCTTCTACTGACCTGCAGTACTGGAATTTGTAATGGAGTTCATAAACTAACACTGCAGGTCAAGAGAAGAATGTTGAAAATGGGAGACAGTAAACAGACCAGCCAAGAAGATGCGACTTCATCCAAACTCCAGCTGCTGAGGAATTCAGAGGCTGGGAGAGCAGCACGTGGTGAAGCCCACCTTCAGGCCTCCACTTGGTAGAACTGTTCAAATTTATTTTATGAACTATACTATACGAAATGAAGTTACATTAAAATGTTCCATATAGGAGGAAAGACAGACGACGAATTTTTATTCCCCTGTGAATTAAACTGGCACACGAGGCACCATCTGGGCAAAACAATATGAGCCCCACCTCTTCCCTCTGAGAAAAACTTGCAAAGTCCCTCAATTAAAAAGCAGCCTGCTACATTTTAATGAAGATACCACTAGGCTCCTTTAGATTTGGGGGGGGTTTGCTGTTGTTTTTGTTTAGCTACTTTTTCCTTTTTCCATAGTTCTATATATCTGATGTTAAAATTATACTAGCTGTTCTGCCTGCAAAAATACAGATGAGATAATACAACAAATGGTCCTGAACCATTGGAATGGCAATTCCAAGAGACACTGCAATCTATGTAACATGTAAGAAAGTAACTTTCCAGCACCCAGAGCCACCACACACCAGTTTCCATTCAGGATATTTTGGTCTCTTCAAGCCTTGTGAAATGAGCTGGTGTCCAGCAAAAGAACCCATTCTTTTCCCACTTCAGAATGAGGAATCAAATGGAAAACTTCACTGCAAACAGAGCTGGACACCTGGATGTTAACAGGTGCCCTGGTTTCTTACCGGCAGGGGAGCCCTTCACACTCAGTACCCAGCTCCGCTTCTCCCTCAAGGGCGGTCACAGGCATCTGCTGGTCCCCTTTTCCCTCACTTCAGGACAGGGCGTTTCACATCACCCTCCGTCAGATATCTCCCTCCGTTTCACACCACCCTCCATTTAGATATCCCCCTTCCAGCCTCAGTGGAGGAGGAAGAAAGCGTGGCTTCTTACACACAGGCAGCATCTGCCACCAGGTCTTCTTTTTTCCCTGGCTACTGCTCTGGCTCCCTCAGGAAGCTCTCAGCCAGTTTGTTTGCTTTCTTCCAAAAAAGTGGGTTGCTGAACTGGCTGCTGATTTCATTCCCCAGCTGGCTGCTTCCCACACGACGACTCTTTGATCCTAGCCTTCCCGTGACATTATCGGCGCGTGCTGCCCAGCAGTATTTCTACCTTGAGCAAGGCTCCGAGAGCCCCGGCAGCCCCAGCCCTCGCTTGACCTGGAGGAGCAAACGGGCAAGGTCTCCAAGAAGCAGCTGCCTCTAGAAAACAGCTGATTGAGAGGTCAATCTTGGCTGAGAGATCTAAATACCTCTAAAGCATAACTAGGCTATTGAAAACAAAATTGCTGGTTTAGGATGGAGTTCATACCACCTGTTGTAAATAATCTAGCATGTATATAATTCAGTAATAAACAGGAGAGAGAGATCCTGTTTCCTCAGTAGCAAGTCAGAGAGCAGGGCAAAAGACTTATCAGAAAGAGACTATTATTAATTGTCCAGAGGTCAGCATTTCAGCCAGACTTTGAGTGATTTAAGCAGCCTGTGGTCAAGCAGGCTACGGGATTTGTCTCTCCCCTGCTCTTTAGCACTGCATCCAGCCTGGTCCCTCCTGAGGGCTGACATCCTTCTCCAGTCATCGTGCTGCTGAAGTAGATTTCATAAACAACTTAATACCAGTGGTTTCCCAACTACGGGCCACAAATCACATGCCCTCGATCTACAGAAAGCTGGCGAGCTCTGTCACGCTGACTCCACTCATTTCACTTAGGAAGAGAAACAACGAATGAGAAAAAAATGTACTGAAGAGAAAAATGGATTGTGCAGTTGTATCCGTATTAAAGTAACAGAAAAGGAAAGAAAATCTTACAGAGAGACAAGCGAGAAAGACAGATGCTTTCCTACTGTTGCTTTTCCATGTAGGCATTTTTTGTAATTGCTACAGAAGTAGTTACGCAATCCTGAAGAGATCCTCTGTTAAACGTGGTTATATTTGGGAGGAAACGTGGGAATTAGTTTTTGTTCTTGTACAATGAAATTACTTGTGGTGAGACTGCCCTCTTCCTGGCTTTCTGGCATACAGCTCTCACAGGAGGACTGCATGGTGACAAGGGAAAGTACATGGAGACTAATTAATCTTGTGTTGCATCTGGTTTTAATTCCTAATTTAGAAATATATTAAAAACAGATTCTAGAATGGCCATGTGAAGTTCTGGGCATGTTTTCCAAAACATCCAGCTCTCCAATAACACTAAAACCCATTAAACCACAGTCTTAGCAATGATCTCTCCCCTTCTAAGAAAAAACTATTTCAAATCCTTTCCCTACCATTTTACCCTAATTGAGAGAAAGAGGAAGGAATGAGAAGTGTTTACAGTGTCTAGATAGCTAAAACATTAGTTCTCCTGAATACTAAACATGAGCTATAACACACAGAAGATTCCAGAGTTGAGGAGTTCTTGTGGAAAGCCTTACACTACCATATCTATGCCCTTTATAGAAAAAAAAATGTCCCTCTTAAGTGAGATGAGAATCCTTCTCCAGGAGATCAGATCAGAGAAAGGCAAGCTCCGCTTCCTTCAAATGTACCTAGCGCTATGAATGACATTGGCATTTCTTCCTCTTTTTAAAGGATCTTTTCCAAGGACTAGATGCTGCCCAGGTTTTTTTTTTTTAAACACAGAGCACAGAAACCACTCCATGCTAAGATCATCCCATGCTATTCTTGAGCTTCTCCCGCAGACCTTACTCTTACTTTGCTGTGATTCAAAGGAATGGGTTATTGCTGCTGGTGACACCCGTCTGTAGAGTTTGCAGTGCTCGGTCCTTACTACCACTGCTCGTAGTCAAATTCCCCCTTTCCTCAGTGAAGAAACTCCCATCACAGCCACTCCGTTACCTCTTCATAAGCCACCTTTTAAATTCTGGCTGGCTCTTGCGGAGCTCACAAACTCCCAGATTTCTCTGCAGAGCCAAGCGTGCTGTCAGCCCCTCTCAGAGACTCACCCACAGGGAAATCCAAGGGGAGAGGGAGCAGAGCGCACACACACACACGCTCCCAGCTGGTGCTCAAGGTTTCCTACTGCTTCTGCTGAACCTTCTTTATCACCTGCGGATACTTTCTCATTTATCTTTTTGGCTTTTTAAAAATATTTTTTAAAAACTTCCTGTGCCAAATACACTGTCAAAACATAGCTGAAAACAGGTAGTGAGTTTTAAGTACTTGTGCTGTGATGTTTACCAAAGCTCATATAGGCTTAATAACAGCATATAGGTTTTTTTATCAGCTCAAAACTGACAAAAGCAGTAGCCTCTAAAAGCTTATCTGCCCGAAGAGGAAGAACCTCCTGGCTCTCACCTTTCACAGCCCATAGTCTGGATGCCTTTCTGGTTGACTGCTGTTATTTTGCTGAGCGCTGGGACAGGCTGTCTGCTGGCAAGAGGACGCCGGCCGCCCTCCTCTTGCATTTGACTTACTGCGCCTGTTTTGTTTTAAAGCCATTTTGCAACGTCCTGTTCTTTTACACCGACCCCTCTTCTGTCCCTTTCTGCTTCCTCTGCACCCCACAGCTATTGCTCTCTATTGCACTAAGGAAATAAAAGGGAAAGACAAAATCAGTATGCACAAGGACTTATTTTTTAAATAACAGTCTTTTCCACAGGCGCAGCACAGCCTGGCGACTGTGGTAACTTATTTCCCCGCCAACATACGAACCAAACAGCATTGTCCTCTCCCCTCCCAAGCCAAACATCATCATCTCGTACAAATATACTCCTTGCAGGCGGACAGACCAGCGCCTCGATCCCTACCTGCCATCCGGCCCGACCTTTGCTCGTGTTCCCGTCTCTCGCGACACACCCCAAATTCTGGCCGTGACACACAAACAGAAAATACTGGGGCAGACCTGCTATGAAGTGAAGCATCATAAAAAGCGTAGTTAAAGAGAAAAGGCTGTGTAACACCCCCAGCCTTTTCGCCGGCTGTATGACACCGAATTTGCAGCAGAGGCATGTTTTCCCTGGCCTTGCGGCTTCCCATCCTTGGCTTGGGATCCTGCAGCCACATTAGTAAGACGTGGAGCAGGACACACGTATCCGGGCTCTGCAACTCAGCAGTTAGAACATGACTTGCTTGGAACTTGTGCTAAATAAAAGCATCTCCTTTTCTATTTTGGAAAAAGGCCTAATGTTTAAGTTATATTGTGTGCTCATTGGGATATTATTTTATAGAGATCTGATTTCTTAAGCACTAAAAGTAGCATTCTTCTGAATGTCATTTTATCTCTTCCTGCAAGTGCCAAGAATGCTTAAAAAGCTAAATAACGTCACGTTATGCAGGGGATAAATGTTCTGCCCATGATTGCAAATTTGGATGCTTTATTCAAAGTGTTTTAATTATTACTTTTCTTGAAAGGTGATTAAAGTTCATTAAAACCCAAAGCAACGCTTGCCAAGATCTCAAAATGGTTTATTATTTTAATTCTTGCACGATGATGAGGAAAAATATGTTTTTGTTTCAATCTCTTTGGTGAGGAGATATGGCATCTCGCCAGATCACGAGGAGGAAAATTCTCCTTAATGCCAACGCCTAGAAAACTGCATCCTGTGCCTCACTGCCTCGGTGCTCGACGTGGCAGCTGACAAATCAATAGCTGACTTGCTTTAAAACCTTCCTGTTTCTGAGTTACAGGGACACACTGTTATTTGCAGCAGAGCAGTGGGAAAGACGGGCAAAAATTTCACAGAGGAAGAGCAAGGGAGGAACGTGACATTTTGCCAATTCGCAAATAAAAGGGAGCTGATTCATCCTGTCCCAGTGGGTTTTCTTATCAGCGCTCGGTTAATGATACTGCCCTGAAATCTGTTGGTTCAGCTGTCTGGCTGCGGCAGCTCAGTGGGCAGCACAGTCCATCACCTACTGCACGGCCTGAGAGAGGGAAAAACCAAACGGAAAGTCCTTACCTGTAGCTGTCGCTCCCTGCACAGGGACTTCACTTGTTTAGTCTCTGCAATCACCCGGCTCTGACTGCAGCACGGGGCCAGGAAAGATTGCCAATAGATTCAAATATCAAGCATTTGGCAGCATCAATACTGGCATTTCCTGAATCCTTCAGTTTAAGGGGGTTTGCCTCCACGGCATTAAAAAATGAGTAAAATACACAGAACACTCCAATTGCAGAGGTAAATAGTAATCTGCTGGGACAACCTTCCTTAGATTTAGAATGTAAACGGAACTATATTTCAGCTTAAGCACTAAAAATCTCAAAAGGTATCAATAAGGTAAGAGAGATGAAACCAAGAAAAAGGACAATTACGCTCTTCTACCACAGAAACCTCAAGCAGTCAAATGAGATCTACTTGTCTTTGTTTGAAGTGTCGTAAAAAACAATTCAATGCTGTTGAAGAAAAAAAAGAATAGTGGAGTGACAGACCTAGAAAGCTTGAGTCTTTATTTACCTATAGATTAGACATAAGCACCAAATCAAAACACGTGAGAAGTCTGCATCTTCCCTTACCCACAGAATAGACAGATCAAAGACATCAGCTTTATTCATCCATTTCAGTAATACACAGGCCTTTCAGATACAGCTTTGTTTCTACTTTGAATATTTCTTTGAGCTCTCATCTGAGCCAACACCCAATTTACAACCTTGCTGTAGATCTCTATCACCAAAATTCAGAATGGCGTACTGCTCTGCGTGGCAGCGGTAGCCCCGGGAACACCTGCCCCTCTCTGCTGCCTCTGAACCACTGAGCATTTCCACTTCTTGCTACAAATCCCAAAGAACAACCCACTTTATTCAACCGGTGGAGGAAGCTACAGGGTTATTGCCAGGAACAGTTTCCAAACATTGGAATACGCTCCCACAGAAGGAAGCCGCTGCAATTCCTTCTGCTCTCAACTGCCTCAGCTACAATATTAACAATATTAACATTCAAAAAGCCACCTAAACTTGGCGGACAGGTTGCCAAACAAAAAGGATGCGATTCCCATGTAGAGAACTTCTCAGCGGAGACTGCCGACAGATGCTTAGACGGAATCTGATTCAAGAACACGCTTACAGAGCTGCACCAGCCACTTCCACAGTAAGAAGAACCTTTCTTGAGATCCTTACCCAGTTCTGGGCTTTTACAATTGAGTGCACCCAGAGGAGTATCCTCCTCCTGCCGCTGCTATGCAGATCAATCAAAAGCACACAAACAAAATCTCAGTGAAACAGATAAAGCTAAGAACAGAGTAATGAATGTTACTAAATGCTAAAGAAAGCAGGAAAATGTAAATAATGTTTACTTTTACCCCATTTCTAAGTAGTCTTAGGTATTACATATAATACAGTTAGTAAACACTGCAGCTCTTGCAGGAATGACTTCTAAGCCATGAATTTTTGGATGAAAATTTTTAGTATTAAAAAATGATGAACCATTACACCAGCAGCAAACTGCTAATTCTAGTTAGCATTTCCTATAAAAAAAACCACCAAAGAGTTGATTTTTCAAACAAGTACAACAATTTAAATGGACGTATAGGAACCACCTCAATAGTTGTTGTTACATAAAATATCATTCTAACATCATAAACATAAATCTGTGATATGTATATCTGTAATTATTCTAAGTGTTTTTTTAAAAAATCGTACAAGCACCCCGACTTTATAATAGGCATAGTGAATCACATTAAAATGTACTAAATTACTTCACTGAGTAACATTATATTCAGCGTGCTTTTTAAAAGATTTTTTTTTAAAATTTTGTTCTGTAACACTTGCATACTAGTATCTGGATGTTGTCTTTTGCTTTTCAAAAAATCTTTAAAATTAAAAATCTTAACATTTTTAAGTATTTGTGCATAGGTGTGCAGACAAAGGGCTGGAGATCACTTTTTTCTCATAAAACCATCATATTGTTGTGATAACTGGAACAACTTCTAGATCTTTATAAAATAAATTAAGCCGGTTTGTCATCCTTTCCTTACCAAAAACTACGTGCAAAAACTGTTGGAGAAAATGTAGATTTTCTTCATTCTTACACACCTGTTCCTCTGCCTAATATTCAATCCTGCAATCTCAACCCATTTTCACCTAATTTTCTCCCTACTTTAAACCTTCTTTATAAAGCCTACCTAATTTTCTCCCTGCTTTCAACCGTCTTTATAAATCCTAGAATCTGGAGAGTGAAAATCGAAAGTGGCCAGTCTTTTTTGAATGTCACTTCTCATATAAAGCCAGAGCAACACAATTACAGGGTTTTTAAAGAGATATTTTATTACAAAATATGGTGAGCAGAAGCAGTTAAATGGGGAGAAAGAGTGATTCAGTTGGGAACAATTAGCATTTTCTATATAATTGCTTCACAGAAAAATATGAGAGTTATTTCTACAGAGTCTCAACTTGCAAAGCTTCAGTGGTTTTATTGTCCCCACCCATTAAATATATTTGGTAGCTGGCTGTAACCACACTTACACTGTTGCAATCAAAATTTTAAACTCTAAAATGCATCATTGTTGTAACGAGCCTTCAGGCAAAAGCAGAGATTAACATTTCTGAGAGAGAGAAAAACAAAGATTTCATTCCACAGGCTCTCAGTCTACAAAATCTGATTTCCAGAGATAAATACTAATGGAGAATGTGTCAAGATGCCAATTATCAAGCTGCAGTTTTCTCAAACATAATCTTGTGCTACAGAAAAACACTGGTTTTCTTTTAAATTATGCTTTGGGTTCTTGGAAAATACCCTGGTACAAAGAAAAGACAAGAGTTAATGCTGCTTTGTTGCATGAGATTACGCAACAGCTTGTTGAACGAGCCTGTAATTCCAAAATATCTTCAGGTCATTTCATCAAGGGAAACCCATAAAAATTGCGTGAGTTCCCGCCCTAAAAGACTAAGCAGAGATTATGTTCTCATTTTTGCTGTCACCACATTGTAAGCGAATCCCTTTGCTATTTCAGGAAGCACGAATTTCATTAGCCTTAACACCTAAAGTAGTCAACAATGAGATCAATTATAAAACCTGTTAATCAGCATTTCTGTTTACCAGAAAAAAAGGCACCAAATATGCATTCATTTTTATTACCTCCCTTATTAAAGAAATTCCAGATCTCAAAACAAATTTTGATATCTATGTTACTAAATATTCTTAAAAATTTAGGGCATATTGATTAAAAATCAACAGAGACTTGGATTATTATCTCTGCAGTGTAGATAAGGCTTTCAACTTTTGTTATCTGTAACCGAGCTTCACCGCTTAACAGATACCTACAAGTCAGAGGTGTTAATTAAAGACATCAAACATGGTACCTCTTACCTTGATGATTCTAAAACTTACAAAATTATTGCCAAAGTTTACTGTTTAATCTCTCCGCAATTAACATCACAGACACATTTCTTGAAGAAAGCCTACAATACCAATAAAACAGAAAGAGAACCTCACTCTTCCTACTCCATCAGCAGCAACATCCACTACAAACCCATCACTATTACTAATCATGTTTGCTGAGTTTGGCCCAAGCTAGTAGAAAATGCAAGACAGATGTTTCTGGAACTCTACTGTTATTCTTTGCTATATTAAGACATTTGCAGGACTTGGCTGTGCAGAGACAATTGGGTTCCCTAGAAACCCACCAGCGACTCCCAAGGCAGTCCCTCAGAAACACTGCTGGGTTTCCTTTAAAGCCAGATTTTCTTCAGTGAAGAAAACGAGGACTTAAAGACTCCTTTTGACCTTAAAGTGCTTAAACCCTCAAATCTGCTCCTAGAACTTTTCAAAAGACATTTCACTTCTGGTGCTTGTTAAAAGAAGGCTGGGAGGTTTTGAGTTTGTTGAGGTGAGCAGCCTCATCAGACTATAAAATGAATCCAATTTAAAGGTGTTAAGATTAAAAAGCCCTCTCTGGAGGCAGCAGCAACTTTGACTTCAAGACAAGGCCTAGGGGACTAGACATTGCCTAAGAAAACTAAGAGCTGTCTTTTTACATGGCAGAAAAGACTCCATCTGTTTCCTCATCAGATATGAAAACATGTCAAATGCTTAATATTACTGTCTTGTAATGTCTTGAGTGAATCCAGAAATTGCCAGTCAATTTTGCTTGAACAGAAATCCCTACCAAGACATAGAATCATAGAATGGTTCAGGCCAGAAGGGACCTCCAAAGGTCATCTAGTCCGACCCCCCCAGTCACAGGGACACCCCCAACTAGACCAGGTTTCCCAGGGCCTCGTTGAGCCTCACCTTGAATGTCTCCAGGGAAGGGGCCTCAACCACCTCCCTGGGCAACCTGTTCCAGTGCTCCACCACCCTCACAGTAAAGAACTTTTTCCTAATAGTCAATCTAAATTGCCCTTTCCCAGTTTAAAGTCATTGCCCCTCATCCTGTCATTGCAGGCCTTTGTAAACTGCCTCTTCCCAGCCTTCCTGTAGGCCCCCTTCAGGTACTGGAAGGCTGCTATTAGCTCTCCCCAGAGCCTCCTCTTCTCCAGGCTGAACGACCCCAGCTCCCTCAGCCTGTCCTTGTAGCAGAGGTGCTCCAAATCCCTAATCATTTTTGTGGCCCGCCTCTGGACCCGCTCTATCAGGCCCATGTCCTTCCTATATTGAGGGCTCCAGACCTGCACACAGTACTCCAGATGAGGTCTCACCAGAGCAGAGTAAAGCAGAAGAATCACCTCTCTGGACCTGCTAGCAACAATTCCTTGATGCATTCCAGGATGCAATTAGCCTTCTGGGCTGCAAGTGCACTGTCTGCTCATGTCCAGCTTCTCATTCATCAGTACCCCCAAGTCCCTTTCCTCAGGGCTGCTTTCTAATACCTCATCCCCTAGTCTGTATTGATACCGAGGATTGTCCCGGCCCAGGTGCAGAACCCTGCACTTGCTTTTGTTTAACCTCATACAAGTTCCCCACTGTTGCTCATCAAGGGGGTACATTTTCTTTAACCTTCCTTTTCTGGTTAATGTACTTATAGAAACCTTTCTTGTTTTTTTTTTCACATCCATTGCCAAATTCAGTTCTAGCTGTGCCTTGGCCTTCCTGACCTCATCCCTACACAGCCAGGCAACATTCCTATGCTCTTCCCAGGATGCCTGTCCCTTCTTCCATTTTCTGTGTAGCTCCATCTTGCCCTTTAGTTTGACCAGCAAGTCACGGCT
>JAOXNO010000001.1:42557067-42602661 GCA_028565335.1 Limnodromus scolopaceus
CGAGTAGGGCTGTTAATTTCTTGTCTCAAGAAGTTGTCATCTAGGCACTCTAGGAGCTTCCTGGAGTGCCTGCAGCCGGCTGTGTTGCTTTTCCAACAGATGTCGGGGTGGCTAAAATCCCCCAGCAGGATGAGAGCCTGTGATCCTGATGCCTCCTCAAGCTGGAGTAAGAAGGCATCATTGACAGGCTCTGCCTGGTCAGGAGGCCTGTAGTAGACTCCTACCACAAGGCTCCCTTTTTTTCCTGATCCCTAATTACTACCCATAAGCTTTTGATCTGCTCACGGCTATTCTTTAGCAACAACTCTTCACACTCTAGCCAATTCTTTACATAGACGGCAACACCTCCACCCTTCCTTCCTCTCCTGTGCCTTCCGAACAGCTTGTAGCCATCGACGGCCACACTCCAGTCATAGGATTCATCCCACCAAATTTCTGTAATTGTTACTATGTCATAGCTTTCCTGTAGCAGGATAGCTTCCAACTCCTCCTGTTTATTGCCCATGCTGCGTACATTGGTGTAGAGACATTTCAGTTGGTCTGCTGGCTGTGTCTCCTTCTTAGAGGGGCACTCCACTGATCCCCCAAGGCATTTTGTGGCAGCTACCCTCCTGTCTCCTATTACCTTAGGAGTTCTTGGTCCAGCTCTGCAAGACCTTGCCTTTGCTGAAGTGTTCACAGCATGTGTCAGTACAACAAGTTGGAGGTCCTTGCTGTCACCCCTTCCTTCCAACCCTGACGTATCACCCTGCCACTTGCCACAGGCCATTCTGATATTATCATCATCTTTCGCCTCCCCTCCTCCCTTCGAGCCTAGTTTAAAGCCCTGTTGACAAGTCCTCCCAACTCACATGCAAGGATCTTTCTCTCCCTCTGAGGCAGATGTACTCCATCTGTTGCTAGCAGATCAGGTGCCACATAAAGTTCCCCAAGATCAAAAAAAACCCAAATTTTGCTGGTGGCACCAGCTTCTGAGCCACTTGATAATTATGCCTGACTTCCTATTCCTTTTGGTATTCCTACCTGCAACTAAGGGTATTGATGAAAAAATCACCTGTGCCCCTGATCCCTCAACCAGTTTTCCCAGTGTCTTGAAGCCCCTTTAGAGTGCTTTTAAACTTCTGGTGTCAACCTCATTGCTTCCCACCTGCATAACTACTAGGGGATAGTAACCAGAAGGTTGTACCAGACTAGGCAGCCTTCTGGTAACATCTCTAACTCGGGCCCCAGGGAGGCAGCAGATTTCCCTGTGGGAAGGATCCAGCTGACATATGGGGCCCTCAGTTCCCTTCAGAAGGGAATCACCAATAACAATTACCCTCCTCTCTTTTTTTCTTAGGGTAGAAGTTCTGATGCAAGGGTGGGACTGACTGGCTTCAGGCAACCCCCCAGATAGTGTTTTTTTTCTTCCTTCTCATTCGCCTCAATTTCCAGTGCCCCATACTTGTTGTGCAAGGGCACACAACAATCTGAGGATCGTACTAAACCAGGAAGTTTCCTGGTGATGTTCTTCACTCGGGCTCCAGGAAGAGAGCAGACTTCCCTCTGAGGAGGGTCTACCCAGCATACTGGGCCCTCTGTCCCCCTCAGGAAGGAGTCCCCAACAACTATAACCCTTCGCGTTTTCTTAGAGGGTGTGGTGGTGATCCGGGGTATGTGCTTTTTTGGCTTAGGAAGCATCTGTGTTATAGGGTGCTCAAGACATCAGCAGGAGAGTCTATGGGTACAGGCTGTCGAGTTAGACCTTCCTTCTCAAGAACGCCAAGTGAAATATCAGCATTTGTTTCCATTCTTGAAGGGTTCCCAGCTGCTAGACTGGAAGGTCTCAGCTGCAAACCTGTAGATACAGGTGGAAACCCACTAGACCTCCATGGAAAATTGCGCTATTTGGGACTGTTAACATTTCAACACTTCAAGGCAATGTTAGATACACATCAGTAGGATATCCCTGTTGTTGGCTCCTACCCAAACACTTTCCATACATCAACATCACTCCTACATGTGATATTCCTACAAAGTTTCCTTTTTGATTTTAACAGCTGGAGACTAAGAGAACTTTTTATGCTATAACTAGAGCATTGGATCATCTCAACATCCACATCAATGTTCAATCCCTCTCAAAACCTTTGTAAGTTCTTGGTGACCCAGAGCAACTTCCAGCAGCAGTCCTTTCCACAGTGTAATTATTCATATCTCATACAAATGTCTGAGGTCTGTTTAAGAAAGGAAAAAAAAAAACAGCAAATAGTTTTAGGACATTGTTACACTTCATAGATACTACTTGAAGGTTCTAGCAGAACAAAGGAAACAAGCAGATACCAAAATTACAAAAGAGAAAGAAAGACATGGGCTATGACAAAAATTAGAACATCCACAGGAAAACATACCAAGTGCTAAGATCAGGTAGGTATCACACGGCAAGTCCAGTGACTAAAGGAGGGACATAGAGGCACCTCTGTACTTGGGAGCTAGAGTTTCCCAGCAAGACTGAAGAACCTAAAATGCTAAAGGCAAAAACCGAGGAAGGACATACTTTCGTATTCTAAACCAAAATCAGAAGGCTTTCATAAATGAAGTCAACTGTAGGAGTAATAATGCTAAACTGAATTCACGTAATGTTTTAAAATTTACTGAGTGCAAATGCTCATAATGTCTTATCCATAAATTAACCATACTGTTGAATGCATGGCTTCTTACCATATTTAGGTTTCAAGATGTTTTTTCAAAAAAACCAAAAAAAACATTACAAACTTTATGATAAACTGTGATACAGTTATTGTCTCCCTGGTGTTTACTGATGATCCACTTGTTCTCTACGTGCAGTCTGCAGCAATGAATGAAAAGGTGGTGGTCTTTAATGATTCTGTCTGTGCAGAAGAGAACATGTACTCATATAGAAATTTCGGAAGTTAAATCTATTGTGAAGTCAATACCCTTTGCTTGTATAGAAGCATCGCTGTTACATCCTTCATTACCTTGTCCTGGGAAGGGACAATTTCAACTTCAAAGTATGGGAAAAGGTAATTTCTATCTAATTGATGGCAAGATACTCACTACATTCCTGAAGGAGAAAATTAGTATAGTGGAAATATGCAGATTTCTCTCGTGTGTGTGTGCAAACACATGCACACTTGAAGAATTTAATCTGAATGTAAAAAAAATTCCAGCAGTTCACGCTGGGAGATTCCCAGTATGGGTGACAAATCCAGTTAGAATTTTAGTCAGACAATATTAATCCTCCTTTAAACACAAGAAGTAGTCAGCCTGGATTAAAAAGAAATTTTTTTTATTTGGACAAAGGCACACAGTCTTTATTGTTAGATTAAACATGTATCTTTTACCTGCAATAGTAAGAATCTCAACATTATTTTAATCTGATATCACAAATAATATCACAACTAGTCAATGTTCGAAACTAAAATGGATATTCAGTTGTTTATAGCTTAATGACACTTCAACTTCTTTAATGCATAAAATGGATATTTAAAAAAAAATTACTCCCGCATGATGATTGAGACTATTTTCAGAGGAAAACTCAACTACCACAATTTTTCCAGAACAGAAAAATCCCAACTAGCCCCAAACAAGAACAGTTACACCAGAAATAAAAGCAAAAGGATTAAATTAACAGGGTAATGTACATCTGCTATAGTACAAGGAGAAATGGTAGACGTAGATTTGCTACAGTAAGTCAACATACTTAGAAGATCATGAATGCTACTAAAATACACATCAAAGTCCTTTTTGTCCTGGATATATTTATGTAGTCCTAAAGAAATGCTTAATAACAGAAGTAGAAATGTTTCTAGAAATGCTGGTGTTGATACCTTTTGCAGATATCAACACCGGAATGACTGGCATGGAACAGATCTGTAGTGAACTCCTACACCAAATTAAATTACAAGATCCAGAATTCATTTGTTTCATTTTCAAGAAAACTTTTGAGTATAACCCTTATCTCCTCAGTCTCAGCAGCTACAGGTACCAGCACAATTATTTTTTTTTTATTGTACTAAGTTTTTAAGTCATGGCTTGCAATGGTAACTTCTCCAACTAAAATGGTTGTTTCTTATTTAAGTTATCAGATGTTTATGATTGTTAATACTGATGCAAATGGACCGACTCAACCAACATCTTCATAAAGGGTCTGAGCCCAAGAAATACTGACACTCAGTCATATGTTAATGGTGTCCATAGTTATTACTCATGTATTTGTTTCCCAATTATTACCTTTCCTCTTGGCTACTAATACTGATTTGTCTCAATTCAAGCAGGAAACAACCAGAAAGGACTTGCAGAAAATCTTAAGGTAGCTGGAGTCAGCGTAACTCTGCTCTTCTAGCAAACTATTAAAAAGTAATTTGATCTCCAGTATTCCTTTTGGTCTCTCTTACGGTAGCAAGTTTCCAAGCTGCAATGATATCAGGCAAATTGAAAAGAGCTTTGATGTAGGTTAATCAGTTGTTTTCAATGTACTAAAACCCCTCTACTGTTTGGAGTGCTTATGCCAATCACAAATCTTTCCACAGCTAATTTTCAGTACAGCTGAATAGTAATAATAAAAAAATAATCATGAGGTTAGACTTCCTACTTTGGAAGTCATCGATTCATGTCTTGTTACCTTCTTTTCTCACTCCACCTCTCAAATTCAGAGCTAATCTAACAGAGAAATAATTAATCTCCAAATGTGTAAATACAAATCTGGTAATCAACCAAGAAAAATTTTGCTTAAAAGACAAGAAAAAACCCTCATTTGCAAATACAGACTGTACTATTTCAGTTAATATATACATCAAGTAACACTGAAATTAAACATGGCCATGTAGATATTTAAAAAATGAAAAATGAGCCATTTTGATTTACTGTGTAAAAATCACCAACATTTATATGTGGTTAAACTCATTTAGGGAAAAAATCCCATAAACACTAGTGCATGCTATCAATGACAAAAATATTTCTGCACAATTTTTACCTTCAGCTCTGGATGTAGTATACGTTTTCTGTACAACAGTATGTGACAATAACAGGAGTACCATTTTGCATTATCAAAATAGGAATTATGTGCTGTTCACTATTAAAGTATCTTGAAAAAAAGAAGCTGTCTTATTTGCTTCAGTCAATGGGAGTACTTTTCTGTTTAGATTTCCTAGATGACCCAAGTTACCCAGAAGCACAGATGCTAGACCTAAGCGGCTTAGTATGAATTTTAAGACATGAAAGTTCAGAAATCTCCAAGACACTTGCCCATACCGTTAATATTGCATACTAACACCCCATCCCCATCCCCTGCCCTAGTAAATTAATTTAGCCTAGGTACATTAATACCCATATTCATTCAGGAATCATACAGCCTTCCCAAGTGAGGTGGGTTCCCACTTACAGCAGTCTCTCTGCTTTTAAATCACAAAATTGAGAACAATCGAGGTGTTGGTCTGGCAACAACGCGGACATGGATTAGTGAATCCCCAGTAAGGTAGCTAATTTAACACCTTCAAATCACCTAGGATAAAAACTTATGCTATGTTTGAGCTTGACTATAAGGGTACCCCACTGAAATAAAAAGATAATGACAAGTAATGACTAGACAATTATTAACATTCTAGGTAATACATCATTTTTCCTAGAATCTACTAAATTTCTTCTAAGAGTCTAATAATGTAAGTAATAATTGATTGTTATTGACATATTTTTTTCCAAAAAGCCATCTAAATCTTCCAAACTGTCAGCAGAAGTGTTATGCTTCAAGATACAATTTGTGGGAATTTTTAAAACCATGAAGAGTTCTACATTTGTATAATAATACACAACAACAATCATGTCCTGAGGTACTTTATCTGTGAGTTCCCAACAGTTCCTTTGTTCTGCCTGAAGCATTACTCGTTTCAAATATTTGGAAACTTCCCTTATCAGTACTTCTTCCAGGTAGGGTGTATCAGAAGTACTTCTGCCAAATTTTCCTGTCAGTTGGATGTCCAAGTCAAAAAAAAAAATTCTCATTTTGGCATTACTGCTGCTAAATTGTAGTCAATACACATGCAAAACAAGAAGTGTTATGAAGACAATTCTTGTTTACGTTCTTAATGTTGTTATTATTCTTTGGTTTAAAATGTATGTGAAATACAGTTTATGAAATATCTCATTCACAAATTCATATTAATATTTGTGTGTTCTGCATTAACTCCTTAATGATGCTGTAATATGTCTGACATCCCATGCCATAAATCAGTATATTTCCTACTTGGTACACAGAGAAGGAAATCAGATGTTCTTCCAGAGAAAGTTTCATATTTATTCAGAAGGCATACATCTCAACTATTGGGTTTTTTATTACTTTAATTTCAACTGATAAATTAAGGGACTTCTTACCATTTGAGTAATACTAAAAGCAGCATTCATATTGTACTTCAGAGGGCCTATACAAACCCTCTACACCATTTAAACCCCTGAGAAAAGGTCTTAAATGGCATCCCATGGGTTCTCATCCACTGTGAAGGAAAACATTAAGGCATCCTGGAATATAAGTGTCTTGAAAAATACTTCAAAGCTTTGAAAAGTTCTTCCTCCTTAGAATACACAGGTAACAACCTATCCTATATTCAAAACAATCCAAGGTGTAACAATAATACCTGGATTTGAAATTTAAGAAACTCTTACTGTCATTACATACACCTTATGAAAAAACTGGCAAATCTGTAAAGGTGATTGTTATTATATGTTACCTTTAAGTTTTAAGGTAACAAAAACTATATGCATGCAACTTACTGACACCAAACTTGTCAAGAAAAAGCCTGGACTCTTCAGAATGTTTTTATTTCTAGTGTCCTGACTCAAATGACATATACATTTCTTCTTCTCAGGAATTAAAAACGTGCTGCATTAAGATGAAATAAAGTATATGAAATTTCAGCCTGACAAGAATTTTAAGAAGTGTTAACTGAGGTCTGTAGTTAATGTCAAATGAAAATTTTGTCTACTATCATGTTATAGAAGAATCAATATGCAGTCATAACTGGATTGTAACATCTAAACAGGCACATTTAAACACCTTGTTAGTTTGAAATCAAGGATAAAAGGGTTTTTTAAACCACTTGATGTTTCAGAAGGACAAGAATCGCTTGTATGCTTCTCTACTTTGTTATGTACAAATATTTTCACCCAGCTTAAAAAAAAAAAGATCAAAAAACTCACATTAGTTTGATCACTACAAATTTTAAGATGACAGATTTAAGTATAAAAGTATTGCAAAAAGTGTCTTTGCTAACATGAAAGCTCCAGGCTTTGTTTGAATTCTCAACACAGCAAACAAACTTACTGTCTGATTGCAAACTCGCATTTCAGCTTTAAAATAAACTGCAGTGCACAACTTCAATATGATTCTAAGAACTCATTAATGCTGATACCACAGGCGATTTATTGGTTTTTTTGATTTTGCCTTTTTTTTTTTAATAAAACCTCCCCCTCCTGGCAGAATACTGTTATACAGAGAAAAAAAAATTGCTACTCTCTACTATTGTCAGTCTTTCAAATACAGTAAAAAATACCCTCAACATACAAGAGTTTTAGAGAAAGTAATCAATCTGCAAAATGTTATACATCAGTAATAAGGCATCCACTTTACAGCTGTTTAAACAAAAAGCAATTATTTCCCAAAATATATATTTTGGATCTGTGTAAACAAAGCTTATACGTATTACTTCCATTCGTTTCAAAAATATACACCCACATGGACTGAAAGTGATCTTGGTGCTATGAGCTTTAAATTACTGTAATTTATCCAGATGTAATCTGAAGATACAAAACCCAAATAAATTTTAACTTAATATTTTGAAATAGGTCAAAAAATTTCATTATTCTTATGTGAAAAGAAAGCTAAAAATATACCCCAAATTTCATGCCATTTCATTGAATGAAGAAGAAAGTACTACGAAAATAAACATTCATCTGGTTTCCTAACAATAAATATAAAGACAGTTATTATAACATACTGCAACACAGGAAGTCTTACTATATTGACCTTAATGTTCAATCAGTAGTTTTTAAATCTTTCCTCATTGAGGCTTGAATCTTCTACCTTGTCAGCTGTCCAACAACTTTTAAGAGGGTTTTATTTTCTTGCTTCAATTGTTCATTTTCATCTTCTATATCATCTAGGTCCTGTGAAAGGAAAAAGAAACATTTCTCAGGACATAAATTCAAACTCTCAATTAGCAGCAGCATGAATTTAGCACCTCAGCTCTGAAGTGAAGAAGTTGGGGTTGGGAAAAATTAGTGTCACAGTAGCTACCCTTAAATCTGTTGAACCACCCTTAAATCTGTTGAACCACCCTTAAATCTGTTGAACCAGCCTTTTCCCAAGTGTTACTGTAATTATAAAACATTAATAATATATTCCCAGGTACAAACACCTTTAAATGGAAACTTATAATCAAAACTAAAGCTACAGCAGGAATTAACGCATCAAGAAACCAAAGCAGGACGGGTGTGATTATTTTATTGGCATACACAGAGAGTGTATTAGTCAGCTCTTGCCTCTGCTCCCCAGACTGTGATTGTCTGCAACTGTCCCGCTCACATATACACATCACAGGTTATTACTGCAAGAACTGCCTTTTGTTTTAAATCAAGTATCAAAATCATAAAAAAGTACTGCCTGTTCATTTTCTTTTCAAAAAAAAAAAAAAAAAACAACAGGCATTTTGTAACTTATGTCTAAACTGCTACTAACGAACAGACAGCATACACAGTAATAATGGGTGCTTCCACCCCAAATGTTCATCCCTCTTGCACCAATTACCATATTTATCCAGTTCCCATTTCACTTCTTTGCTTCTCACCAAGTCTTTTCAAGCCTTTAAAGTGGAAACCAGTGAAACTGGCTGTTTAACATAAGCATGACTCTGGTAAAAATAATTTTATTGTACACCACCCCCCCGCCCACAAAAACATGGAAGAAATAGAATGAGAATGAAAAAATGAAGAAGAGTGACCTCAAGGACAGCACAACAAGGAGGTAATGAAAGTTAGGCAAAGGAGGAAGAACCAGGATTCTCATTACAGATCTTGGATGTCTTTTTATTGAAGTCTGCAAAACCCTGCTGTTGCCATGCTAGATTAAACATAAAACAATAGTAAAGGTTTTCTCTCTCTTGTTCCTGCAAGTTGTTAAGCGGCATTTGACATTCAGAGCCTATTTTCTTGTTCCTTTTTAGCAGGGTCAATCCAGAAGTATATGCTGGAGATGTGTTTAGTTGGTATCATGATTTTTAAAAGCCTCTTCAGTTTGCCAAGCCAAAATCCATACCGCAACACTTTACAATTACTTTGTAAATTACTATTGTTTTTGTAATGTGGAATCAAGAAACCGCTAGCAGAAATGCCTCTTTGCCTCACAGAGCTACCCCTGCTTCGTCACAGGACGAATGACTTCCAGGAAAAGCATTCGACCACTCAGACGTAACAGATACAAGAGACTTAAACGTCTAAACACAGAAAGTTTTGATGGATTGCTACTATAAATACAGTTTACTGTAACTGTAAGAAACACATTTTGTTTTCTCTCTTGTGCAGTTCAGATCAACAATCAGGTGGAAGGGACAACATTTTTTCAATAAAATCATGGGGTTTTAGTTCAGCATACATAATACTGTATCTGAACTTGTTAACATAGCCATCAGATGCCTCAATTAAAGCTTATCTAAAAACCTTCTGTTTAAAATACCTGTAATTTACTCAAAATAAAATAGTAAAAGTTTGTGAAATTTTATGCTGCAAAAATAACATTCCAAAGATTACTACAAGTAAGCATTTCTTGAATATGAGCCAGCAAAAATAACTACTGCAGTTTAAATATCTACAGAAAAAATGGATCGAGAGATGCAGGTGTGGTTTTTGCCACTCTGAAATTTAAAGTTTCTTATTCAAAACTGCAACACTAATTTATGCTTATTAGTAAAAAAGATGCAATAGCAGGAAAGCTTGGACTTCACATACCAAAGGAACTGATAACTACACAACTGACACTAATTGGATTATAAATCCTCAATGACAGACTCTCTCCAAACACCCATTTAACTACAATGACATCTTAGTGAGGTCAGAGATGACCAAGTGTAAACTAGTCAACAGTAGGACTTAGCCTATAAATATTTAAATGTCTCGAGACGCCATTCCCTTCAGACATCTGAGGTTTTTATGAAGCAATTACCCTTTTTTTTTTTACCAAAACCATGGCAGACCTACTTTTAGTGGCTAATTTACTGCAGTGAAAGAATGCCATTTATGGCAGAAAACCTTTTCCATTTCTCTATATAAATGCAGCTCATGTTCTTTAAGTATCTTTGTGATGTACTGACTGATCTCAGTAAAAATATATTGGTAGATTAAATAAATATATGTACTTAAAATGAGAAAAAGTCTGCCAAGAAGTTTTCAGGATTCTTGGAAACAGAGTTTTTCAAGTGTAACACAAGATCTTTGCCAATCAAGGATGCACCCATGGTTACGGACTACATCTTCTAGAAAGAGCATTTCTGTAAATATGAGGACTGAGCAGTCAGAAAGCTATGCAATAAAGGGGCATTTTAAGAAATTATTTAGGCTTTTTGATGTGAAATTCTTTCCATATCCGTGCAACTTAACAAGCAATAACTGCATATTTCAATGAATAGAAACGATGAAGATATACCATGAATGCGTAGGTGGTCAAATTTAGAGACCCCTATTTAGGTTGCCTCCCAGCAAAACTTTTTAAAAAGATCTCTGCATAAACTTACTAAGCAAAGTTTAGTCCTCAGGACATCCTTTTATCTGAGCAGAAGACTGAAGATCACAACTGCTCTTCCATGCAAAGCATCCAATCCTGATGCCAAGTCTAGAGAGTAAGGTTCCATAAAGAACAGATGCATGTCCAAGTGCTGGCTCTCATTATCTCAGTTATGATAATAAACCTTCGGCATATATAGCTGCCCTATTAACTTCCACAACCTTCTATCATGGGAACGATGCAGTATTTCTGTAGCTTTTCTTAATATTCTAAACCTTTCCTCTTTCCAAATCTACATGGATAGCCAATAAGAAATCACAAATCCAAGAGCTATTAAAAAAGAAAATAAAACCGTAGTTGTTCTAACAGAAGCATCACTTGAAACATGGGTTCAAACCTCTGTAAGATGACAAATTGTTATGCTGGTCATAAAGGCAGTTATTTCGTTGTTAAGAAAAGCCCAACGGACGCAAACATATATAACTTGCACTGCAATTAAGCTAACAGACAATGTTGTAGCTATGATAAATGCTGACCTAATGGAGAAAAAAACCTAACATATTCTCTTCTGCGTTTAAGAGAAGCTACCTAAGGAGCACCAATAAGATGGCCTTGTAGATCTGATGGAAAAGTACCATTTTAGTCATTGCATAATAAAGAGGTTTTTGAAGGTACTATATTCTGTTTTATGTTTTCCTTCCACACAACAGGCAGAAATTGCTATCATACTTAACAGAGGCAACACACAGGCACCTCTTGGTTTTACTACAGATGTTCATAGACGGTTTCTAGTCAGAAACTTGATGGATTTAATTTAGGACATCATACTTCTAATATAGCAGAAAAAGGTAACAATTTCTGGACAAGCAAACCTCACAGTCAGTCATGGTCCTAAAACACAAGCTTTCAGTTATTTAGGTTTTTTTGATTTGTTCTTTCTGACTTCTGAGACAGGAAGTCAGGTGTGACCAGCAGTGTTAAGTAGCTTTGCCATCCATTATGTAGAAGGAATGAACACCTGCCTTGACTGTAATAAGGTCATCAGCTTAGATGTGACAGATTCCTTGCAGAATCAAAGAATGGCATAAAGACCAATTCCTCAATTAAAACAGCAAACTCTCCAAACCAGACAAAACTCTGTGTAAGTACATGATTAACTTCCAGCTTTCTTTATAAAAAATAAAAGATATCCCATTTCCTTTCATTCTCTAAATTAGGTTGCAAACCTGTGAATGCTGTCCTCCTGTTATAAATGAATAGCGCAAAATGAAAGTTTGCCACCATGCACATAGAGTTATTACCTCCCTTCACTGCTGATTGACCAAAGCCAGTTCTGATTTTTTTTTTCCTGAATTTTAATGGAAACGTCTGCACAGGACTAGTAGACACACATTTCCCTAGCACATCCAGGCTCTGCATCTCAGCCAGGAAGAGCAAGATGAGGTCACTAATCCACTCTTTTATAGAGTTCCAGTCTGCCCTTAAAGTTGGGCCTAGTTAAAATTGGTATCTTCCATCAACTTTAAAACTTCTCATCCTGTCCCATTCCCAAGCATGTCTCACTCTTCTGCCCCTCTTCTCCTGCCTGCACACCTTGCCTGAGTGATCCTAGCCTGAGTCTCCTGCCCGCTGTCTTATTCTGCCTTTACTTGGGAATCAACAACAAAGAGTAGGAGAATGTGTGTCAGAATATAAAGCACTTACTCTCAAATATATTTAAGATCATCTATAACTATTATTAGTAATTAAAAGCTGACTAAAATGAAATTTAATTTAAAATTAATTGTCAAATAAAAGTACTGGGTAACAATTTAACTGAGAAAACTCTCAAAACCCCAAGCTAATTATTTCCTGGTATGCAAAGTACAGAATTTGGAAAGAAGAGGCAGTAAAGAACAATTGCTTTTATAGCCTTGTTCTACGAACATTTATAGTGACAAGAAACTTGGGTACTCCAATGACACAGAACTTATGGAAGTTAGTCTTGACAAGCAGAAGTCACCTGGAAAAAATGTAACTTATTGACATGCCTCTTGAAAAGTTACACAAATACCAAAAAAGCCCCCCCCACTTAATTCTATTCTGACCTTGCCAGTGGATGCAGATGCCTGAAGAAGAGTACAGATAATGAAGAGACTTTTATTCCCTCTATATAGCACAATATAAGAAAGTATGTGCTTACTCTGTTTAATAAATCAATTTCTTCCTTCAGCTTTCCAATTAGTTCCTCTTTGTCCTGTGTCATCTTCATTAATCTCGCGTTTTCTTGTCTTTCCTTTGCAAGTTCCTAAAACCAGAATATACAATAAAGTTTGAAATTTAACTTTTGGTTTTAAGAGAAAGTTTTAAGTTATTACCATTTAAAACAAACAAAGAAGAAAAAGTCACACACGTATAATTCCTTTTCTGCAGCAAGTCAAACCCATGTCTTCGAGCCCTTACATTTCAAGGAGTTAAAGAATCACGTCTAAGAAAATATTTTACCCACAGCAACACATGCAATATCTCTTATTCCAGATATAATGTTTTAATTAATATTTAACTTAAGCATGAACCCAAAATTGGATAGGGGCCAAAGCAGAAGTAAGTAAATGTAAAGCATCAGCTTCTGAATTTGTTGTATTGGGAGGGGTTGTCCTTTTTTGGGGGGCTTGTGGAGTTTTTTTTAATACTACCATTAACAAGGAATGAAGACTTACTGCTAGAACTGTGGGCCTGAATGTGAGTAAAAATGAAAATGTCCATTAGGAATCAGGTAAATCAGGACTCAGGATACTGAAAGAAAGCCCTTAAATCTTCCTCTATTTTCTGTGTTATTTGAAGTTAAATTATTTCAGAATTAAGTTGATTTGGAAGGGAGGGCTATGGTGTACTTCACTCAAATCAGGCTTCCCCAGGTCTTTAAAAAGAAAAAGGTGACTTCTACAAAATATGCTCTATCTTAATCTTTTCCAAGAAAGATCTATTCAAATTGTGTTTACTTAGTGACTTTCATACATACGAATTCAAGAATATTTGGCAAGTTACTCACAAAAATCCACTTCAGAGAAGACAGAGAAGCCAGATTACACAGATGACATTATTTAGCAAAATACTGTTTTAGGTGAAAAACTCAGCTTTACCATTATTACATTTTCCCAAAATTGTTTGTATGAAGAATGTCTGAAATAATGAAAATTTCATTTTAAATATGTATTTTAAATGTTTAAAATGTTAACAAACAACTGGATAGCAATTAAATTTTATAATACTTTAGTGCATTAAAAAATCCAAAACAAGAAGCAGATCAGAAACAGGTTTGCTAATATTCTGAACAGCCAGTGAACCCTTCCTTCCCCACGTTATTTGTCCTGTGTTGGCGTGTCATAAGGTATATATGAGAAGAACGCAGTGCAAGTATTTCTAAGTGTATTGTCTTTACCTCAACTATTTCTCACTTATATACCAAATGAAAACTAAACATCTGTAATTAGAAAGTTCACATTCTTCTCAGTCTGACTCTTTATACATTTTTATAGACATAACTATCTGTACTTCAAGCATTTAGCATCACTTCTATATATTTCAATTGCAAATTTCCCCATGGAGTTATAGAAGTACTTTATTTCAGATGTATGCCGTGCAGATGTTATGTGGTACTTACCCTTTCAAGTTCCTCAATCCTCTTTTCCAAAGCGTTACTTGGTATGGAACTGCCTGAAGAATTTGCATCCCTGCTGTATCTGCTGTAAGTTGCCCTGTCTGTTCGGGAATATCTGTTTGGAACATCATCTTCTGGTGCATTTGCTGTGCTACAAAGGCAAAGAGCAAATTAAACACTTAACAAAATGGAAATGATGGAAGTAACAAGTGCTTTTCAAAGCACTCAATAGGTCAGTCTAATAAACTGCAGAGAACCCATCTCACAGCTCTTGTGTTGCTGAGAACTCACTGCCTCAGGGAGTCAAATACTTGGATAAGGCAGCTCTCATCCCCATCAGTAGTAAAATATCAATAATGGCTTTTAAAGATTTAAAAGTTTTATGAACTGTGCACATTAAAAACCAAGCTAAAAAGAGCTATTTTAAAGAGCAAACTACCACTAGGAAGTTTAAACCAAGCATCTTTTTAAGTAGATGAAAACATAAAGGATGAAAAAAAAGTACATATCCAAAAGTAAGAAGCTTACACATATCCACTGACTTTTCAGGAACTATGAATATGGCCTGTAAGGAACTAGAAAGCAAACCAAAATGAGAAAATGACGTGGCCCAACATATTAGTTTTATGCCATTTCCAAATATTTTACTTCAGTACTTGGATACACAGCAGTTTGTCATTGCTTAGTTGGTAGGCACTCACTCATTAACTGGTGATAAGTTTTTTGGTTTTGATCACGTGCCTATTCCTTAAAAATCACTGCCATGGAATCTTAACAGATAAGCACTGCAAATTCACATAAACTAGCTTTAAAAAAAACTTTCTGCTTTTTTTTTCTGCTTCTCCATTTTGATTGCTATGTACAAAACCAGTGGTAATCAAAAAATATATGAGAAGTCAAGCATTTTCTAAGTCACAAATTTCAGTGTTCTTCCCATAGCTATTTCCTTCCTAATAGCAATGTTATTTACCTTCAATGTAGAATCTAATGAATAATTAAGACCAACAGAAGAGAGTGCCCTGGGACCAGGCAGAGAGATACAGACCTTTCATTCCCCAATCCACTAAACCCACACTCCTTTGACTTTGAAAATACAACTAAACAGCCAAAGACTAAAAAACCCTTGTTCACTCTTCTCCATAAGAATTCAAATGGAGACACTCAAAAGCCACCTGGACATGGTCCTGGGCAACCGGCTCTACGTGGCCCTGACTGAGCAGGAGGCTTGGTCAGGAAGGCCTCCAGAGGTCCCTTCCAACCTCAACCAGCCTGCGATTCTGCAAAATCACACAGCTGAAATACATATACAATGGCTTTCTAGAGTACTTAGGAAAAGAATGAAAAGCACTACAAGTATTCCTACAACGTTTCCTTTGAAACATAGAAGAGTGACTAATGTGCTCATTTAACAGTTTTGCATTTCCTAACTCTAGAAAAACCCCGCTGACAATGTGCAAATCTAGATGGATACAGTGCAAATCAAAAGCAGGAGTATCTGGCAAAAGGATGTCTTTTCGTGGATATAAATATTGTTTTGCTCCAGTACGTGTGAGGTTTCCAAGGCACACTGACACAATTGTAAGGAATTTTGTAGCTTAATGTTATTACCATATTTAGCACTGTTTATTCTTCATCTAAGTTTTTTTAAAAAACATTTCTAGGACCGGATACGCATGTTGCAACACAACATAAGAGAAATATTTTAGCTTAACTCTATAAATTCTAGATTATTTAGCTTTTTGAAACGTGTGTTGTTTTGTGCTATTAACATCTCACAGATAGACCACACAAAAAAGGCGCAATTTTTCATCACTCAAAAATGAAATCTTTTGCCAATATACTGGAGTGTCTCAACACAGGTCCAGTGAGCAATACTGGCAGATGCTGCCAGAGGAAAGTTAGAAGAATGAATACCTAGATAGGAAGTGCTTCATTAATACTGAAAACTAAGACATTTTCTGTATTTTCCCTGAAACTCACCCTCAAAAATTTCCTCACCTATTTCACTGGGGAGCAGACCCTAATCAACACATTCCCTTTCAGTATCTGCAAGTACAAAGGACATATCATGAAGACTTCTAGGAAATGGGATTTAAAAAAAAACATTTACAGAGGCATTGGTATGTAACTAACACAAGGAAAGTGTCAGTTACAAAGTTCATCATTTTGGCTGTTATAACTAATGTCCAGTCCACAGCAACAACAAAAAGGTACTATCTACACTTCTGCAAAGAATGGAATTTTAGTCTTCAGATACAATGTCACTTTGCGAACCTTAAACAAGGAAGAAAAAATATCTAGAATAATAAAGTCACTGAACTTGGTGCCTATGCTTTACTAAGAGAAAATACCTATCAACCAGCCCCAACAAAGATACCTCTATGGAAATAAACCTGTATATTTATATATATAAATATATAAAGATCTATTTTATATTTATAAATGTTTAACAATACTACTACTACTAATAATAATCATCATCATTATCATAATCATCATGTCCAAACTGAAAAGCTTTGTACACTCCTAAGAAAACAAAAAGGGTTTATGCCTTCTTTTGGCACACATGTGACTGCAGAACCCGTTTAGTTTGAGACTGCAGCTGAAACCTCACTTCCTCCACCTCCTAACTGAATAAAGACTTACAAATACTTAAAATTTGGAAGTTGCTGGAATCTCACAAAAGGTATGAAAAAAAAGAAAGCCTATTGTCAGTAACTGTACATTGGGTAAAAGTGGTCATTAGCACCAGATGACAAATGATAGGGGTCTGCAAGTTGAAAAAATTTATTAGTCACTGCTCAAGAATCCCGTCCCAAATGCATTCCACTTTTCAGGATTCAAGTAACTTATGCACATGACTGGTTCAACGCTCGCAGTCGAAACATCTAGCCACGAGCTATAGCAGCAGGAAACAGTATTTTTAAAATTATTTTTCAGGAAGAGTGTATGAGATTGTATTTGTAGCCATACGTACACTGGATCAGAGTGCCCACCCTGAGAGTTACAAAGGAGAAAGCGCCTGGATAGAAACATTCCTCACTATTGCTTCAAAAGGGCATTCTCGGTAAAATGTTTAACAAAATTAAAACTTGTTGTTCCACTTACTAACTTTCAATTAGCCACTATAAAAATGTGTACTCATTTTAAATGTGTATTCCTGTACTGAAAACAGAAAACACTTTTGCAACTTAAGACAACTTGCTTCTTAAAGTTCTTTCTGGCTGTACTTAAATGACAATTGTTCAGCAAAATCAACCCACACTGCAGTTTGACTACTCTTACACAAAAACAAAAGTTTCGTTTTGGAAAGTTGGTCTAGTCATCACTTCCTTTAAGCGTAGAATAAATCTTGCTCCTTCCAACACGTCTTTGGTTCTCTCAGTGCCTTCCTGAAGCACTGTCCAAACTGCAATTTCATCCAATTAAAATCACCCAGTCAAAACCAGATTTCATTGATTTCAACTACGACACATTTATTTTTATTGCCAGAATCTTGTAGCTACACTTGATTTGGAAACTCCTAATTAATTATGTCGCTGTAATCCGGTGAGTTGCTAACAGCTGCTCTAGAAGAATGAGCAAAAGACAGTTTTTTTACATAGGCCACCTTGGACTTCTGTTACTTCAGACTGTTTGAGTCGAGTCGATGGCTTCCTGAGCTAAGCTAAGGAAAGGAGGTCTTGTCTTCTCGACAGCTGCACTGTCCCAGCCTCCTCCACTTTTCCTGGCTTTGGCCTTCAGGTGACCGAGTAGGAAACCATTCAAGAAGCTGATACAGCAATCCAGCAATTTCAGCCACAGTGGCTCCCTGAAGCACCACCCTGTCCAGCTGAGTGTTCGCTGGCACAAGGGACAGTGAGGAACTGCCGCCAGCTCAACTTAGACCATCAAGAACTTCTGCAGAAATAAACCCTAAGTGTTTCTGCCTTCTTGTAATATTAGCATTGGCTGAAAAGGAGATACAGAAGTCAAGAAAAGCACCTTGAGTGACTTCTGTCTATTTTAAGTGCTCATACCTGCACAGTCATGGTCCTAACGTAATGAGGTAGATGAGACAGTGCTTCAACAACCAGCCCTTGCTGCAAAACTCCCAAACACAGGCAAGTGGGCAAGTCTGGGCATAGTGTTATGAAACAATATTTTGCAGCTGTATTTTTTTGAATTGGTGAGACCAAGGTTAGTCTGATGGAATGTAAATTGTTACAGTTTAAGTTTTACAGTAATATAAAAACACTGAGCAAGGTAAGTTCAGCAGCGCTCTTCCGAGCGCCTCCAGTGAGTGCTCTGAAGCACTAGCTGCTGCTCTTCTTGTGATCTCTTCTTCCTCATTAATTTTTCAGCTCTTGCACGAATGTTACTCAAGTACAATGTAGTCTTTTAGAATTAGTGGGCAAGGGTGTCTACCTGTTGAGTTCCTTGTTAGTGTGCCACACTTTCCTAAAAGAGGGGAAAAAAAACCTCTCTGACATTTTTGTCTGCAAGCCATAAATCCATACCATATTGTATTCATTTCCGCTAATAAACAAACTTATAAAGGGAACACGCCCCTGAACCACGAAGAGATTTTAATCTAAATCTTTCTGTAAACTGATCCAGCCTGATCTGTCTGATCCATGAACCATGCAAAAATCTGAGTTATTTTAAATCCTGATTTGCAAGGTTTTCTGTTCAATTCAAGACATTTCTACAAAGAGAAGCTGAATTGGTTCAAAATCTAGTAGACAGTCTTAAAAATAAGCTGCTAAAACAAATTCTCTGTGCTTATAAAAATATTCCGATGTGCACATACACATTTTGCTTCACTATTGCATGCAAACAAATGTTTTAGTTCACAGAACACAGGAGAAACATAATTCACGTTTATATGTAGATTACATTCACATATTTCAATAAACAGAAGAGAATTGGTCATTCTCTTGTTTAAGAAATCAGTGAGGTCACCAACTATGCTGATAGCATCAGATCTGAATCAAAACCAGTCGTACGAATGGCAATGTGCTTATTGCTTTAAAACAACTACTCACAAAGCAGTGCAAAAACTGGTAGACCCAGTTACAGTAACAATAGTTTGGAATGGACAAGACGAGGCGTATCACATTAAGAAATGCTTAGAGAAAAATGAAAGATGAGGAAGTTGATATGGGCCATTATAATTGAAGGATACCTACACATTTTAATCACATGAAGCTCACAGTCAGGACAGATGGCTGATCACAACTCCCAGATACTCTCCTGAACCCATCCTGTGGCCTTCACGCCAGCATGGCCTTCAAGATTCTGCTCATGCTTTTAATAGATCTCACAGTACTATTCCAAATCACAACAGAACCGTCACTTTCTTTTGAAAATATTTTTTGTGGTTAATCATCTAACTACAAAGGAACTCCTCCAGAAACTTTTGGGGTGTAAGTGTGGAAATCTTTGAAGCGAACTCAGAAGACAGACCACAATTACAGACTGAGACCCTCATCCCAAGCCCTTGTTTACTTTACCGCATAAGGAGACAAGCTCAGTTTGCCCAAGTCAGACAAAAGTAGAATAACACAAGACCAGCCAGCAGAGTTCATTTGTAAACATGTGTTCCAGTCAATGGACACTCAGTGAAACGGGTTTCTCAGCAATGTCATATAAATATATAAACATTAAAATGTGTAACCATGGCTTGCTGCATCCATATAAGGCAAAGCAGCCAGTGTGCCTGATTAAATAGGTAGTAAAATCTGTGTAATTCCTTGAGCTCTACAACATATCAAGAACAACGATCCCATGAAAACACACGGCACAGATCCTTCTTCTCTGATCCTAAGTCTCTCTTGTCAGGTGCAGGAGGCTCGGTACCTCAACACAGACATGAAAACAGCTATACGGGAAGGGAAAGGGAAGGTACTGGAAGCTCAGGAATGTATCAGTAACCCACAACTAGAAGTCCAGGAAGAAGAGGACAGACGATGGAGATAAAACAAGAAAAAAACACCAAAAAAATCAGAAAAATAACCAAGAGAAGAAGACTAAGACCTCAATGGTTAAATATAAGGATGTAAGAGAAAGAAGGAAAGAGAGGAAAGGGTGTCTAACTGGGCCAGGAAATGGAAACCAGTGATGTGAAGAAAAATGCTGAGATGAAGAGATGTCACTTCTGATAAGGAACAACTGGGGAAGAGGGAGAAAGCAGAAGAAAAGAAGCAGGACTAGTAAAGACAGAGGTAAAGGACCTGCATTCTTTTCCGTGGGGAGGGAGTCTATAACAGAGCCCGAGATTTTAGGTAAACATCTTTTCACTTTTGCTGTCATATGTCTATAAAGTCTAGTAACAGTCTCTTCCTCACCCACAAAGGGCTGACCACCTGCTGTCAGAGTTACACGAGTAACAGCTTCAAATGGGATCTCAAAGTGGTTGTCCCTATGCGAGAACGTGCTTTGCTCTCAGTTTGCTTTGAAAAGCTAAGGCAGTACACCCAAAACTGTTAAAAGCACATGAAGTTGAACACATTTGAGCCTTCAAACAGCTTATGGTCTCAATTCAGCATTTTGGCATTCACATTCCAGTTCTAGGTGGAATCACAGAATGGCCTTTTCAGTTTCCAAAAGAACTCTACTTAAGTGAGATCTGAGTGATGTGAGTAAGAATTACTGTAGAGGAGGTGATTTTCTATAAGACCTTCCCCTCACTGCAGATGTTGGCAGGGGCAAACAAGCCAAACGTCAGAACAGAAGAGGACTCTGCTCCTGACACCTTCAGCACTCACACCAGAAAGTGAAGCCACTGGGAGACATAGTTTGTTCCAGTACTCTCATCTGAAAAATTACTTCAGGGGAGGTACGTATTTTCAAATACAGAGGAAAACCAACAGATACTGCTAACTCTAATCACATGGAGCATTGGATACCTCATGAAGGTATCCAATTGTTTTCAACACAAGGTTTGAAGACTATGCAATGAGTAAGACAGATGGCAACATACATAACAAAATAGCGAAGAGCAGCTCACAGCAAGCCTGACTCCTCCTGAATGTGATGCCAGTCCCAAGGGGGAAAGTTGACAAACAAAGAATGTACATCCCACATATAACTAAAGCTAACTGAATGCAGACTGTACAAACAAGTCTTATTTTGGCATTTTCTAGCTTTGGAGTTTCCTATTTTTGCAATGCTAATCAGAAGAACTATGTGTGATTGTGCAAACTTCTATTTATTACTACCCCCAACACAACCAAGTTTTTGCGAGTGCGTATATACAGCATGTGAACAGAGTAAAGATAAAGTTTATGAAAAGCCACAAAGCACTATGACACACACCACTAAGTATTCAGCAGATACAAACAGCAAAGAAATTCTGCACAAGAACTGAAGAGGGAGTGGAGACTGAACTAAAATATGTTTGATTAATAAGAAAGTAATCATGAAATTATACAGCTATTAAGGTTGTGACAATAAGTCCACCCATTCAGCAATGACAAAGTGAGTGGGGGAAAAAAAAAACCCCACAGCAATAAAAAGCATCACTCAACTAGGTTTATGAGAACCCAGGAATATAAATATAAAAGACAGCACTATCCTAAGAAATCTAACGCATAAACAGGATAGGTTATTATTTTTTACCATGAGGGTGAAACACTGGAACAGGTTGCCCAGAGAAGTTGTGGATGCCCCATCCCTGGAGGTGTTCAAAGCCAGGCTGGATGGGGCTTTGAGCAACCTGCTCTAGTGGGAGGTGTCCCCACCCATGACAGGGGGGTTGGACTAGATGATCTTTGAAGGCTCTCTCCAATAAAACCATTCTATGATTGTATACATGAACAAGTCTGAGAAATAGAAAATACACCAGTGAAGACTAGATAATTTAGGTGCTCTTTGCACTTACTTCTACACCCAGGATATGTATGCACAGATGAATTAACCACCTACACATTTTACCTGTGTAGAGGATATCTAAAAAAGAATACATTCATGTGTCAAATAAAAACATGTTTACACAAATGCCTTGTTTCAGTTGATGTATTTTAGACCCCATGTTACCATTACATTTTCCTAGTAACTATGATAGCTGTGTTAATATTAATTCCACATGGGCAAAAATTTCACGCACTGGTCAGGTGCATCAAGAGCTTCTGAAATATTTTCCTGATTGAAGAACTTGAGTAACGACCAGGATAACACTTCGTTCAAAGACAACTAACCAATAGGACGTGCTATATGTGGGTAGCATCCCCCACAACTGAGACAGTAGTATGACGAAACCAGATAAATTTCTTTTAGTATTACTGTGGAGAGCAACAAAGTTATCTTCCTGTATTAAACTCCAGAAGACGGTGGTTCATAAATCAACTGTGAAACTACTAGATCCTAGGTAATGTGTAGTCAAGTTAGACATTTGCTTGGGAAACTGTTCTGCACTAGTAAGACCCAGCAAAATACTAGCTGAATTTATTTTAAAATAGGAACATAATGGAAGGGTTTGGGTAAGTTTGCTGCATCTCTCAGGTCCTTACCCCAAAATCAGACTATGTATCTACAGTAGCAGTACCATGGCCTCTACTACAAACACCCTTTTGAGCAACTTCATCTCCTGCAGAACTAAATATGTAAAGAAATGTATGGTGTGCAAAGATCTCATACCTTTTATACCTGCTTGAAACCATCCTGGAGGTGTCCTAAAAGAAAAAGAAAGGAAAAACTAATTAACATTTTTCTTGTATTTGTATTTCCAAAATACTTTATCACTCCATAAAAAACAAAGCCTGCAGTTAAGAGCAAGACCCCCACGTGTCAAACAGCTGCTGTACGACTCGGTTTTGCACCATTCTGCTGTCAGGAATAGACAGAATACCAGGATTATTGCCACCTTGTTGCTGGTTCTGAACACTAGGCCAGAACCCTTAAACAGCTTCTGGTTACATCCTAAAACTGGATGCACCTACTCAGTTCCCCAGCATCCAGAGCACGCAGCTTACCAAACCAGTATACACCCTGCCACCAATACGCCTTCGCTACCACTACTAACACAAAACAGCTTTGACAGCTGCTCATCCACTTGTCCAAGAGCAGCAGAGCAAAACTGTTCCGATTTTTCGGCACCGCTGATATCCTTCTGGATGGAACAAAAACTGAAGCCGGCAAGTAGTCAGTGTTGAGACCCAGATCAATTTATTACATACCAGCTGGGTCACGGTAACGACAGGCATGCTCTTCGCCGTGCTAACCCAGGTGTGGCACCCTGGCTCACCTCAGTTTCTCTCAGGCTACCCGAAGAGGTCTTCCCCTGGCATCTGCTGTTAAGCAGGTGGGCTAGAAGTCTGCAGGCAGACGTTGCCTGCACGCAAACGTCAGACAGTGACTTGTCACACTATAGTAAGTCAATTTTTAGATCGTTGCTTTCTAAGCACCTGCAGAGTGCAGGTGACTACTGTAGTCAGAATGCATTCTGACTACAAACTTAAATACTCCTCTGCGTCTCCTTTGATAGCTCTTTGGAAACTACCTTAACTGAAATTGCGAGAAACAGAATACATTTTAAATAAGAGCACAGATTTTAAATATGAGTTCAACAGTGCAAGAGCTGTGCCTCTGGCCCTTCAGAGATGCATACATGGATTACTTGCAGATTACGAGTTTTACCATACTTTTTCTATCTTAAGGCAAAGAATTTCATTACTTTTCAGATTCCCACAACACAGTAAGATGATTTCACTAAGATTACATTTTGTTTGGGTGTTTTTAGGGTTTGGGGGGGGGGTTTGTGTTTTTGTTTGTCTGTTTTAATTTGAAAAAAGAAATCCATTACACTTTTATTCTGGCTCTGTAAAGATGGAAATGGAAACAAAAAGAATAGTGGGAAAAAAGGCTCATTTACTGTAACACAATCCCTGAAAAAACATTGATGCATTATGTACCAATGAGGAAACCTGAAAGAACATATTACCATCAATAATGCTATGCTCATAGCTTCCCAATACCAGACTGATCACAGAAAAATTAAGACGTGTTTTAACTGGTAAACGGTGGTTCAGATTAGACAGAGTAAATCCACAAGTATTTTTTAGGATGTTGTAAGAACATGAACCAATTCCTTTATTAGTCATCAACAAAACTCCCCCCAGCATCAGCAAACATTTGGTAAAAAGTCAGGAAAGAATATTTAAGGAGTTAATGAACTGAACAATTGCCTTCACTGGAAAAAATAATGGCAAAGCATGAAATTCTGTCTATTTATGACACTAACTGCAGACAAAGGAATATATGAGTTTTCAAAACAAGGTACAAGAGAAATTCCATCCACTCTGAAAATCCTACAAAACATTACACTACCTCCACTGATCAGCACAATATCTTTGTAAGTAAATAAACAAGCTAAACAAATAGGATAAAAGTAATATTTTACTACAGAAAATAAAGTTGGCAAAAAATATTTGTATTACATAAACTTCATCTTAAAGTGCATTTTATTTTATGAAGCATTTTCAGCTTTTGCAATATGTGCTACGCTTTCCCTAATATAAGCATAAGAACAATATTCAAAGTTAAGTTATGGGAATTATTTAAAGAAACCCACAAAGTGATGTAAAATTGCTGTTTTAACACTGATAACTATTTTATCATTGATGACAGCATCTGAAAAGTAGCAATTCAGAGCTATGAAGCAGCAACATAATTTCACCTCTAAAAGGGCAAAGAAACATAATTCTAAACGGTACCAATTCTATTTTTAAAGTTTACTAAGGGTACGTTATCTTTTGAAAGGTCATGGCAGTAGGGGGAGGTTTCTGAGGACTGGAAGGAGGTAAATGTCACTCTTATCTCCAAACGAAGGAAGATCCAGGGGACTCCAGCCCAGTCCTTACCACAGTCCTTGAGTAGGGGATGGAACAAATCCTGAAGGACAAGAAGGTGAAATCAGCATGGATACATGAAGGGGAAATCATGACCGATTGACCTAACAGCCTTCTACAAGACGACTGGCCCAGTGGATGAAGGGAGAGCAGGTGATATTTATCTCAATTTTAGCAAGGCTTTCAACACCTTCCCACGTAATATATGTATAGGCAAACTCCTGAAATATGGATGAGGTAAGTAGACTGTGAGGTGCAATGAAAAGTGACTGGACTACCAGGCCCAAAGGGTTACAAACAGCAGCATGAAGTCCATCTGGATGCCAGTCACTTAGCAGGGGTTGATACAGGCACCAGTATTATTTAACATCTTCAGTAACATCACTTTCAGTGATAGGAAAAAGTGCACCCGTAGCAAGTTCACAGACTACACAAAACTTGGATGAGCAGTTAATCATACATCAGATGTCTGTGCTGCCACACAGAGGGATACTGACAGGCTGGAAAATGGGCTAACAGAGACCTCACGAAGCTTAAGAAAAGGAAAATGCAAAGTCTTGCACCTGGGGAGGAATAATCCCAAGCACTGGTACATGCTGTGGACTGGCTGGAAAGCTGCTGTTGAACATGAGCCATCAGTGTGCCCTTGCAGCAAAGGAGGCCAATGGCATCCTCAGGATGTGCTGCCAGCAGGTCAAGGGAGGTGATCCTTCCCCTCTGCTCAGCCCTGTGAGACCACAGCTGGAGTGCCAGGTCCAGTTCTGCACTTCTCCCTATGAGAAGGACATACTGGAGAGACTCCAGCAAAGTCCACACAGATGATTAAAGGTTTTGAGCATCTGACGCTTGAAGAGAAGCTGGAAGTGCTGGGAATATTCAGCCTGGAGAAGAGAATGCTCAGGAGGTATCTTGCCAATGTGTATAAACACCTGAGGGGGTAAAGAATGTGGAGTCATACTCCACTGTGCCCAGAGAAAGGATGACAGGCAATGGACAGAAACTGAAATACAAGAAATTAAACATAAGAAAATACTTTCTTACTGTGAGATTAAACACTGCAGCAAGTTGCCTAGAGAGGTTATGGACAAAACCCTTTGTCTATAAGAGTTGGACTAGAGACTTCCCAAGATACCTTCCAGTCTTAATGATTCTTTCTGTGCTTCTGCTCTGCTCATCTGATTTCCCCATCTGCATTCTTTTCTCAGCTAGTGAGTTAAGTGAGTTTAAACTGACTTCAGCTCAGCGAGTTTAAGTCTCACTAACATCTGGCAGCTTCAGAGGATTTCATTCTGCCCTCTCATACTGTTACCTAGGGACCTGCCAATCTGAATTTTTACATAGAGAGGACTGTAGTGGCCTGATTTTCAGCTTTAAAACAGTCAGCAATGGTCATTTGACTCTGATGTGTGTGAAGAGGTTCAAGTAGTTTCATCTAATATGTTAAGAAAGCTGTTCACTATATATGAAAAGTGAAACGCTGTATCAGTAATATCAGTCACAGCTCACAGAAACATCCTGGTTGTCCCATTAGCCATAGACAAATGGTTCTACTCTCCTTTTATGCTTGGATGAAGAATGAGAAACACATAGGTGACTGAGTCAAAATTTTGCCTAACTGGCTGTACGTACAACTCTGCCAATAAAGTGGGAACTCTGGTTCCCAGTTCTTACTTTTAAAATAGCTTCTTTTTCAGGAAAACGCTGAAGCCTTGAGGTTACGGCCATGCTTCCTGGCGAACATAAGCCTCTGTTTATGGTGAAAGGCAGAATTCATAAGAAAGGGAGAATTTGCATGCGACAATGCGGTCTAGTGAAGCACACGTACCCTTGTACAAAAAAATCTCTGGATCTTGGATGCTTGTTTTCTACTCGAGACACCAAAGGGATGCAATGTATGCACTCCTGAGTAACATGCTCTAGGCAATCCTGCTCCAGCAGGGGAGTTGGACTAGATGATCTCTATGGTCCCTTCCAACTCCAACAATTCAGTGAAATTCAGTGAAATTTGCTAAGACCTTTTCATATAGTAAATGCAAACATAAGCTGTAAAGCAATTCATATAACATAGACTTGTACATTTATCTCAACAGGAGACTTCTAGAAGTTTGGCAGTACTATTCAGAAAAGCCAGTTTTTCAGAAACAGAAAGCTGGGAAAGCAAACAAATGGTCAGGGACAAAGTACATGGCAAATACTCTCATTTGCTACAAATGACAGCTGTTAAAACTAAAAAAAACCCCAAACAATTAACTAGCTCTTTGTAACAGAAGTTTCTACAGGCAAGTATTAGTGGGTTTTATTTTTGTAGTTAAAACTAACTATGAAAAAAAAGTTAAAAATACACATCTCATGCATAAAAACCATTTAATCTGATAACCAAATTAATACAGCAGATTTGGTAAATTGTGATTTTTATCATTTTGGAATCTCTAATGTAAATGCAAACCAATAATCCTTTTAAGGTGATGATGCAAGAACCAGGGAAATACATTGTCTCTGTTCCCACATTATGAATGTCAGGGGGGTTGGAACTCGATTATCTTTAAGGCCCCTTCCAACCCGAACCATTCTATGACAGACATCAGCATTGCTCCAGAAAACTGGTCGTGCTCCCTTTTCATCACATCTACAGAATCGTTTACACAGCCACGTATTAATGCATGACAGAGTATGATCTAAGTGATAAAACCCAAGGAGAAAGCAAAGATTTGTCTCATTCCACATGAGCTCCTTCATCTGATTCCCCACACAGCCTAACACACACACACACACACACCCACCTGCTGCACAAGAGAACGTGTAAGGGCAGAAAAGGCAACTGAGACCATTTCCATTAATGAAACCATTTACTGCCAATTAAATTTCTGTCGAGCTAGGATGTAAGCAACTTTGCTAACTCCCCTCTCTGCTCTTGGCTCATCTTGGTATTTCATCTGGCCGATATAGAGATTACATAAACAAGCTGGTCATCAGGCTTTAAATAAATAGAGTTGTCTGTGTTTACAAGTGTCTCACAAAGATTTCCAGATGTTAAACCGACCCTATCATTACAAATCCGCTAGTTAAAATGCACTAACAAACATTGTTTTTAAACACGTACAAACTCTGGGCTCAGCTGGACTATGAAAACAGTTCACCGGAATCCCTTGAAAGACAATTTAAAAGTTTTGCAAACAATTAAAGCAAATTGCCTGGGTCAAATAAGGCTGCTGGGGTACGCCGGCATATAAACTAGCATGTAGAACACATGCAGTGTTTTAGAATCTGACAGCACACTAGTGTAAATTATGACTACAAAATGATATTCCTGCAGCATGCAAGGTTAAATTTTTCCATATGCAATCCAAATATGGGCTACCTATAAAGTTTCCTATACATTCTTCAAGATGTGAGCAGATAGAACTTCACTGCAAGGAGGAAGGAGATTCTTGCCTTTTCACATGTCAAGGAACAGGTAGATTTTATCTCCACCCAGCCAATCGAGTTAACTCCTTTCTCTTCATGAGTCACATCTTGATTAACTACATCTACTTTCCTTTTACATGCAATACAACCTTACATTGCCATTTCCCTGGAAATGGCAGTTACATATCTTCTGCAATGCAGACTAAGTTTCATTCAGATATTAAAGTGAGGTAACAATTGAACGTTTGACAACTGAAAAGCAATTTTGATCCTAATACAAACAAGGAATAATTGCAGGTATGAAAAGTAGGAGAAAGAAAATTAAAATACGCTTCTTCCCCCTCCCATCAAAATTCTCCAAAAGCAAGCATCTCTCGGGAGCAATAAAGTCCTGCAGATACCAGTTACCTTCCATTCCTGATTCTAAACCACTTGGAAATTTCTAGAGATGTTTTTCATGGAATGCAATACTAATTCAACTTCAAATGGAAATGTTTTCACCACTCGGGGTGGGGGAAATCTGCACTCATTTCCACTGAAACCATTCTTTCCAGAAGCACTCTAAAGTGTTTTCAAGAAGTTTACAGTGGCAATTATATCAACTACTTGCATCCCTTGTAGCTGTGCACTTTCTTGATCACTACTTGGACAGTTTACTTGTACATACAAAACCATCGCAGACTCCCTCCCCTTATTCTCCTAGCTGCCAAGATGTTACGTCTATTTATGAGATTCATTACATTTTATTTTTTCCTGGTGTGGACTTCCTAAAGATGACCTTAAACACTCTTTACTCACCCAATAAATCTCTTTTATATGCAGTCATTCTGAAAATGAGCTTTTATATCTACAGCTGTTAAGAAGGCATGAAGTTATCACCTCCTATTAATCAGTTACAAAATAAACTGAAACAGAAACCTGGTAAGATTAAACAAAAACAAAAGCTGACCTACTGTTCTTAAATGGCCTGACAAAATTTTTCGTATTTTGATCTTCCTTTGATTTGTACTCTGTCAAGTTGTAACCAACACATTTTAGGAGAGCCTTGTTTAATTTACATCCAACTGCTCTTTTTAAAACGTGTCATAATGAGTAACACATAACAGAATAAAACTTTGAGCAAGAAAAAGACATTCCTATATTCTGGAGATTAAAATGGAATTGCCAAAACTATTTGGTATTTTGGCAGCCAGATACTTAATTCCAGACCAGCAATACAGCACAACCTCTTCTGTGTGAAGCAGATGATACAGATAAGAAAGACCTACCAAAAAAATGTCATAGGGAAAAAGAAAGATATGGTTTCGTTACCTGTGTGAAAGAGGGGAAATTTAATATGGTCACATATTTCTGAAATACTGGACAATTGATTCAGATAAGCATTTATAAAAGCAGAAAGACAATAGCATTACAGTCTATACATGGATGAAGCTTTCTTTAGGAAGGAAGCCCTAAGAGAAAGTATAAAGATAAATTCAGTAAGTAAATTAATCTGTTAAAACATCTGGGGGCATGGAGGGAGAGAGGGGGCAGGTCCAAAGACAAGACACCTCTACAGACATAGAGTAACCTAAAACCAAATTAGGACAGCATCACAAGTTACCAGTCCCCTAGACTGACTTTGAATTTCCCAGACCCTTTCACTGCAGCCCATATGAAATCCATGCATCTCAAACAGGTTTCAAGCAGTCTCTTCTACCTCTTGACTATACAACCCTGTGGGGAGAAAAGCTATTCAGTTCCCTTTTTCAAAAGGGAAATCCTGTGGGGTGTGTGTGTGTTCCCGGACTGTGGGTGAACAATGTCCTAGGTGAAAACACCTCTTTACCCAACAGAGCAGAGCCTCAGTGAAGTACCGCACGTCCAACGTGCATGTGTGCAGAGCTTGTTCATGTGCCGGTTCTGCTTTTCTGGAAATCAAGAGCAACGAAGACAACCACGCAAAGAACGGGCTCTTCCGAAAACCTGCCGGGATCCAAGGGTATCTATGAGCTCTGGCTCAGCACCGGCTTCGTCTGGCTCCTGCAGTGACTCAAACATTCTCAGACACAGCCTGCCTGGGCACAGCACCCCGCGGTCACGGGGCACGTCCCTTTCTCAGCCCAGCCCAGGGGGAAGCGTGGGTCAAAGGCACCCGAGTGCCTCGAAGAAGAGCCAGCCAGGCTGCAGCAAGATCGAAGTCTGCTGCAGAAACGTTCATTCTCACCTCATCTACTGAAATATATTTGTACCATGTTCGGAAAGTATTCTGTAGTACACACATTATCTGACTCTAATTGCTTCACAGGATAAAACCTAGCTATTCCAACTAATTATTGTGTGTCCAATTGTGAAGGAAAATAAATATCAAACATATTAGTACACCAATTATTAAACTCTGGCACATTTTAGGTCAGACTTATTTCATATCACGTTAATATAATTTCAAAATCTTAACATAATGTCTTTTTTATCTGTTCTTATAGAATTCCGTAGTTGCAAAGGTATGAACGTTTTGTATGAAGAAAATATCATTAAAATACGTAAGTTTATGGTGGTTTTTTTGCCTAAAAACCAGTATGAACTAAATCTAATGCCTAAAATTTTGGGCTACTTCTTGGACAATATGATTTACAAACCTATTTGTATTTTTATATAAACAAATGCTGGATTTTAAAATTAATTAGTTCTTATAGCTCACAAGGACCTCTTAACCAGTTTTAAAATAGATGTCAATAACACAAAATCACAGAATGTTAGAGGCTGGAAGGGATGTTATATTACATATATTACATACATATAAGTATTTTTATATAGTATCTTCTGTTAGATTGTAGCATTTTGTTTTCATGCTGATTGATACACATAGTCTTGCGATTTAAGTAAGACTATAGTATGTTTGTGATGTCCTAGATGTTTCAAAATTATTACTTGTAAAGCAAAATAAAACCAAATTATTAATTACAGATGAAAATTTGCTCAGAAAACGGAGACAACAACATGAGAGAAAATGAAAGAAATACAATGAAAATATGATTTCCACCTAGTGATCAGTCTGTGTAGTGAGTTAAATCCCAAAGGAGAGGGGAAACGGGAAAAAAAACAGATTGCAAAAACAAATTTCTGTCAGGGAAAAGTTAAGTGTCTTTAATTCTGTTCACTTACTTAAGTGAACCTTAACCTTTTTTTTTTTAACAGCCTCATCTACTACCTTTAATTAATATGTAATTAGTAAGGACTTCAAACAAGAACTAACACAGACACGTTAAAACGCCTGGGTGGAAGTGATACGTATTATCCCTGTGAAGCCAAAGGAGTTATGATTCATCTCCCTGTTTACATAGAGCCAGGAGACCACAGAGAAACACTGCAAGAATGTCTAAGGAATCAAATCAGGCGTCTAACAGGAAGGTAAGTATCCTCAGTTCCCATCTATGAAGAAATCTATCAAGGACATTAGGTGGGAGGAAAAAAATTAAAGAAATACCTGCAGGTAAAACAAGTTAACTCCCAGAGAAGTCAAGCGTCATCAAGAAGAAAACAGCTCCCAAAAATAAGGAAAGAAGAAATACTCACTAAAATAAATAAACAGAGTTTTTTCTTTATTTGTTATTCTCCATTTCTACACCCAAGCAATGTTTGACACCACAGAGCCAGAACAAGCACGTACAAGCAGGACAAGAGTTCGGGGCACTCGGAACAAAAGCTACAAAGAAGCTGATTAGATCAGGCTGACAAAGCCTGATTAGATCTCAGGTAACTCACTGAGAGAGCAGAGCCGGAACCATCATCACAAAGACAGTGATTATATCCAATATATGACCATCATGGATCAATGTTGAATAGTCATAAACTGAAAATGTAGGCTTCCTCAAATTCCCTGAAAAGAAAGGGAACTTGGAAATACTTGCATAAAGCTCCCAAATTCAATGTGTCAGTCAGTCAGAAAAAAATAAAGAATTAATACATTGCCAGAAACCTAAGGAACACCTCCAACATGTAAGCAGAAAGCACAGGACCTAAACACAACTTGATGCTGAAACAGGAGAGCTTTTTTTTGAAGACGACAGAATCCAGATGGACACAAACAGAGACAGCTCAGAGAAATTAAGAGTAGTGTCAGTTCTTAAGGGTCTTTTCCAACCTAAATGATTCTACGATTCTAGGATCTCAAGTCACAGAAGAGCTAAGTCACAATACGAAACCCAGAGCAGAGAGATGACGACAGTGAAAACACAAACAGAATTTGCTTAAGTACATTACAGTATGTGTAAATATAAAATCCTGCACGGACACAATTTCTCAGAATTATTTTCGATGGGATTGGTCTCAGATTTTTCTTTTTCAACCTCACCTTAGAGCGCTGAGCTGCTTCTTGACTTGTCAACACAGTGCTTTGCACACTATGTATTAGAAACACAACTAGTCATAAAACCAGCTTCTTCAGTGGAACCAGTTTAAAACAATGAACCATCCTGCCCACCTCGACTAGGTGCTGGTTCCAAGAAAAGAAAAGAGAGGCCCAGTGAGTTTACCAGCAGAATGGGCCTGACAGCTTCTACTAACAACAGAGTAAATTGAGGCTGACAAGCCAGAAACTACTTTATGGCTCCAAAGCCAAGTGACAGAGTCACCCCATCCATACTCCAAAGCACTCAACAGCAGGTCTCCTCCTTGCCCCATGTAGTGTCCCTAAGAAATAATAATCTGTAGGCTCCCCTCCCCATTGAAAGCAACTGATATAGTGTGAGGTCTGAACTACAGCCCAAAGTGGTGTTTTCATAGCGTGAAACCTAGGTCTGTGTTGCACATCCCAGCATGTTGATTAAGGGCATGCAGCTGTTTCTGAGCTAGCAAAGGCTAGGAATGTCCTCAGAGCACTACACGGGCAGCCAAACCTGGTACTGTGATGTTCCTACCACATGTGGGGACTGGTTCCTGGCACAGTATTCCTCAAACAGTCCCCAGGTATGATACAGGAGAGCACTAAGGAACATGAACCAAAGCCATGCCAGAAAACCTTGCTAATAATTAAGCCATAGGCTCTATCAGCAGGGCAGTGGTTGAGCTCACACCCAGATCTTGCTCTTTTTAGCAGTTTGAACTTAGTCAGACTGTCTCCACCAAACAACTCTGAATTCTAGATTCCTCCTCCCTCCTGAGCCATCACACTAACTACACCAGACTATAAGGATGTAGAGAAGCAGGCTCCCCCCACATCCTCACACCACTACGGAACAGGAATATGCAGCCTCTAAATGCACAAGCACATCTGATTAACTACCACTATGATATTGTTTAACTTGGTATGAATAACCTGAATGTATGATCCACCTTAATAACAGTTGCAAAACATTTTTATATGTCTGTTTCTGCAGAGCTGTGTAAAATTTTGCTCATCTTTCTGCAACAGTAAGTTGTCTCCCCTCTCCACCTGGCATAAAGACATTCATCAGGGATCCCCTTGGTCCATGTAGGTTCTTGCAAAAGAGCATCTTCCTCCTTGTACACATCCCGCAAATACTTACAACTTCATTTTCTACGCTTCAGACTTGTTCCTGGAATGAAAGCAGTATTAACTACAATTGTTTCCGTAGAATGGAACAGCAGGAGAGTTCAGGAATTGGGAGTATTACAGTATCTTCCAGAAGCTTTTGATATCAGTCAAGCTGTGTCATCTATATGTCCAAGCAGATATGGCAGGATGTCCTTCCTTTTTCGATAAATTTGTCTTTACCACAGGACTCTTCTTCCCACAGAAACCTCAGCTGCAGTGTATCATCATACTCCAGAGGATCACATTTTCTTTTCCCCAAGAAATTTTGAAAGAAGACTGGGAGGAGATACCTGCTTAAATATCATCATTTTTGACACCTGAACAGAATTTCCATATTGACTTTTTCAGAGATAAAACAATCTTCTCAAACCAGCACTCGGCCGAGTTAAAAGCGATGCCAGCCCAAAGAAGAAAGCACATGGGAAAGTGGCAAAATGAATTCCTTCAGATGAGGCCCCTGCTGACTTCTCAAAACACTAGCTGGGAATTCGAGAAACTGCCTTCTATTCCTTCTGGTGATATAAAAGCTCCAAAGCAGTGTATAACACCAACTAATGGACCAGCTTATACAATTCTGGAGCATAATTTAATGAACTCACTAGTGAAAGAACCAGCGCAAGAATGAAACAAACACCTGCTCATACAGGCCAAGTACATGGCAGCAGCATCCATAGGTAAGAAAAAAAAGAAGAAAAGTAAACAAACCAGGGAAAAAATTTAATGGAATGATCACAACCGAACTAAAGAGATAATACAAGAAAAAAAGAAAGAAAGTAAATACAAAGTAAGAAGCCTCCACACCGCCTCATCTTCACAGGTCAAGGCTTCATTCAGTTTTAGTTTTCATGCAAGTCCTGTGATGAACAGTGTATAAGCTCACAAAACTGAGTATTTAATTATAAGAGACTTCATTGGCACATTTAACTTTATTTACTGGGAATGAAATGCATTCCTGAAAAAAAATTTTAAGCTTAAACCACTTAGCCACCAAATTAAACTTTACTGAACACAGATGTTAAACATGTTCATAATTTTGTATTTCTTTCTAGGAAAAGCAAAGTTTGCTTGTCAAAGGTAATAAAATTTATACTGACAATAACCAAGTACTGAACACTAATGATGCCTTCCACAAACAAATGGAAAGATTTCTCTTTTTGATCAGCTGTCATGAAGACAAATGTTGATAACCACGTATTAGTATTTCCCTACAAGAGCAGAAGTCAGATGACTCAAAGTAGGGATGCCCAACCTGCATCCTCAAGCCTACCCACCGCTGGCCAAACAACTTCATCTGGCTCGTAGCCAGTTTACAGCCACCCGCTCTCCCTCCAGGTCTGACATTAGTAACTGCTACCTCTCAGCCTCCCCACTTCTTATGGGCAGAGGGGACTGATTCCCCTGGTAAGCACATTCCGAAAGCAGCAGTATCAGATAGTGCACGCACCATACAGTTGAATCGGATTTGCTGAGCATGTGCAGACCCTTTGGGAACGTAAACCCCACTGAACATGCATGGATCAGCAGCACTACACAGAGGCATACATATACTAAATTTGCTCACGTAAGAGGAGAGGAAGAGGATTTTGGCAGAGAAACCTATGCTGCTACAACAATGTCTACTGCACAGCCCATTTGGCTGAGAAATCCAGACTCCACTGTTTCAAAACCCAGTTTCTATTAAAACACACACACACAATTTAACTAAAAACTAGAAATCTCATTTTTGCAGAACTCACTCGCTGTCTTTAAAGCCTCCAGTTATATCAGACGAGACCATCATGCAACATTACTACTCCTAAACTCAGAGAAGTTACCTTATGGATTAATTAAAAAGGTAATACACGAGGTGGGCTTTTTTCCAGCCTCCAGTAATACAGACAAAAAGCATTTAAAGAAAACTAAGACTGCAAAGTCAACCAATTCAGAACAGGTCAGAATGCTGTTGACTTACACAACTTTCACTCAAATTCTTACAACAACATGCATCATGATACTACTTTCCTGACACCACCACATGATGTATTCTTCCATAAGATCTCTTAGGTGGAACTCAAAGAAGAGCACTCAGCGAGCAGCGTTCAGTATTTTGCGTTCACTTGTTTTTCACAAAGTGGCCACCATGCCTTATTCACTGCCAGTAACATAGTCAAGCTGCTCTGAATACAAGCCCATATGGCTAGATACTATTTGAGTGATGGCCTGATCATATGTGATCATGGAAAGATGGAATTCCTGTGTTCCTTATACAGGAATAATTTAGGTCTCCCAAGCCACACCAACCAGGGCAGTTAAACATCTGAAGCACCTGCTTCATGTCGTGAACTGTAAAGGTCAGCAAATTCCCCACAACTGATGGCACTTTAAAGACACTGCACACACAAGACTGAATTTAGACACAAATATATTTTAAAAATTAAATGATATTTTAATACTTAAACAACAGTGAATTGAATACTTTAAAACCCATTTTATAGGAACATTTTTAGACATACAGTAAGATTTCCTCATGAGTCTTTCTATTGCATCCACTATTATTGCTTAAGTGCTTTGTGAGTACTAATGACTGCTTCCATACTATCTCTATGAAGCGGATCACATTCTTAATCTGCAAATATAAAGCCCAAAATGAGTATTATCTGGCAATTAACTCAAATTTTAGTGTCACAACCTGATGCAGAATTACATACAACTTCATATACCCAAACACAGATCCTCCTAATTTACATATTTCTGTTTTTTCATCACAATTTATTTACTCACTTTTTAAAACAATACCAATATTATAATCATGTTATTATGTAAAATAATCCTTAGCCTAACATCTGAAGAAATATAGCACAAAAATTAAAGCACACGCCTCGATACATTTGGGCATGCCCTGTAGCATGACCGCATTTTCTCTATGGACAGAAATTAACACCAAGTAACATCGTGACACTATTAAAAGATGAATTATTACTCTTGAATGCACAGACAGAGTTCTCCTTTGCAAGAACTACATGAAACCTAGATTCAAAACATCTTCAAAAAGCCGTGGTCAGGTATGAATAGATATGTGTATCATTACCACATACTTTGTATGATGAGAGTAATTGCAAAACGATGCTGTTTGACATTACACTGCTATGCAAAATAAAAAGCCCAGAAATGCAAAATAGACAGGTATAAACTGCAAAGTGAGTTGAGAAGCTTATTTGGCAGCATAGTCTTGGCATAAGATTCAAGTACAAAACTCTGGGGAAGCTTGTGTCAAGCAGGTTTGCAGCTGTGTCCTTACAGAGATGCGCGTACTAGCTCGGGCCCCTGCACTCCCTTGCAGTTCGTCACGCAGCTAGCAAGTCACCAGACTTTTGTTCCCTAATTTTATTTACTGCTTTCAGCATAGCTTATAACGTGCCTCTATTAAACATTTACAGCTTTGTAACACTTTGTATCACTGCCTCAGAAAATTTCAACGTGCTGGGTCACATCTAAAGTAAAAGACGGTATTTAAGCAACCTGAACCGCACCAGAGCACTTCTGTGGGAGTATCTTTGGACTGCGTTCCTTTTAGAAATTGCCTGCAATGTTCTGGTGAAACGTTAAGCTTTTTTTAGAACAAAAGGTTAAAAAAAGATTAGATGCGGTTTTCCTTCAATTTTCATAGGCTCTTGGAGGAATTATGACTAAATGCACAGGTCAAATTAAATGGTCAAGCTAATAAATCAAGTTTAGATGACTTCACCAGACATCTAACCTATTCACAACTGAAGTTAAGTGCGATGAACCCAAACTGCTGTGGCACGATTTTATAATTATACCACTAGGAGAACGCTGATTATCACAGAATGGTTTGGGTTGGAAGGGACCTTAAAGATCATCTAATTCCAACCCCTCTGCCGTGGGCAGGGACACCTCTCACCAGAGCAGGTTGCTCAAAGCCCCAACCAGCCTGGCCTTGAACACTTCCAGGGCCAGGGCATCCACAACTACGTAGACATTTCATTCTACCCTCACCTCCAATTAACAAGAAGGATTCTTCCAAAGGTATTAGCTAATTGCTACACCGAACAGAATGCATCTATCACAAGCTCATCTCCTGCAGAGAACAAGCCACATTGCTGCTAGAGAGAGGAGTGAGAGCAATCCAAGATACTACTGTGTATGCAACTTTGTGTCATGAGTTGAAAATGAGAGCAACTTCTCCTCTTGTTGTCTTGGATTAATAGCTCAACAGTAATTCAGTACTAAGGTCAAACTTTAGCCTGTCTACTAATCCACATAATTCAAATTTATTTCAAGAATAGGATACAACATATAAAGAGAAGGTTCAGTGCCATAAATTAAGTGACATTTTTTGACTACCATATTTGCCTAGTGTTGTTGACTGTGATTCAGTGCAGACGCCTAACTGTCTCAAATGTATCTTACAAAGTTGTATCTTGCATAAAAAGATTTGGGAAGATTCAACATAAATTTCTTTAATTTCTTGTTGGTGCACAAGGCCTTGTATATGCTTATTGGTTTTGAGTATTGGCATATTAGTAGCATTTTTCCACTTTCTGGAATTCAGCTGGCCTTCTAAGAGACTTAAAAAAATCATCAGTAAGCTAATAATATTTCCAGTCAAGTCTTGTAGGTTTTTTGATGCGTATTATCTTTATACTGAGTACATAATCTTCAATTATGAAAACAGATGTTCATTACCCTGAACATAATTTCTGTCCAACTGCAAGAAAGCCATTGCTATCAAATAGTTCTGCACTAGTTTCAATTTTATAATTGCTAGTAAGTGAGAGCTAGATTTATATCATTGCTAGACTTCACTAATTCCTAAAATGGTAACTTTAGTAACTGCGAAGTAGCGAACTTTAATTATGCTTATCCTTAGCATTACAAATATTTAGCTTATTTTAAGAGTTCTAAGCTTCAATACATATAACTTACTACTCTTAGCCTGCATTCCCGTGTGCATCAGTGAGTAGTCCACAGCACAGTGACCCACAAGCAGAGAACCACTGAAAGGCAGCATTAAAAACAGGAGACAATCAAGAAAGGCAGTCAGAGCCAGGTGTAATGCTTGTTTTGTGTTTGGGAGTAGATTCAGTTGTTTTATCTGGTGAGGTGGGGCTTTCCACACTGTCTTTTGCTAAAGTTAAGTTGTGACTGTAATTGTTTTTCAATGTTTATAATGTTGCCAGATCTATTATCTTCCATATTTCCAACATAAAATAATTGATAATGCGATTTCAGCCAAGTAGTTCTGCTTCAGGAAAAAACAGTCTCAGGCTTGGTATACTTTTACATCTGTTCTTAAACAAATCACGTATCTCTGTGCTTTGGATCAAGGACTTCAAATTCAGCCAGAGTTTTCAAAAACTGTGCATTTTGCCCATGAGAAGAGTAACAGCATCTGCTGGTTATGTTAAAATACAACTGAAAGATCACGTTAAGGATTGGAAACAAAACATTATTCAGCAACATATATATGCATCATACATTAAATCAATATTGACTGTCTTGTTTCCCGTAAAATTATCACAGTAATTATATATTTACTAATTTCATAAAATGATTAACAGAATGGACAAACCAATGAACACATCTCTAGCTACAGAAATGTATTCTGTTTAGTAGGTAGAACTAGAATACATATTGGTCAGTGGCAACTAGAATTGACTGAATTATTAGATCTAAAACATAAATTCTACTTTTAAGAACAGAATTAGGCTTAACTGTTGGACAGAGTAGAATCAAAAGGAAACTAAGTAATCAAAGCTGACATAACACTGCTGTCAAATTCTGTCCAAATTGGGCAAGTTGTAAGTCTTCTAATAAAAAGCGAATTGACAGTGTCAGTAATAAACTGATTAAGTCTGAGCAGCTACAACTTTCTAAGGTTCCATCTGTTCTGTACATGTGCCATCCTGGGTCTTTGCCAGATCTGAGGCCTGGGACTCTCTTCTGCATTGTCAGTGACAGGACACCCCTGCTGGGCTCTGTCAACAAAGAAGTAGTGCCTGTTTGAATATGGAGGTGACAAACTTGGAACTGTGTAGGATACAATTAATACAGACAGCCTGGTAAACAGAAACTGAGGTTGTTGGTCAAGCAAAATAGAAAATATGGATTAAAAAAAAAGGGGCATGGGAATGCAGCCAAAGCATTATGCAATAACACCACTAGTGGAAACTAAAAGTGGGAACTTACAGAGTATTTGTTGAAAAAGTAAAAACAGAGTACACACCATAAGAAAGAGTCTAACAAACAACTTGAAAAAAGAATAAAAACATTTCTGAATGAGGAATCCTGCTAAAGTATCTGCAAAGACAATAGATCAAGTTATAAGCAGCATGGTCAGAGCAGACAGTTTCTCTGCAGAAATATTTTGTTGGTGTTCATCATGGAAAAGCATGATAAGGGTCTCCCACCAGAGCACTTCTTCATGGAAAACTCAAAGGGTCTGTTTCAAACAGAAGTACTGATAGAAATTAAAAACAAATTAACAAAATGAAAAAACACCTAGTTGCCAGAATGAGAAGTTATTAACTGCTTGAGCTTTGAAGGAACTACTGATGATACTGAAAAATTTAACAGCTAAACTACACAAGATTGTATATAATCTCTCAGTTTAAACTGCCCTCGTACCAGTGACTAACATAATCACTATCTTTAAGAAGATTCTACAGTAGACAAGAGAACTATAGACCAGTAAGCTTGATATTTATACTGAAAAAAGTGGTGCTAGTAAGTCTAAAACAATTAGTGAATAAGTGAGTAAGTATGATATAGTGTGAAAGAGTCACCAGGGCATTTGTAACTCAGTGACGCTTCACTAATCTAGTGCAGCTTTTTAAGTCAAAAAATGTCCACAGGAGAAAGCTGGTTGGCAGCCTACTGAGTTTCAAAAAGGCATTTCCCAAAGCCTCTTAAAGAAATTAAGCCACACTGGCATGTGGAGTTAATGTCCTTCCACGAATCAATCACTGGTGAAAAGATACGAAATAATGGTGGGCCCTGATGGGCAGCTTTTGCAGTGGATGGAGTATCCAAAAAAGTTCCATGGGAATTTGCTCTGGGACCTGTTCTTTTCAATGTACTCAGGAAGGAGGTGTCCACAGATGCTACTCAGAACAGAGAAAATGAAGGTCAAATGTGAAAACATGCAGAATTTCTCTATCAGGAGTGGCTGGGGGGTGAAACAGGAGATGAAATTTAGTGTACATAAGCACAAAGTGAGACAAAAAGGTAAGCATACTTCTAAATTTACATATGCATCCACCTCAAGCTTGCTATTATCACTCACAGATAACGCCTAAATGTTAAGTTAGAGTAGACACACGCAACAAAAATAGTGAACTCGGTGCTCAGCAGACAAACAGGCAGATATCAGGAATTGTCAGGAAAGAAACAGAGAATGAAACAAAAAACTCTATTACACCACTTTACAACAGCATGCTGTACTGAACTACTGAACTCTTCAGTTCTGTTTCCTGATCCCAAATAAAATATAGTCAAATCAGAAAAAGTACAGAATGTTACTGAATATCTCCTGTACAAGGAACAACTAAATAAAACAGAGTTCTTCAGCCTGGAGAAGAGGCAGCTGAGAGGGGCGATGCTCTCTCTGCAGCACTAGGTCACAGAAAGAGGAAGCAGTTGTTCCCCATGTCTTCCACTGGGACACCTTGGTGAAATCACATGGAAACAGATGGCAATTGACAGGTTCAACTTAAACAAAAGGAGACTGTTCTTCACATTCCAGGTAATTAATCTGTAGACCTCTTTGCCGCAGGCTCTTCTGAATGTTAAACACATCCATGAGCATATGAAAGACTGGGAAAAAATTTAGAAAGAAAGTGCATCCAGACCCACTAAATTCAGCGATGTCCCCTCTGGTTATAGATGGTTTGAAAACTATCACCATGCGCTTGCTCTGTTGGTGTTTGTTCCTCTTTATGTATGTGCTATTGCCACTGTTAAGAGTCAATAGGCAGAGAGAGAGGGACTCAGGGCTGGGTTTGCACATGTCCTTAGGTAATAGAAGAGGAGGACAAACAAGACCGGCCATAGAGACTAAAGACACAAAAGAAAAGAGATAGAACACTTGCCACAGGTAGCATAGTATGGAGGAGGGGTGTACTGGGCATAACTGGCAAGGTTTATCAGTAGGGGGCTGCTGCAGGACTGAGTGTTACCTGTAGCGAGGTGACTGCAGAACAAACGAAAAAAAAGGGAGAAGAGGTTTCACAGAGGCAAAGGGTGTTTTCCTCAAGAGAATCCCCAGAATCAGTAATTAGAAGTTTGTTACTTGACAATAAATTAGATGAAGTTGGGTCCTGATTTGAAAAGTTTACATCCCATTAATTGTATATTCTAAAGCTATTTTCACTTGAATCTCCAGATTTCTCTTCCTCTCATTAAATAGTAAGTTTTACAGAAAACATCAACACTGCTACCTTCATAGCCCCTAGAAAAACAGAGGATTCTGCTGTCAGAATCAGGTCTCAATGTGTTGAGTTTGGGGAATGGAACCTCATACTCTGTTTCTAGTAATGTGACAACTCCTGAAATTCATGTTTGTTTCCACATAGGTTATAATCTACTGTTAATTAGGAGTACAAAGAAGGCAGTATGAGTTTTAAAACAGAGTAAAATATCAAAATGAGCTAGTGTTAAGAACTCACCTGTAGTAAGTATGAGCCAGAGGTATCTGCACTGGAACTTTCATTTTGTATCGTATTCTGTTGGGTAATAGCATCCTCCTTCTTCCGCTCCTTCTGCCCTGCTTCGTCGTCTTCATATTCATCGAGGCTCTAAACCCAAAAATATTCAGTTATACAACAGTCTTTGTATGTTGCATCATATGCTTCCCATATTTCAGAAAATTCATGCATCAGCGAATATTTTCAAAGATTAATTTCATATTTCAGAAAAGGTTAATTAATTGTTTAAATGCTTTTCTTTCCATGGATATTGATATCTCTGATACAAGAATAAAGGTTGACAACTAACTGTTTTTTCTTAATCACAAAAATAAGAAATAAACAGATCCAACTTGAAAAAGCTTTAGGCAATGTTGACCAAGTTCAGTGCTAATCCTGCTGCAAGCAGGAGCTTGGACTACACCTGCGGTTTCTTCCATCTGAATGATTCTACAATCCCATTTGTCAGAAGCAATAATTCTACCTTTATGTAAGAGATTTTGAGGAAGTACAGGAAAGGAAGAAAAGAGTTAATTGCACTCTTCACTCAACAGCTGACCTTTTTTGATACAGTGGCATCTGCTGAGATTGAAGTGTCAGTCTGAATCACCTATCCTAATTTTGCTCTCCTTGGTTTTGGTTTTGTCTTTGCAAATTTACCACTGAAAATTAGTCATTTTCAAATGAGTTGCATAGTCATTAATTACTAACATTTAACACATACATGTAACATTTTGGCTCCTCATCGCAAATGTTTCATACCAGACTTGCTGAAATACTTAATTCAAAAGGATTAAGTTTTTAAAGCACTGACTGCTGACAGGCGAGAGACAGGAAAAATAAATAAATAATTGGTAACACTGCCTCTGTTCTAGCTCAGAGCCATGCTGTGGCCAGGGTAGAAGTGTGAGGACTCAACCAGCTTTGAACTAGGTCAGCTTTGTCTACATTGGTCTACTAATTTAACAGACACAAATTTACAGAAAGGAAAAGCACAAATCTCATGTTTGGAAGGCGAACTTCAAGCAGACTTGAAGCTGAAAAAAATTTGACCGCAACATCACAAGCTGGTCGCCAGCACTCTGCATTAAAACAAGAGTCGTGGGAGACCTCGTTCCAAAAACCCATGGAACTAACCATTCTAAGGTACCAGAAAAAGCTTCTGGATGAATGTGTAACAGCTTAAGAAACAGAGAACAGGGCTATAAGAGAACAAAGATGAACATCAAATTACTCTTGTGGAAGTTTCTAATGCATAAAAAAGAAAATCACTATTCTGAGGCTTAGACACCGACAATCTCTGACATCATCGTATCCAAAGAAAACAAAACTAACCAAAAACACATAATGAGAATGCTGGAATGCAGTATTTTTTAAAAAGAAAATCAGTGTTACTTACTAATTGAAAAGAGCACGAGGATATAGAAAACCCCTAACTTTGGCTGCTCCAAAGCAAACAGTATGGTGATTGAAGTGCTAGAAAACTGACAAACTGGAAAGGTATGTTTCCAAAAGTGAACATAATAAAGTGAACATAAGCAAACCTGACTAAATGTCATTTAAATTCTCTACAGTAGCACTCATGGCAGAACCCTAATGCAATTTCACCAGTATACTTCTAATCCACACTGTAATGCAACTGATGTAGACCTCTCTCCTTCTACCACTAAGAAAAGGCATATATGAAAGATTATTACAGCTGAAACATTATACGTTTAAAAACACTTTCAGTAAGTGGTCTTTTCAAATAAAATAATTATAAATAAAAAAAATTAATTTCATTCTCTCGGATCCATTTTTAACAGCGTTTAAAAAACACTGTCACGGCACATTCTAGGCGATGATCTTTAAATCAACATCCTCTACCTTTTATAAACTGTAAAGCTTAAATAGTTTGGTTAATGTAAACTGAAGTCTGTATCCTAATTTATCTCATTATCCTAATAATCTGTTCTGAAGTGACAAAATAAGAAATAATGAGCCACTACTGCAACAAAAAATGGAGTGATCTTCAGCCCTTACAAAATCAGCCTTGTTCAGAAAGAACTACAAGGCTCACAGATGGTCTCACATAAATTAAGACTAATGCCATGCAGATGAAGAATGACACCACGTTAGAAAAGCATGAAAACTTTTGGATTGTTCTTCCAGCTTCCACGTTGTTCCTGTAAGAGAATGAGGATTCTAGACAAAGGAAACAAAGTGAGACATCAGTTTGGAAACGCAGCCTCTAATTAGTGTAGGAGAAAGCCAAACTGGAGACAGAAGAGACCAGTAATCTTCACACACCTCAAAAAACCTTTGGATTTTCAAGGAACAACATTCTTTAAGGAGAAGGATAGAGCTCAAATTACGATACTGTAGGGGAAAAAAAAAAAAAAAGCCTTTGTATCGACTAAGTAGACAAGTGCTCCTTTCTTCACAAGTTCTCTCCTTCAGATACATGCTTCTCATAAGCTTTCCAGAGGCTGTGAGTATTCCACAGAAATATTATTTTCTGAATACAGTTACATCTGTAAGGAAGAACGTTCTCTCTTTCGATGTAAGATCACCTGCTACTAATTATTCTCTTAGCAGTTTTGGACAGGAACAAAACGTCATCATCTGACATGAAACTGCGAGCCACAAAATTTTAAACGAAGCATTTTCAGTTCGGATTTAGAATCGTTCAGGTTGGAAGAGACCCTTGGGATCATCGAGTCCAACCATCTACCCTACTCTACAAAGTTCTCCCCTAC